>CM053793.1:400748074-401213074 GCA_028749045.1 Cupressus sempervirens
GGTCATATGACTGATATAACTTTTCAGATTGCTGCAATGATTCTTGTTTTGATTTGCATCAAAGAGAATGCTTACAAAAAGACTCCCGATTGTCTAAACAATGACCTAACCTGAATGTACAACTAATTTTGGCAATATTCAATACAAAAATGTGACTTAAACTACTTGCAATATGCAGCTACAGCAACTAGTAATTAAGACAAATATTTTGGATGCAACCTAAGATGGCATTAATATAAACACTTAGTATGCAAAATTATAACATTATTTATGCCAAAAAGAGAACTTACAGCCAATTGACATTTTGTCAAACAATTGGCATGCAAACTAATAAGCTGATCATCAAACTCTAGGTTTGCAATATAGATAATTAAAAATTACAATGCTCTTTCAATTGCAAAATCCTAGCCTTCCTTTGATACCAATAATGCCAAATTGCAAACAAAGACAAGTACAATATGAAAATAGTGAAGTGCTGAAGCTACATTTTGTACTCAGCTGAAAACCTACATTTCTCAGGAAATATGCCAAATGAGAAGTGAAGAACCTAATTATAGATGGCTGCAATAATTTACTTCAATGCTGCCTCTTCTGCTTTGCTTTTTTTCGATCTGCTTTTTCCACTTGCTTTTTTCGAATTTGCTTTTTTCGTTTTTCTTTTTCGAACTGCTTTTTTCAGATCCGCTTTTTTGAACTGCTTTTTCGGCTTGCTCTTTCGGTTTTGCTTTTTTCGGCATGCTTTTTTCGGATTGCTTTTTCGGCTTTCTTTAAAATGGCTTCCTATAATTTCAGATCTGCTAGAAATAACCTCAAATAATTTCGGCCCTGCTAAAATTGCCTCCTGAAATGCTGAAATGCTGAAAATGGCCTTAGGCCCAATGATGCCCTAGCTGAAGTGACTGAAGTATCACCTCCAAATGTGCAACCCTTCAGAAGATATTTCACTTCCTCAGTTATGCTAATCCAAGGGAGTTTTCGTTCCCAAAGATCAACTGACTATCTGAAACCACTTGGCTCCACAATAGACTATGTGACTGAATCACAATTTGATGTTAAGAGAGAAATAAACAACTGGATGATTGGAATGAAGCCCGGGGTGCCTATTTATTTTTTTTCTCCACTTTTTCGAGAAACTTGTAGAACATTATTTTATTTTATCTGTTAGTGACTTTATAAAATATTTTATAATTCAAGTCACTTTATTAAATTAATTAAATATAAAGTTACCTTTTAATATTTATTTATTTGATAACTTTATAAATAATTAACTTAATACCACTTATTTATTTAATTAAAATAATTAATTAGTCATCCTCATAAAATATTCATTATTTTGGACAACCTAATTAATTAAATTAATTAAATCAAATTGCCTCCAAAATGGGGACATGATAGTCCGCCCTTCCTGAAATTGCTTGTCCCCAAGCAATGACTGAACAATAAACCAATCAATCCGCCTGAATCCCAAATGTAGTCATGAACTATACTACTGTCAATTAACACAGGCTCCTGCAATATCCTCTGCAATATATCCAAGAGGAATCCATAATCAAACTGACAATTACAGCTCAACCAAACTCCAAAATCACAACTGCCATAGTCAGAAACCCACGAGACACAATCTTTTAGAACATCAGAACCCAAGTAAAGTGGACAAATCAAACTGCCAACACAGTAAATACCATCAACGCATCCCACTGGCCTATACGGAATGTACAATCCAACTCTACAACAATGGTGAACGCTCTCAAATGAAATTGTACCAAGTATGGAGAATCCACACACTGTACAACTCTTGCAGTCAACACAACTCTGCAGATCACCGGCCACTGTCTCATAACCATAACTCCCATGCATTGCTGATGGTGAAAAGACATCACAAGATAAATAGCAAGAAATGGAACCCAAACCAAATTTGCCTGCCATCAACTCCTCAACACAAGGATCAAATGCTAACTGATGTACATACCCTGCAGTGTTGATAAAAAGAACCAACCTCAGTCAATAGCTCACCATGAACAAGTGATACAACCCACTGTGACTGATCACCAGCTAAGTCAGGAGATGTCATAGCCAAAGGAGTAGAATCAATAACAACAACCGTTGAAGCATCACTCCCAAACTCCTGCTCTAAGTCATGTATTATCAAGCTGTCAACCGCAGAACCTATCGCCATGTCATGCCCATCACAACTCTCATCCCGAGGCATCAAACCGTCCCATAACTGATGACAAGCACTAGGAACCAAAGTACATCTCTGTATCATCATCTCATCAACATGGTCATCAAAGGTAAATTGATGAGCATACCTCACAGTGTAATGCCGATAGAATGCGCCAATCTCAGTCAATGGCTCAGACTACAATCCAGATGAAACTAACTGCAATCGATCATTAACCATGTTGGAATTGACTACTACCTCCGAAGATATCACCAAGGGAGTAGTATTACTAGCAGGAACCATGCCAACTGCCGGCTCACCAACATCACACATGATCTTTGATACATCTCTAGTCTCCATGCCATCAGTACTAGAGGCCGCCACCATGTCAGGCATACAATAATCTGCTGCAGCACCCAACTCAACTGAACCTGACTCTAGTGGGAACGAACCTGATATGCCAATGTTAGTATCAAGGATGGATGCATCCCCATCTCCACTGTCTCTGATAATCTCGACCATGGACATCCTCGGATCACCAGACACCACAGCTTGTGACTGTACAAAATCTGGTAAAGACTGCAGTCGCTGTAACTCCATGGTCACCTTAGCCAAATGAAACTGTGACTCCTCAAAAGCCAACTGTGTACTCTCAAGAATCTCAGAAGTCACCTCGAGCTGCTGAGTAAGCTCACTCACCTCATCTTCCTTGGCCAATAATGCATCGTATGCTGTACTCCCCCACTCCATAAGATAATCTCTGTCGGCTACCAACTGCATATAATTCTGTCCCAGAATCCGAATAGCCTCCCATAAAGAGTGGAACTCTGTCAAAGAAAGATAACTGCCTCCCTGCTCATCACTAGTAGGAGAACCCCATCCATAAACTGCTAACAACTGACGAGCAGCATCGAAATGTTGGCAAGCTATAGCAATGTCTCGCTCACTAACTCTCAACTGACTAGACACATGATGGCACTAGTTAGACTGTCTCCTACCAACCTCCTTTGACGCACTGTTTAAAGGAGTATCCTCAAAGTTACTGGTCTCTAGAGTATTACCATCCATATCCAGCGAATCAACTCCAAAGCTCATATCAACATACGGAGTATCAAAAACTGTAGCACCGCTATCCAACTCCTTTGTACCAAAAGAAACTGCCAAGGAAACTAAGTCTTCAAAACTGCCCACTGCATCCTCCTGGATGTCATCAATGCCAGTATGATCCTGGGACTCATTTGTACACACTGCCAAATATGAAAGATCATCAACACATTCCAGCAAGAATGGTCGACTGGATATATGAACAAAGCCCAACACTGGTGTATAAAAACTAATACCAACATCGGACAAGCTACTGGCACAAGAAAATACAACACTGTGCAATCTGCAAATCAAATCCATGATAGCACCCAAACAATCACTGCTACCAAAAAGTGTTAAAGATCTCCAGTCAACTGTATCCCAAACACCAATGAAACAATCTTGAGTCCATATCCGTAAACTAGAATCAGCTGGTAACTTAAGCAAACTCGTCAGCTGAGTAATATGACCAATACCAACTAACTCCACATACCTGTCTGACATTGTCCCTGTATCTTGGATGTGAATGCAAGATGAACTCACAACATTATCAACAACCACATATGATTTATGTGCTGCAGAAAGCTGAGTATCAGGAGTGCAAGATGAAACTAAACTCAACTCCATGCCATGCTTATCCCCATGTCTCTCCCAGTCCTGTAATGCCAATGGAGTATTCACCAAAGAAGCTCGAGTGTCCTCAAGCTCGCGAGAAAGCCTGTCAACTTCCTCCTCCTTCCTCCTCAAGGCATTTGAATAGTCTCCGACAAAGCTAAGAAGATGGTCACGATCTGATAGAAGATGTAAATAACTCAACTTCATTGTTCCCATTCCTCCCCTAATCGCTTGTAAGTCAACACAAGAAGAACCTGTTGTGACTCCTTTCTGTCTCTCTTGCAGTTGAATCATCCAAATGTGATTCTCAATCAATCCATGCATCTTGTCATGATGAGATAAAGCCGTGACAATATCCTTGTCCCTTGTCTTCAGCTGGCTTGCCAAACCAAGTAAAGAGCTACGAGCCTCTATCTCATGTGAAGAAGCATCTAACTGTGCCTGATACTCATTTTCTGCAAAATCCTGAATGCTCACTTTTTGATCAACTGTACTATCCTCAAACATGACAGTATCCTCAACTGCTGTAACTTCATCCAGCCCAATTGTACTGTAATCACTATCTGTGTCAATCACACAATCCGGTGTGCTTGTGATATCACCTTCTGATGCAATTGGCTCAACCTGCACAACATCTATAACCCCTTTGGCCTGTGAAGATGATGCAGATAAACCATTACCTGAAGATGTGCTAATGTCTCCCTGTATCGAATCCGCATGTCTGTTAAACTCCTCATACAAGTTCCTGCTTGTCATAGGGAAGGTACGATCCTTAGGCCTATCAATTAGGCTCGTTAATCACGTACGTGCCATAGGTGACAAATTCCTCTCTTTTGTCCAAACATACCATAAGTCTTTTGCCAAACGTTTAGAAATTTCATCCTCCTCCTCAAACAGGATTGTGAACATGATGGAGTGCATTGATGCCAATACCCTGCTGGGATGAAACTCGTCCATAATATTCCAAAATGTATTAAACATCCTGCGAATGTCACCAATACAACCTATTGCCGGCATAATATTTTCAAATCTACACCTCGCAAATACTTCAAGTAATCTTGCCCTCTGTGTGAAATAAGGGTCCTGGATGTTGTCCAACTTTTCAAAGCTTTTTACCATGGCATGAAGTATCTCTCTCATAATTTGATTGTCATAAGAATCAAAGCCAGCTATTATCCTCATGATTTCACTAATGAAAGAGAGAGCTGTAAGTCTTATTACCTCATCATGATGTCTCAATAATCGGGGCTTAACCAACGAACCAAATGCTGGAGATAAAGCTGTTTGCATAGCATCGGGTCTTGACTGATCAAACTTGCCTAAATAAGTTTCCGACTCCTCCAAAGTTTTTAGAAGGTCCTCTGTTTGCTGAAATGGACAATCTAATTTCTTCTTTACATTGTGCATTCTTTCTTCCAAATCCTTGTCTCCTATTAAAGCCATATTGATAATTGAATTCAATCTGAAATAATCCAATCAGGCTGGTAGGAAACCGCTCTGATACCACTGTAATAACCCCAATAGGTTATAACTTCTGTAAACACCAAAAATCTTTATATTTCAATTGTTTGACATTTCGTCAAACACTTTGCAAGCAAGCTCTGATACCACTGTAATGGTCCTAATGCTGACCTTAAAATGCTGATTGAAGGCTCGAAGAATTTTGTCAAACACTTTGCATACAAGGGGTCATATGACTGATAACTTTTCAGATTACTGCAATGATTCTTGTTTCGATTTGCATCAAAGAGAATGCTTACAAAAATACTCCAGATTGTCTAAACAATGACCTAACATGAATGTGCAACTAATTTTGGCAATATTCAATACAAAAATGTGACTTAAACTACTTGCAATATGCAGCTACAGCAACTAGTAATTAAGACAAATATTTTGGATGCAACCTAAGATGGCATTACTATAAACACTTACTATGCAAAATTATAACATTATTTATGCCAAAAAGAGAACTTACAGCCAATTGACATTTTGTCAAACAATTGGCATGCAAACTAATAAGCTGATCATCAAACTCTAGGTTTGCAATATAGATAGTCTAAAAATTACAATGCTCTTTCAATTGCAAAATCTTAGCCTTCCTTTGATACCAATAATGCCAAATGGCAAACAAAGACAAGTACAATATGAAAATAGTGAAGTGTTGAAGCTATATTTTGTACTCAGCTGAAAATCTACATTTCTCAGAAAATATGCCAAATGAGAAGTGAAGAACCTGATTATAGATGGCTGCAATAATTTACTTCAATGCTTCCCCTTCTGCTTTGCTTTTTTTCCGATCTGCGTTTTTCACTTGCTTTTTTCGGATTTGTTTTTTTCGTTTTGCTTTTTTTGAACTGCTTTTTTCAGATCCGCTTTTTTGAACTGCTTTTTCGGATCCGCTTTTTCAAACTTTTTTTTTCGAATTGCTTTTTTCGGAGCTTCTTTTTCGGACTGTTTTTTCGGCTTGCTTTTTTGGTTCTGCTTTTTTCGGCATGCTTTTTTCGGATTTCTTTTTCGGCCTGCTTTAAAATGGCTTCCTATAATTTCAAACCTGCTAGAAATGACCTCCAATAATTTCGGCCCTGCTAAAATTGCCTCCTGAAATGCTGAAAATGGCCTTAGGCCCAATGATGCCCTAGCTGAAGTGACTGAAGTATCACCTCCAAATGTGCAACCCTTCAGAAGATATTTCACTTCCTCAGTTATGCTAATCTAGGGGAGTTTTCGTTCCCAAAGATCAACTGACTATCTGAAACCACTTGGCTCCACAATAGACTATGTGACTGAATCACAATTTGATGTTAAGAGAGAAATAAACAACTGGATGATTAGAATGAAACCCGGGGTGCCTATTTATTCTTTTTCTCCACTTTCTCCAGAAACTTGTAGAACATTATTTTATTTTATCTATTAGTGACTTTATAAAATATTTTATAATTCAAGTCACTTTATTAAATTAATTAAATATAAAGTTACCTTTTAATATTTATTTATTTGATAACTTTATAAATAATTAACTTAATACCACTTATTTATTTAATTAAAATAATTAATTAGTCAACCTCATAAAATATTCATTATTTTGGACAACCTAATTAATTAAATTAATTAAATTAAATTGCCTCCAAAATGGGGACATGACAACTAACCAAAGGATACAACTCTCTACTTATGGAAACAAAAAAAGATATCAAAAGCATGTCAATGCATCTTACTTGACTATCAAGAGAAACAACTTTTCTAGATGGCCAAAAACTTTACATAGATATGAATTTAAATACTTGATTACCCTTCTCAACAGGGTGTGTGGCCTTAAGGGAACTGATGAATTCGAACCATGGATGTTCAAATTCATTTTCTAAATCTATGATAATGAAAAACCCATCTTTTGGGGAGAGCTCATCAGTTTAACTTTGTGTGAATAGTTGCTTAATATGGAAACTTAAATGCCATTCTCTATGAATTCATAACTAGCTTACATAGCTGCAAGTATGAGACTTTTTTCAGACTTATCCACCAAGGGAGATCATGCTCTGGTTCCCATTTGGAATCACAATGACCAAATCACATTGACACAAAGTAAGGTACATTATAAGAGAGTTCAAGATGCATTCTTTGGACATTTCATATGTCAATTTCAAAAGGAGTTGGTGATTAGGATCTAGTATCAGATGAAGCTTGGAACAAGGTGAATCAGTTTGGTTGCATCTTTCTACAGTTCCCAACTTTCACTTATCTAAGAGTTGGATAGTTCAAAGGAGAGCCATATATACTACCAAAGAATCCTACTGACAAGATCATTCTAATGGAGTTAGCAAGACAACTTATGGAGGTACAATCATATCATAATACTCTACATAAGCCAAATTTTGGTATCACTACCGCTAAACCGTTGGTGATTGGGCAATATATGCTCAACTTAGTATACAAGGAAAAAGTCATGGAGACAAAACTTCAGCTGATTACTATGAAGAAGTTCAAGGCTAAGTATGATTTTGATTACTGAGGTTTGAATTCAAAAGTCAAGATAGCATTCACTCATGTTCATCGCATGGAGAATCTATGGATTGATATGCGCACAAAGATTGATATTATGAAGACGGTTTACTGTAGGCTCACCTTGCAGAAAATTATTGTTCTCAACATGGTTGAGATTCTGCCAATTTCTAGGCAAGAGACCATGGAAGTATTCTAGATACAGAATACCATTAGGCAGGTTTTGACAAGCGTTGTCCATTTCCCATCAATTGGCAACACATTGGTAAGTGCATCTTGAGCATCTTGCAAACATCAGTGAAAAGAAAAATCAGCTTAAGGAAGAAGTCACTCGCCTAAATGAGGTTATCCATCAATAGTCATCACAGCTTGCGGTTACCACTTCTCATATAGCTAAGGGGTAAAAATTGATTGAAGTAGCCAAAACTTGGTTTGTAGAAGTTGCCTCAGAAGGAGTACATACCATCAAAGATGCAGTTAGAGTTCTTGAACACATTAGAAAATTTTTAGAAACTACACATGACTTGATTATTTCTATGAATCAAGAAGACAACACTCTAAAATAACTTACCCCTATTGGCCAATGAGAACTGTCATAGACTTTAATTACAGTAATACTAGTGGTTTCTAGTAAAATGTTTGACGAAATGACAACTGATTAAAGAGGAAAATCAGTGTATTGTTTTGAGCCATAATCGGTTGGGAGTTATTACAGTGGTATCAAAGCAGTTTCCTACCATCTTGTGGGGTAGGATAACAAAATTTATTGTGCATATATCAGAATTATGGCCACTAATCAGGGATAATGGAATGGTCTTGTGAAACAATTGAATGTGTTAGAGAATGAGTTGAATCAAAACCACAAATGGATGACAAAAATGATTTTGAATCCAAAATTTGAGCACAACATGATATTGATTTTTCACAGGAAGAAATGTCATGCTATAGTGGACACCATCAGAGAGAAAGAAAATGTTTTCAGTCAAAACTTTGTCTGATTTTTATATCAGTAGTGTTCCACATGAGATTACAGTTGCACTTGATAACATAGAAAAGTCTAAAAATGTTGTGGATAGGGTAATGGATGATATTGAGTAAGATAACATGGATATTGATAGTCACATTAGTGCTGATTTGCATAACAATAGTGAGGATTTTTGGCATCATGATGATACAGTGGTAGCTATAGATGTGCACGACATTCCTCTTGAGTTACCACATATTAGTGCTTAGGTGTTGGACACATTAGATGCAGAGTGATTGGAATTCATGTCAGGTTGAGTCAAATGATGCAATTGTTGGCATGAGTTCCCAGGATTGTGCATTTGATGGTGATGCAATGATAGTGGAAGTGAGAGCATGCGATGACACTGTTAGATCATTCGCTACTTTCTGTTCCAGTTGAGGCATTTGTTGAGATGCTTAGCAGCATGCATGGGGTTGTTGATGTGTGCAGTGATGATAGCACACATGTTGATTATGAGGCGAGTGATGTAGAAACATCATGTTATAGAATAGATCAACACAATGGCTAGGTTCACTTTATGGTCAATCCTATGCTTGAGATGGATGCAACATTGTCTTATGACAATCCACTTTTTGAGGTTGATGTTGATCATTCAGTTGAGTAGAGTTGGGTATAGTTTACACCATCTGTAAACACAATTCATTTTCCTATAGCAGCAGTTGGTGACAATTTTTGTATCCATAGATTATGCCAAGGATGTGGCTACATCCATTGCAGTTACATGTATTGTTTGGATGAGTGCATTTGTTGACAATAGCAGATTACCCCATGTTGCACCAGGTTCTCCTATAGCTACATCTTTTGTAGGGGTTATTGGCGAAGTTGAATTCTATGTTTGGGGTCCTTTTAGTGCATGGGGATTTCAGATAGGGCTCGTAGAGGAGTTTTGGGATGTGTACATGGTGTTGAGTACATATGGTTTTACTTTTGACTCTCATGTGCATGATCTTTGAAGTCAAAGACATGGCATGCCTTCATTTGCAACCATACAAACAATCAACATTGAAAAAGATTGATTTTGAAAAGTTACAACCTTGGATATATGGTCCCTATAAAATAGCTAAGAAAATTGGGGAAGTAGCATATGCTCTAAATATTCTCGAAGAAAGTAAATTTGCAATGTTTTCCATGTATCTTGTCTCAAAAAAGCCTTCGAAGATCATGGCAAAAGATCTTCTACCCTCTCTCTCCTTAATGTCAACGGAAAACTAATCCTCCAACTAGAGAGAACTGTCAACATGAGAGAAAATAAGCTGAGGAATTGAGATTTTTCAAAATAGCTTATAAAATGGAAAGACTTTATAGAAGAAAACACCATTTGGGAGAATAGGCAGTCCCCAACACCCAAATCTGAGGTTGCTTGTTGGCAAGCAATTTTAAGGGGGCGTGACTTATAACCCTTACCTAGTACTCACTTATTGATAGATCATTGCCATCTCATTGCACATACATCCATGGCATATTACATCAAGCACTGTATTCACGTACATCTCTATGTAACAATAAAACCGATGAGAACATGCATCATTGAGGCTATCGTTACCATGCTCGAGAATCCCTTCTAATTCCTGGATCGGGCAATGCATATAACATTCTAGCAGTCTTGCATTATCCATTACACTTTGTTAAGTTTGTAGCGTCAGTCAGATTGATTCAATTATGAGATACATTGTTGATGGTAAATCATCATTTAGATAAATATTCTTATATATCTCTTATATATATATATATATATATATATATATATATATATATATATATATATATATATATATATATATAGATATATATATAAAATATACATGATTATTTATATTACTAATATATCAACTAATGATGATTAACCATAGAGGCATGTCTCTTCATGAGACATGTCTCTCATATTTATGAGTCTTTAAATCTGCATTTAGAACAAACCAATAACAATGACAATGTTATTACATTTATAGAAAACGATCATTATAACTTAACAGGGTATCAAAGCTAGGCTGTAAATGTAAAACATAAACTGAATAATAGTATAGTATGAATAAATATTGAAACCTACAATAAGATTTATGTGGTTACTTAATGGCATATATAAGTGGAAACAATCAACCTAGAAGGGTAGCCATTGATGATAGTAATTGCTCTCAAGCAAGAAACAAAGTAGATAGAAAAGAGAAACCAGTCAAAAACCATTATGCGCAAATACCTGGAATGAGAATAAGAGGATATGCAATGAATACGGATACTACAATTAATCAGTCGGTGATTAACGAAGGGTATATGTATCAACTACAATTTATCCCACTCAACAATTACAGAATAGACAACAATCAATGCCTGACAACCAAAAGCATAGATAGAGGGAGGAGAAACTTACATAGGGGAAGAATGAGCACTTACGCTTGACCCAAACATTATTGAAAACGAAATAATGAATCCAACCAGTAGTTTGTCATGTCCCCTCTTTAGCTCTGTCTAGCAATAACATGAGAGTTAGCCTATTATGGAGTCTCGTAGGCTGGCACTAGTGATCAAGGACTCAGTTAGGGTTTTCAATGTCCAGATTTGGTATTTCAGGCAGTAGTAGATTAGTTGAGAGCAATTCCTCAATTTTAGGAGGCAGTTCCTTGATTTTAGGAGGAGATTCCTACCTTTTAGGAGGTTGTGATGTTTTCTAGAGTTGAAGTTCTATGAGATCACCCCTGATCTCAATTTCAAGAGATTTGGGTTTGTTCCCTATTTTTTAGGAGTATCCCTAGATTTGAGGGTGAGATTGCTAGTTGGCTCAGGTTGTCTGGCATTAGTCACAGGTAGGTGACAAACTCAATTTCATGTTTTGGAGGTGTCTGGGTTGTTCCTTGGCTACTTGGAAAACATTTTAATAAATTTAAATATTCTTCTAAGTTAGCATTTTAATAATTTAAATAAGGCAAATTATTTAGCCATTTTGGAGTAACAAGGAATTTTTTGGCTCCATTTGGATCAATTTGCCTATGTGTGATAGCTCATTAGAAAGAATTCAGTCTCTACCATTTGATTATCACTTGCCGGGACTTATTTGATGCTTGGAGCTATTTCTCATTAATAAAATAATGATTTCTCTCTATTTGGATGCCTTTATTTGGGAAATAATGTTATATTATAAAGTTCAAATGAAATCCACTTTAGGGTTCTTTTAGGGTTCAATTTGCCTTGGAGAGGGGATATGAGGAGATGGTAACCTAAAAGTGAGTATCTTTTATCATTTTGTCAACCTATTTTGGACACCATTGCTCTGAAAGAGCATTCCTCACTTAGGACGCAAACCCTAGTGTTGAGAGTAGATTTGTTGGGACGTGGTCCTCAACAAGATCAGATTCGAAGGTTCTTATGCATATAATTTGATCAAGGTAGGGGATCGATTTCTAGTATTGTAGTCACACTTTGCAGGCAGTGGATTTTTAGTGAAGGTGACCACTTTGGTTCTGCTTGGTGTTTCTTTATAGCAGCTCACCTGGATCCCATTTTCAGCTAGCGTCAACCTTGTTTGAAGCACATCTGTATTGGTACTATTCTGAAATAAATCAGACTTTGCTGGTATGGTTTTGGAATCGTTTCCAGATTAGTATGTATTGCTGCATATAATTTTTATCACTTATATTTTATCAATTACTGTTATTTATTCATTTTAATACCTATATTCTGAAAAATACAAAAAGAAACAACATTCTTCTGCAACTTCTGTCTAGCTCTATAAGATCAAAGAAAAATCTACAGAAAAATATAATTTATATAATTAAACATTAGAGCAGCAGCAAAGTAAATATCCATTTGGCATATTTCATAGTTTCAAAACAAATACGAGTTGAGAAGGGAAAAGTAGAAATGAATAGGATGTTTTTTAATAGATATAGGTTGAGGCTGATGATGTTAAGAAAGGATAGATAGACAGAAGTTGTGAAGGATATATAACGAGGATTAGATGTAGACGTAGTCAACAAATGAAGTGGAATGGAAGACTAGATAAATATACAGATATCCTACAACGAAACCAATAGTTATATAGATGGCAATATTTATCGAGATGTTATTTTGAGAATCCCAAACTAGAAGCCATGTTGCCAGTAGAACATGAGAGACAAGCATGAAGTCATTCCTTTCATCGGTAGCAAAGTGTATAAGGAGTGTCTACTACCACAGTCTAGATAAAACAAAGAGATAACAAGAATTGCATCACATGGAAAAGAGCAAAGTTAAGCATGTAAAAGACAATAGGAATTATGTTATAAAGTAGCGATAATTGAACATAGAGAATATATAGAGAGATACTACTAAAACAACAAGTGACACATCATACACTCCAAGATTGACCAAGGATAATAAAAAGTATCTGTGTTAAGGAGTTGCTTACAAGAGTTCCCACTAATATGAAATTCCGATCATCCTAACTAGCCTGATCGTAAAGATGAAGAATCTGTAGTATAAAGCAGGGATAGTAGTTGCAGAATTATATAAGCACTTAGAATTATGTTCATCATAACCAATTCTCAAACTTAATTATATCCAGGATAGTCTTTGACTGGAGATCACTTACAGTCAAAAAATACAACAATGGAGAATCAATACATTATAGATATGGAGTCAGTCATCTAAAATTTGGACATTTCATATATGAGACTATTAGAAGTATCTTGAATTGAGACACTCACTCCTAAATCCAAAGCACTTATAATGTCAATAGTAAGTGCGTCATCAAAGGAAATATTATAATGTCGAGAGTAAGTGCATCATTTTTTTTTTCGGGGGAGTATAGAATCAATATTGAGAGTTTTTCATGGAAGACAAATAGACATTTTTTCCTACTGCACCCACTGATAAATGTACATAACAAATAGAAAAAATGATTATCAGGACATCAATCAAAGGCGATTTGGGCAGGTTTAAAGAGGTATCTAGTATTATGGAGAGGACTCCACTCTACATAGTGGTGACTCAACAAAGGAGTTAGGAAGATTAATCAAACGTGCAGTGAATGACTATCGACCAGTTAAGGAGTGATATTCAATACAACACAAACACATTGATTTTTACATCATCTATTTATTTTAACCTAACATCAAATATGTGGCATTCAAAGAAACTAATCGACTTGTATGAGATGTGGTAGTGGAATAGGGAACGATAGCTCCACAGAAGACATAGCATATGTAATATGCGCTCATCAAATAAACAAGGAGAATTTAAGGTACATTGAATATTCTATGTGATCGTAAATACTACTTAGGGATCTCAAGTGATTAAATAAACAACTAATACAAAAATCCATTAGACAATCATAGAGTGCACAACAAGTGTAACAACTTGTCGGTAGACCTCTAGCAGATATTGAATAGCTTTAGAAGTGCTTAGGAATTAATTACAAATCCAAACTGTGACTAAGTATGATTGAGGGGTTAACTCCTATGGCACTCTCGACTGCCTCTGCTGCTGCTGCGATGCCTAGGGTTTTTCCTTCCTGCTCACTGCATAGTGAAGGTTGAAACTGGCGGGCTTCCTCCCCTCAGGCTAAGCACAAAAAGGCTAAGGACAAGGGTGGAATGGTTAAATGTTTTTAGGAAAAGACAGGTGTTGGACACATTTCTTTAGTGGACGGGGATAAAATCGCTATCACAAACTAGTTGCTCCTCCACATCAGTGGACCCAGGAGCTTAGACAAAGGAGGGCCAGGGATTTGCGATGCAGAACATGGCGTGGATGGCGTTAAAAGGGATGCACAAGGTGTTAAGACTGTCTATGGCCAGAGTGATAATAGAAACAATGGGGTTAGCAAAGGTAATGGAAGGGAAGGGAGTTTAAGTGGAGGCAACGGTAAAAACAAAAGAGTTTATAGTTGCAAAGGCGATAAGGGCGGAAATGTGAGTGACTGTTTTGCTGATGGTGGTGGATTTAGTGACGAGGGTGAGGACCCTGCTGGTGGAAGCAATGAGGGAGATGGGTTTGTTAGAGTTGAATGTAATGAATGCCATGGTGGAGGGAGTAACGGGGGTATATTTTCAAGACCCCCTGTGCAACAAAAAGAGGGGGGTTTGTCTGTAGTATTAGATACATGTGCAGATGAGGAAGTTGTGCATAATGTTTCAATCTTTTCTGAGTTAGGATTAATAGGAAGGTTCAATGGGTTGTAGCCAAGCTTGAGTGAGTTGCATAAGTGGATCTCAGAGAATTGGGGACCCCTGTTAACAGGAACAGTCCAGATTTACCCTGCAGCTAAAGGGTTTTTTATTCTAGTGTTTGAGAACACCCAAGATAAAAAGATGGTCCTGTGTGATCATTTTTGGTGTTGGGAGGATCAAAATGCCCTTATGTTGAAACCATGGCACCCAAATTTCTGTCCGGATTCAAAAGGTTTTGATAAGATCCCAATATGGGTAAGGCTTCCCTATTTTCCTTTACACTTATGGTTTAATTCCTGTTTGGAAGCTATTGGGAATTCGTTAGGTGGCTTTTTAATAATTGATGAAGGTTCTTCAAACCTTTTACATTCCACCTATGCTCAGGTTTTAGTTGAAATGAATATTTCACTCGGGCTACCGATAGAAATTGAGATCAAAACTTCTAAGGGTTGTTGGACTCAACCCTTGGATTATGAAGGCATTCCATTTAGATGCAGGAGATGTCACCAAGTGGGACATGTGGCTTCAAAATGCTCAAAAGTGAGAATCCAATGGGAAGCATCTTGGTGGAAAGATAGCGAGGAACAACACTACACAGTTGTGAAGAATGTGGAAGGGGGTTGAGAAACAAAAGAGTTTCTCCCAAATTGTTATAGAATCTCTGCAAAGGATATTTCTAGCAGCCATGAATGAGCCTCCAAAACTGAATAGAAACTTGTCAACAGAGGGAGGAAAGGGCATGCGACAGGCTTATGTAGGCACGGATACACCAGAAGGACAGGAGAAGCGGAAGCATTATGAACAGGTTGCAGCACAAGAGACATTACTAAGAAAGGATAATGAAGGAGTTTTTCCTTCTCAGAAGGAGCCTGCATGGAAGACGAAAGCCGCAAAGGTGGAGGATGGATGGCAGGTTGTGAAGGGCAAAAAGGAGAAGTGGGGGGCAAAAGAGCCTTTTGAGATGATCCTCCGGTCTCAGTCTCGGGGTAAAGGAAAGACATAGTTCCTAGCTCTTGTCTTAGTTGAAGATTCTTCCTATTGTATTGACTTTTTTCGGGTTGGATGTATATCCCCTCTTTTTGTTACTGGTTCGGGCCAAGGTTAACCCAATTATTTTCTATATTTCAATAAACACTTATTATCGATCAAAAAAAAAAAAAAGTATGATTGAAGGGTCATCAAGCTCGGAGGATCCAAAGAACCAAATAAATAAATTATTGCAGCCTTTATGGAGAGGAGCGATTATGCTCTTAATATGGTCAGCTACAATAATTTGATCAAATATCACTGCAAAAGAAGGAAATTGTGTGAAGTTAAGAGTCTAATTTATGGATAAGGGCATTGCCTCTAACAGCTATAGTTATAACAAGCAAATTGATGGTTTGTATTATAAAGTAATTGTTAAAATACTTGCTTAATATTAACAGAGACCGAGAGGTCAATATATACAAAAGAGTAAAATGATGTTTCTTTATGAAACGATCGTGAAGTATATAAATTTTCTATTCTAGCTAAAAGAAAGCTAAAGAAAGCTACCAGATAACTACAACTAACTAAATATTAGAAACATTCTAATATTTACAATAGATTACAAATAGATAACCATTAACTAATAATAGAAGCTATCTATTATCATAAGAGCACAAAGTTGTCAAAAAGCGTAAAAGACAAATTTTGTCTGCTCAAAGTGCTTCACACTGTTTGCTGTGGGTTTCAAATCAGATTGCTTAGATAGGGCAATGAAGCGCTACCGATATTCAACCTTCAGGTGTCCGTACTTGTGGCAATAGTTGCATTGAATGTTCTTTTTCCTAGAGCCTTTTGAAGCGGGAGTAGAGGACCTTTGTTGAGAAGACTGCTATGAACTAGAACCACCTTATTGTTGTCATGATATTCAAAGATGGTTAGCATCCGCTGTTTCCACGTGCCATAATGGCAATTATTGAACTTCTAATTTCCCTCGAGCAAAATATTAGTTAGAGATGCCATAGCACGTTTTTTTAGTGAAAAGCGTGAAAATTTGTGAAGGCACATACTTAGAGGCAAAAAAAAGACCTAGAAAAAATGAAGAGGTACCTAGAAGAGAGCTCAAAATACCTAGAAAGAATGTTGTCAATTTTTGGATCTGTTGGCTCAAAAATCAAGGCACCCAGAAAAAATAGATGACAACCCAGTTGAGCTCTCGAAAAATCTAGCAAGCATTTGTAATTTTTTTTTGATTTGGTATAGAAGTTAAAGGTTTCAAACAAAATGGCCCTAGCTGCAAAAAGGATTAGAAAATGACAGATTTGTAGAGAAAATTGTAGAATCTAGGCATGAATAACCAGCACAGGTTTGTAAAAAACCTAGATGCCTCCAAATAGGCAAAAAAACTACTTTAATGTTTTTTTGGAAAAAACAGGCGACCAAACCAACATGTGATTTTCAAAGAAATTTGGACGCGAGTGGCAAAAAATTTTGAGCGTGAGTTGTAGAGAAGTGACACCCAACAAACCTTCATGTGAATAGTAGAGAATAACCCTCAATTTTCAGAGGATTCAGTTGTGCTAGTTACAGATACAAGGGTGCGAGTTTGTAGATGTGAGTCAGACAAAATGGCACGATTTTTGGCAGAAAATCCAGGTCGAACCAGAGGTTTTGGAAGCAAATATGCATGAAAATAATTTCGAACATAAAAGGCAAACAATTTCAATCAAGAAATTATAATTATTTTCAAAATTCTTTAGAGTATTGGCTCTAATACCATATTACAAAGTAATTGGTAAAATACTTGCTTGATATTAACAGAGATTGAGAGGTCAATATATGCAAAAGAATAAAATGATGTTTCCTTAGGAAATGATCCTAAATAATAGAAATATTCTATTCTAGCTAAAAGAAAGCTAAAGAAAGCTAACAGATAACTACAACTAACTAAATATTGGAAACATTCTAATATTTACAATAGATTACAAATAGATAACCTTTAACTAATAATAGAAGCTATCTATTATCGTAATAGTTTTACATAGCTCACAAATTGTATAAAACCTCTAGGCTTCTCTTTCAAACAATGGAGGTGTCCACTAAGCAATTTGTCTATGTACTGAAGAATAATTGATGTTTTTAATAGAGCTGATTGAATTGAGTCAACTTTCATACTTGTTTGGAATGGGAAAATTTCAGTCTTAAATACTAGTATAACCTCTATCATGGGATTTGTAAACAAATTTAGTGTATTTGGAGTAAGTGGGAATTCTACATTGAGGGGGGAATAATAACCAATTTTTCATTCCCATTTGAACCATCCTCAGAGGAGAGATATCGAAAAGAGACACTATCAGAATTCAAATTTGAACCATAGTTAGAGGGGAAATGATTCAAAAGGGAGATGGCTCTCAAACAATCTAAGAGCAGGTTTGCTTCACAAATAAAGTTTTATTTTTTTTGAAATCTTCATAATGATAGATGAGAGCACAAACGATATAATCAAATTGTTTAACAAATGTTTATATGGAGGCAATTTTCTTATTCGATGTATATGGGCCTTCACTATTGTAGCTTGTATCAATAATGTGTATGTACATATAAGTATCTATTATCCCTAAGTATCTACTCATTGTAGTCTCTCTCTCTCTTATTTGTATTTCTATACATACTATAAGAGTTATTTGCCTTGTTCTTTTTCTTTGTATCTGAAATTGATCTTGCAGGAAAAGAGGAATGGTGCATTAGGCAAGCTTATGACAGTAGCTTCAAAGAAGTTGCGATCAGGTTGGATAAAGTGAGGCTCTTGAAGCAAATATCTTTGATGATTGAGATTATGAGTATCCTTCTACATTAAGAGGGAGTATGACATTTCTTTAAAGGAAATGAAGGAGCTTAGAAGACTGATACTCAAAGGGAGTCTAGATATACATGTGTGTGACTGCTTAATTTTGATGGGCCTACTCTTGTGTACATCATGAGGAAGTAATGACTTATCAATAGAAAATTGGAAGATAGATATCAAAATTCAGAGGGAGTCCAACATGCATCCCTAGGCGAAGAGAATTTCTAAGGGTGTAACTATAGGACCTGACTTCCCAGGATCATTGTTTAGAAGGAGAATTCCTGAGGTACAATCCTTTGTGAATGATATCTTCTCTATGAGGGAGAAGTTCTAAGCGATTCATTGTAATGTATTCTTCTCTGTGAGAGAGAAGTTGAGGTGAAAGCCCTTGTTCCACTCTCTAACTTGGTTCATGGTGATTATTATTTTTGCATATGTGGATTATGTCATGAAAGGAGATGATCTTTCATTGATGAATTTTCAGAGGATTGCTATTGTAAGGTGACAATCTTATCAATAGCTTAACCTGTTATCATGACATACTACATTAAGTTGCTGTCTTAGAGTGCCAGTAGTCATGATAATGAATGTATCATGATTAGACTACATTAACTTCTTGTCCTGGAGTGCCAGAGATCATGATACTTGTCATGATATAGTTCATAACGTTTTGATTACTAGTTATCTGATCAACTTCATTAAGTTGTTGTCCCAAAGTGCCAAAAATCAAATAACTCATATCCTACTAGGATATAACATATTCTTTTAGTGGGCATCAAGGATTTGATGCCAGTGCACATACCAAAAGAATAGAAGTATGATGAATATCATATGATTGATATTTCTTGTTGAATCATACTTTTGATTATATTGAAAGATAACATCGAAGTTGATGGATATATGTTGATATCCTTAAGTATGCCATTCTAAGAATATCTTACTGAGATGATATCTCTTCATATACTTGAGAGCATAATGTGTTCTAGAAAAATCCTCCCTAGCTAAGAGGGAGTTCTAAGTTTGTAGCTTTGGTCGAATTGATTTGATCATGAGATATATTATTGATGGTAAATCATCATTTAGGTAATTATTCTTATATATATATATATATGTATGGTTATTTATATTATTAATATATTAACTAATGTTGATTAACCATCAAGACATGTTTGCTCTCATATTTACGAGTCATCAAATCTGCATTTGGTATAAACCAATAACAATGACAGTGTTATTACATTTGCAAAAAATAATCTTTATAACTTAACACAATTAACATCTTATAACAATTATGTTATCATCGATAATCATTCTTGACTAACTCATAAGAATCAAAGTGATTATCACAAGTAACAAATAAACTGCTTATACCAGGTAAAAGGACCCATGTAATTACAAGGAAGAAAACACTCAAGACCAACAAAGACAAAAGATTTGAATAGTTTTCAGAAAATATTGATCAACTGGAGTTGGAAGCTGCAGAGCTTCTCAAAAAATTTGCCTACTTCTGTCTTGTGCTAGTTTTTTGTTTGCGTCTGTCCATTGGTCTTTTGCTGGTGTATGGTTTTGTGCTAGCTTTTTCTCTGTTTGAACCAGCTTTTCAGGTGTTTTAGGTTACAATCTAGTTTTTTTCTTTAATGTCTATCTCATTGTAATGATGCTATAAAGAATTTTGAGTCCCTTTAAAACCTGTTTTTCACTTAATCAAAAACAAATAAATTGTTTATGAAGGGTGACAACTTTCCACCCATGCCTCTTCATGTTTCAAGGCATATATTTATACAAGTCAGTCGACTCACCAAATAATATTATATAATTTATACTTTCCCTTTGTGGAATTGCTCAACTGGAGAGCATAGAAGGTTGTGATAGCAACCATTGGTACAAGCACTATAATTGTCTATTAGAGATGACATCTTATTGAAGAGCATATATCATCAGTTATATATCAAAGATGGCTCATTCAGGAGATGATTGCATATATAATTCCAGAATATCAGAGACAAAGTATCTCTTCCTGAGATCCTCTATGATTCTATAACTTGAAGCATACAACACTTTTGAATATCTGGAAGAGCCATATAGGATATCATGCACATATTATATTGTCAAATCAAGAAACAACCGTTGTATTGCAAACATCATTCTTAAGTATATTGAGTTGTATTATTGCATTTTGAATTACCAATCATTTGTACTATGACAATTCACTGTCATTGTATTCATACTCCATTGTTATTGCATTTGGAATTACTAGTCATACATATAATTGCATTTGGAATTACGGGTCATATCTATTGTTATTGCATAATTGCATTAATGGAATTAACGATTACAAGAAGAATTCCATATTTCAAGTAGTGCCCCATATAATCCAAAAAGAGGACATTACAATTTACAAGGGATGTGTACTTTGTAGATTTTATGATCATGATTTTATCATTGGCCTATTACATTCTTAGACTTATATGTTGATGGGGTTGGGGGGCAACACATGAGGTTGAGGGTAGCACCACTTGTGGGAGTTTGGGCATAAGAGAGAGGTAAGGAGAAAGGTCTAGATCCTAGGGTGAGAGAGGAGAGAGAGTGAGATAGAAAAAGGTAGAGAGAGGAGATAGAGGATATAGAGGAAGCGTGATGAGGAAAGGGATATGTCTAGAGTGTAATGATCCAACTATGCTGAGGAAATTCTTTTTGAGTAAGCTTGGAGGGTTTACTTGTGCTTGAACGAACTGTAATGGACTCTAAGTTGTCGTAAAGGGGCGTGACAATTGTGTATAGTCAGTAAGGGAATATGGTGATCTAGAAATCACCACACATGGAGGAAACTACAACGTACGGGGTGGAAGAGACTTGTATGGTGATAGCTTGTAATTAGTGGTTATACGGTGGAACATAGGTCACATACGGTGAAAGAAGGTAGTCTTGGATGTTGTATGGGTGGGAGGTAGATAGATGTACGGTGATAGGAAAATTATACAGTGGAGAAGTGGGTTGGGGGCTTATGTGGTGTAGAAGGGAGTTGAGATCGTACAGGGAGCATATGTGTTGTATGGGGTGACGGATATGTAGTCCGTATGGTGGGAAATGAGGATCAAATATGTTGTATGATGGGAGGTGAGAGTTAAGGATGTATGGGGATAGGGGGTATGTTATGGGCATATGAAGTAGGGTATTGGAGGGAGTAATGAAAAGAGGTTTATGGCATACAAAAGAAATGCGTATAGTTTGAGTATTACCGAAAATGCAGAGATTTATAACTACCTTCGATCTGCCAAATAAAATAAACATTGAAGATTGATTACGCACAGAACATCAATTTGGAACCAAGTAGAGATTATCATTGCTAATATTGATGGTGCTCCGGTTTGCTAGAGCCAAGAATACAAAACAAAATAGAGTGAGGGTTGAATCCCACCAAACCAAAAAATGCAGAGATTTATAATTACCTTCGATTTGCGAAATGAAATAAACATTGAAGATTGAATATGCACAGAACATCAATTTGGAACCAAGTAGAGATTATCATTGCTAATAGTGATGGTGCTCCGATTTGCCAGATCTGAGCCAAGAATACATAACAGAATAGAGTGAGGGTTGAATACCACCGAAATTGGAAAGTCAAGTAGGGAAGATCTTTCATTGCCGAAATGGTGAAAAAATACAAAAATCCAATAGTAATTCATAGTACAAAGAAAATAATAATAAAAAATCCCATGACAACTATTACCTACATGGTGTGCTTAAATACCCTTTGGAGGAACTACCAAGGGTTTACAAAGATAGCCGACAGAAACACCTACGCAAATAATTAAACATAAAAATGGGTCAAAGAAATAATAAATCAATCGGCCTAAAAACAATGCTTTGATTATTTATTTATTTTATGATGAAAATATTATAGTCCTCCCGTCCCAAAATTTTCTTGTCCTCAAGAAAATGTAAAGTCAGATGCTTAAGAATGTGTTCACCAAGTTGCATTGTCCAGCGGCAAGTGTTTCCAGTGTACCAAGTACTCCCTCACGATACGGTTCCATAGAGTCTTCTCCCGTACATCAATGATCTTGGCCGGTTCTAACACGCGCTTCCCTTCTTCATTTATTGGCGGAAGATCTATGGTTACTGTGATGTTCTATCCCATGACTTTCTTTAGGCAAGAGACATGAAGGACGTTATGGATGCGGCTCCCTTCTGGAAGTTCTAGTTCATAGGCAACTTTACCGATACGGTGAGTTACACAATAAGGACCATAAAAACATGGCTTCAATTTTTCTTTCCCTTTTGCCTTCAATGAGGATTTCCTATACGGCTAGATCCTAAGATAGACCAATTCTCCCCCTTTGAAACTTCACTCGATTCGTTGCCTGTCGGTGTAGATCTTTTGTTCATTCTGTTTCCTTTGTAAGTTCTTCAAGAATCTCAAAATGTCTTGCCCTTCGTGAAGCTAGTCCCTCACCCTTGATGCACGACTGTTACCCAGTAACATGTCGATAAATGAAAGGGGTTCATACCCATATAGTTCTTTGAAGGGTGCCATCCCAATAGACAGGTGATAAGTTGTATTGTAATAGTATACCCCCAAATGCATCTATCTGACCCATGCCCATTGTTGTGCCAAAACGTAGTTCTAGAGGTAGCCTTCCAATCACTTGTTCACAATCTCTATTTGTTCGTCTAAGGGTGGCAGCTAGTATTTGGTGACAATTTTGTTCTTGCCAACTAAAACAATTATGTCCAGTAAATACTGAGAAACTCACCATCGTTGTCACTAACAATTTTTCAGGGTAACCCACACAGACAAAAAACTTCTCTAAAAATAAGTCGGCTAACTGTGCAGCCTGGAAATCTAAGGAGACGACGAAGAAGTGTGCGTACTTCATCAATCTGTCAACCACCACAAAGATACAATCCTTTCCATTTACCTTAGGAAGTCTAATGATTCAGTCTATAGAGATACTTTCCCACTTCTATTCTAGTATTGGCAAGGGTTGCAATAGCCTGACAGCAAAAGTGTATTTGGATTTGTTTTGTTGGTAGACTGCACATTCCTATACGTATTGCAAAACATCACCTTTAAGTCCCGTCCACATGAACCTCTGCCTGAGCTGTCTATAGGTTTTGAGAAACCTTGGGTGTCTGGCCAAGGGTGAGACATGTATTTCCTTTGGGATTTTCTACTTTAGTTTTGGATTCAAGCACTAAGTATATCCCATCCTTATAGTAAATGATGTCATCCACCACCTTGTATCGGTTATCCTGTGTGTCGCCATCCATTAGCTTACATGCAAATGTGTTTTTGGAATATTCTACCAATAAGTGTGCTTTCCAGTCAGCTAAAATCTGAGATAGTAAGAAAATGACGGGTTTTCTTCACAAAGCATCTGCAACCACATTGTTCTTTGCCTTCACATATTCAATATCAAAATCAAAAGCCTGAATCTTATTTATCTATTTTTGTTGGCTCTCATTCAGATTCCATTGCTCTAGAAAATATCTCAAACTATTATGATCAGTATAGACGACAAACTTGGCACCTACCAAATACTGTCGCAACTTAGTGCACAATGGCCAACATTTCTTTGTCATAAATGGAATATAGATGCTCTTTTTGTGTAAGCTTCTGACTCTCATAGGCTATAGGGTGTCTATCTTGCATCAATACCCCGCCAATGCCCTCTCCTGATGTGTCACACTCCAGAATGAATGGTCAGGTGAAGTCAGGTAAAGCGAGAATTGGGCAAGTTCTCATTGCTTCTTTTAGCTTATCAAAAGTGTGTTGCACTTTTTCATTCCATTGAAAAGAGCCTTTCCTAGTTAGATTTGTTAATGGTGTATTGAGTTGAGAAAATCCTTTTACAAACCTTCGATAATAACTGCACAATCCAAAGAACCCTCGCAAGTTAGAGAGTGATTTTAGTGGGGGCCAATCAAGGATAGTCTGAATCTTCTCCTGATGAACCTCTACCCCAAATTTACTGACGTGTCCTATGTACAATATTTTTGTCATCCGAATTCACACTTGGATTTTTTGGTGAACATGGACTGAGCCTTCATGATCCCTAGGACTTCATCCAAATGCCTCAGGTGTTCTTCCCAAGTTTTTTTGTTAACAAGGATATCATTAAAGAGTACCAACAAGTACTTACGCAATTGTTTGTTGAAGATGGGATTCATGCAAGGCTAAAAAGTAGCTAGTGCATTCATTAATTTGAATGACATGACCAGGAACTCACAATGCTCGTAGTGACAATGAAAAGCCATCTTTAACGAATGCTTGGGAAAATATGGATCCAGATTTGTCAAATGGTGACAAATTGACTTTACTCAACTTTCTTCTGAGATTGTCATTAAAATATCCTTGGTTTCTACATCTGAAATATCGCATTCTCAATTCTGCGTAATCTTTGTAGGATATATCCTCTTCCAAGTTTGCATTCTTCTAGTCTTCTTTCAACTATTCTTGAACTTCTTCAAAGGTTGGTTTCCTTCCTCCGAGTGGTACTTACGTCCGTGGAGGAAAAGTTGGCATGGAAGGTCAAGAATATGTTGGATGAGGATTTGCCTTACTTGACACCGAGTCAGCACTGTGACCATTCTGTTCCCCAGATATCTTATTCTCTGTCAGTTTCCTGAGAGATTCTTCCATAAGTCATTGAGTGTCATTGATCTGTGCCTGATTCCTCGAAAGATCCCTTGGTAGTGTCATGAGTTCAGCAGGAGTGGGTTCTTGATCTGCCATTCTATCAACTGAATGGGATCTTCTTTTCAGGCTATAAACTTTCTTTCGTTGTCCACTAACTCACAAGATCTATGGCTCTGATACCACTGTAATGATCCAACCACGTTGAGGGAAAGTTTTTGAGTAAGCCTGGAGGGTTTACTTGTGCCTAAATGAACTATAATGGACTTTAAATTGTCATTAGATGGCCTTAGAATTGTGGTGTACAGTTAGTGAGGGAGTATGGTGATCTGGAAATCACCACACATGGAGGAAACTACAATGTATGGTGTGGAAGAAACCTGTACAGTGATAGCTTGTAATGAGCAGCTGTACAGTGGAACATTGGTCACGTACGATGAAAGAATGTAGTCTTGGATGTCATACAGGTGGGAGGTAGATAGATGTACGGTGATAGGAAAACCGTATGGTGGAGAAGTGGGTACGGGGGCGTACGGTGGTGCAGGAGGGAGTTGAGATTGTACATGGTGCATATGTGTTGTACGGGGTGATAGATATGTAGTCCATATGGTGGGCGGTGAGGATCAAGTATGTCATATGGTAGGAAGTGAGAGTCAAGGATGTATGGGGATGGGGGGATGCTATGGGCGTACGGAGTTGGGTGTTGGAGGGAGTAATAAAAAGAGGTTTATGGAATACGAAAGAAATGCATACAGTTTGAGTATTACCATAAAATGCAAAAATTTATAATTAGTTTCGATCTGCCAAATGAAATAAACGTTGAAGATTGAATATGCACAGAACATCAATTTGGAACCAAGCAGAGATTATTGTTGCTAATAGTGATGGTGCTCCGATTTGCCAGGTTTGAGCCAAGAATACAGAATGAAATCGGGTGAGCATTGAATCCCACTGAAACTGGAAAACCAAATAGGGAAGATCTTTCATTTCTAAAATGGCGAACAATACCAAACTCCAACAAGAATTTGCAGTGCAAAGAAAATAAGAATCGCATGACAACTACTACCTACATGCCATGCTTAAATAGCCTTCGGAAGAACTCCCGAGGGTTTACAAAGAGAGCCGTCGACAACACCTATGGAAACAATTAAAAATAAAAATGGGTCCAAGATATACTAAATCAATCGGCCCATAAACAATGCTTTGATTATTCATTTATTTTATGACGGGAACATTACATAGAGTTGGGGGAGATAGAGAGAAATTTCTGATAGGAGCCTATTCCTTATTGAAGTTTAACGAAGTCTAAAAATTATAAGATCTTCTAAAACCTAAAATCTGCATTATAACTTCTAGATTTATGAAACTATTCTTGAACATTCTGCCAATATATACATGAAATATAACTTGAAGAGATTTAAATGTTATATTTCATGTATATATTTTAATTAAGAGAATGGGACTGACTTGAAGACAAATATTCAAAGAATCCTAAATGGGCATCTCAAAAGCCAAACAAGGATTGAAAGGTTGTAAATTTTTATTACAAAAGTAACTAAAATGTTAGATAAATGGTTTACATCTTTTAAAATCTATTTTGATCACTTTTTCCCTCTAATCTTGGCGGAGTCTAGAAAGTGTTTCAAACTTTGCAAGTCTTGCAAGACTTGGTCAAACTCAGAGCATTGAGTCTAGAGTCTCTTGGAGTTGACAAATTGAGATGCTTCTGTACTTGTTGAGTCTAGGTAAGTCTCCGAACTATGTTGATTTGCATATTGCTTCTGCTAAGTTTTCTTTAAAAGATTTCATCTTGGCTTTGTTGTAACAAATCCTTTGCCTTAGGCATCCTACTATCCCCAGACACTAAGTCCATGAAACTTGGAGTTTCATACCCATAGAGAGCCATAAACAGAGATACTTTGATCGATAGGTTATATGTAGAGTTAAAGGAATACCCACTCAAGTGTAACCATTTTATCCACACTTTCTACTCTCCTAAAATGCATTTTCTCAAATAACCCTCCACCCACTTGTTAGCAAATTTTTTTGACTATAGCTTTGTGAATGGTAAATGGCATTTAGAGCGAGTTTTGTCCCACTCACCATAAACAATTCCTGCCCAAACAAGCTTAAAAAATTCTGTCCTTGTCACTAAGTATGTTTTGGGGCAAGCAATGGACTCTGAATACATCCTTTAACAATAAACCTTCCATTTTAGCTGTTGTAAACACTGCTGAAATTGCAAACAAATGGGTAAATGTAGTCAATCTGTCAACTACAATAAAATGCAGTTCCTCCCTTGCACATTAGGTAATTCGGTATTGAAGTCCATTGAAATAATTTCCCAATTTTCTTTAGGAATTGGTAGGGCCACAACAAACATAATCACTTAGCTTATTCTCAACATCATATATCAACTTATTGCTGATATATAGGCAATGGGTTGTCTTATCAAGACCACTTCAACCAGGTGACAATCTACACCAAGATATTGCCATTAAATATTGCTTAAAAATTTGCAAGTTAGATATCACCTAAATATTGGTGATATTTTACAAACTTATTGTGGATTCTGTGAAAATATTGCGTGCACCAAGATTTTGGTCTATGACCGCCTAACAACCACCCATTATTATTTTCATTGGCAAAGCGATTTTTGAAAGGGAAAAAAGATTTTGGAGGAGAAAGACCACGGTTTGCAGCTATCTACATCAATTTGTTGTGTATCTAGAGTGGATTCAAAGATTTTTTCAAGCAAATTCGGATTCACAAGTAAGTTTTCAAGATTCTTTTTCTTTTGCTTTAAAACCATTTTGTCTTGTATTAAATATATCCAAGTTTACATAAACTCTTTCATACCCTTTCCAACCTACTCTAACTCCTTTTCAAAGGCAATGAATAAGATCTAACAGCAATTTTTAGCATTTTAATTTTTTTTGCAAATTATCCAGAGTTTTCTCAAAAAAATCATCTTTTTCTTTAGAATTTCATTACCTAACACATTTTTCTGTTTCTTTCTTTCAAGTATTGGCTACGTTTAATCTTATTTAAAGTTTTAAAACTAACTTCGTTTGTTTTTAAATTTCTTTATTGAATTTCTGAATTTGTGCCCTCGTTTTGTATGCTACATGTGTAGGTTGATGCTTCATTAAAATGGCAAATACGGATGCCTCTAGAACTGTGTCTGTTAATGCTTGAGTAGATGCATGTCCATCAGGATATGTAGGAATGTGCCCTAAAGGGGCTAGAGGCAAGGCATGAAAATATTCATTTGAAGGACCTGACTATAATAGTGTGATATGCATAAAATTCAAAAAATTCGTTAGTGGAAGCATATCTCATTTGAAATATCACCTTGGAGGGATCAGAAAGCACGATACAAGGGTTTGTGACAACACCATGACTGAAATAAAGAGTGATGAATGCCTTGCTATGTGCCCAAGAAGAGAAAAAGTTGCAAAGGGAAACGACAAATAAAACATGAGGGCAACCACTTATGAATTGCAAGGTATCTCAAGACTCACAGTATCTCGTTTTGAGAATCATTTATTATTTTAAAATCACCATGATTTGTTTAAAATCTAGATTTTCCTAAAAAATGACCATTTCATAATTAAATAATGTGGGTTGTGACGAGGTACCCCAAACTTTGAGGAAGAAGAATAAGCACTTGGGGGCATAATAGGCTCTTAGCGTGACCCATAGAATCGCAAACTACCATTCCCATGGCTTCCACTTCTGTTGGTTCTTGTAGACCACTACCACACACATCTTCTGTAGATGATTTTTCTGTTCACAAAAACACTCTTGGAGCACAACCATCATTGGGGTGTACAGGGTGGAAAACCAATGTGCATCAAGTTGACATTCAATATGTCGATTTTTGGTTTTCGAACAACATCCCGTTCAATGTTGTAGCTAGTCCCTATTGGCTGAATTTTGTGACATAAATTAATGTGGCAGTGTAATAACCCCAACCGTTTATAACTTCACCAAACACCAAATTCTTTTATAATTCAGTTATTTGACATTTCGTCAAGCGCTTTGCAAGCAAGCTCTGATACGACTGTAATAATCCCAACTGGTTATAACTTCAACAAATACCAAATTCTTTTATAATTCAGTTGTTTGACATTTCGTCACACTTTGCAAGCAAGCTCTGATACCACTGTAAAAACTCTTAAGTCTACTTTGATGGAATTTTCGGTGCCAATAAACAATGTTGCTATATTTCTTGTTTTTATTAGTATCAATTTTCAGAATACATTAAAGTGCAGGAGAAATACTAGCAACACAATTTCAACACTATTTATAATTTTATCTAGAAAGGAAATACAATTAACATAAAATGAATTCCACCATTAATTCAATAAGGAACCTAAATTTCTCCAAAGATTAATTCCTTGTGCTTGCCGGCTAATAGAGAAACCCAAAATATAAGACCAAGGTAACTCTTCAACATAATGTCACCATGGCTATCCACAATCGCAAGCCAAAGACACTAGCAATCAGTTTGGAGTAAGTGCGGAATGCTTCCAAAACAAATTGCGACCAGCTAGAAAATGATGTCCAGCAAACAAACCAAATGCAAGCTTATTTTTTAATACACTCATAGTTGCCACCAAGGAGAAAGGACATCCAGAATTATCCAATGCGGCTTCCACATTCAGCTGCTGCCACCTCTAAATCCAACGTCACCACAAACCTATGAATCCCGATGCCCATATAGAGGGATTCAATCACAAACAAATAGCAACAGGAGTTAATGACATTTGTAATCAGGCTTATTTCACAGGTTACCCACAATATCTCAGAATATACTCTCAGCCCTTTAACTAGCCGTGGTTATTCACCCAGGCCGCTAGTAGTACCAAAATGAATCTCCCCTAACCATTTATATAGGCATCTGCACCGCCCCTTCTTTCATATAATTGGGGAGACTCAGTCCACACATACTTGCTGAATTTCAATCCCAGCTATCACTATAACTAGATCGGTCCTTCCTCAATTGCCCAACAGTGGCAATTGATTGACCTTCAGAATATCTATCTCCCTAGACACAGTGGACACAACAGGAAAATCAAGCAAATAACAAATCCACTATACTTCAGCAATTGAAATAAAACACTTCTCAAATACAGTGATGAACAGTAGAGAACTTGGGGAAACTTAGCTCTACCTCAGCAATTAAATTGAAAAAGTATTTCCAAACCCTTATACATCAGCAAGCGTATAAAGTTAAGAACCCACGAAAAAGCCACGAAGGCACAAAATCAAATATATAATCAAGCGTGCTTTTCCCAATGAAATGAGCTCTCATTTGTAAGCTTTTGTTGGTAGAAGTTTCCATAAAGCTCCACTTCAGAAATCGCAGAAGTTTCCCAAAGGAACTCGACAGTAGAAACTTTCCAATTTGTTTTTTAGAAATATCACTTAAAGTCATTATTATAATAATATAAACATTATAATAATGATGCAACTCAATGAATAATAACTAAATAAGAGCTCATGCAATTATTAACCTGATTAACTGCACGTGACGACCAACTGCCAAGCCATCCACTTCCTTGCCAAAAATAGAAACTACTAAAAATAGACTTACTAAAAATAGTAAATCCACAGCTGAGACCTTCAAAACACACTCTAAGCTCACGAGGTTCGCTATGGTGAACTGACTTGGCCAACTGCAGGAACCTACTAAAAATGGGGACATTACAATGCCCCCCTATGATTGCTTGTGCCCAAGCAATCCTGGAGAAAAATGAACACACAATCCTCCTGTATCCCAAAGGTAGAATTGTGTACCATCCCTACTGTGTACATGCAACTCCTGTAGCACCAACATGCAAATAATAGACACCAACGTCAGAATCATCTAAAAACTTTCCCGAGGTGCTGATGAAGGCAACAACCCATCGGAACTCCACGTAATTGAAATACCAACTCTGTCAATATCTAAGTCCCCATCAAACTGATACTTGCAACCAACCGCACTATGGAGATGGTGACAACCATAGGTACTCGAAACACTACCATCAATTCCAACCTCTACCAAACTGTCTTGGGTGTGTAGACACTGTAAGGGGTCAAATTTGCAGCTATCAATCCTATCCATGAAGGATGGTTGTAATGTTTCTGTGTTCAATGTCCACTATGATTTCATTGTTGGAGGGGTCGTACGGACAATTGGAAGGTGGTACGGACTTGAGAAGAGGGTGTGCAGTTGATGAAGGAAGAGAGGTATGATCTGTATGTATAGTGGAGCAAAAGTCATCCATATGGTAGTATAGGCAGCCCGTACAATGCTTAGTAGTGACCGTATAGTAGGAAGGTGGGCCGTACGATTAGTATGGGAAGCCATACAAATAGGGAGGTGTGAAACAATAGGTCCATACGGTGGCTTGAGGAGAGTCATACGGTGGTGATGAAGTGTTAGTGTACAAGGTGAGTGCCAAGGTCGTCGTACGGTGTGTTGTATGACTGACAGAGGAAGGATGGGAGGGAAGTATGGTGGTGTGGAAAGATGGTAGGCCGTACAGGTGATGAAGAGTTCGTACAAGGATGTCCGGATGCCACACGATTGGTGTTTGAACAACAACAATGAATGCAAATTCAAAACACAAGTAGAACAGATACAATATTAGAAACTCGAATACGAATGATCCTTCAATATATGCCAATAGATGGTGCTCCAATTTGCCAGATCTTAGCGAAGTATTACAGGTGATGGAATAGGGTGAGGGTTGATTCCCACTGAAACTGAGGTGACCAAATAGGGAAGATCTTTCACTTCCAAAATGGTGAACAATAAAGAATCTCAACAGAAATTCGCAATATAGAGAAAATAATCCAAATTGCATACCTAATGACTACCTATAAGCTGTGCTTAAATACCTGTCGGCGAAAACTTTTCGAGGGTGTACAAAGATAACCAACGACAACACAAACAATGGAAACAAAATAAAAATGGGTCTGAGATACATTAAATCAATCCCACTGTTACAATAGTTTGATAAAAATGATTTATTTTATAATGGGAACATTATAGTCCTTCTGTCCCAAATTTTACTTGACCTCAAGAAAATGCAATGCCAGGTGCTAGAGAATGTGCTCGCCCTACCACGTCGCATTGTCCAATGGCAAGTGTTTCTAATGCACCAGATATTCCTTCATTGTGCGGTTCCATAGAGTCTTCTCACGTACTTCGATGATCTCAGCTGGTTCTAATATGAGCTTTCTTGCTTCATTGAGTGGTGGAAGGTCTATGGCTACCATGAGGTTTTGCCCTACGATCTTCTTCAGGCATGAAACATGGATGACGTTATGAATACGGCTTCCCTCCAGAAGTTCCAATTCGTATGCAACTTTGCCAACGTGACAGACTACATGATAGGGGCCATAAAATCACGGCTTCAATTTTTCTTTTCCCTTTTCCTTCAATGAGGATTGTCGATATGTCTAGAGTCGAAGATAGACCAAATCCCCTACTTCGAAACTCCTCTCCATTCTTTGTCTATCAGTGTCCATCTTCTGTTGATTTTGTGCCTGTTGTAGGTTTTCCTCCGAGCATCTTAGTATGTCTTGTCCTCCTAAAGCCAGTCCTTCACCTTTGGTGTGCAGCTATCACCCAAAACTGTGTCAATGAAGGAAAGGGGTTTGTACTCGTACAAAACTTTGAATGGTGCCATTCCAATGGACATGTGGTATATGGTATTGTAGCAATATGCCCCTAGATATATCCATTTGACCCATGCTCGTTGTTGTGCTGAAACATAGTTCTGAAGGTAACTTTCGAGCCATTTGTTCACAATCTCCATTTGTCCGTCTGTCTGCAGGTGGTAACTAGTACTTGGTGACAATTTTGTCCCTACCATCCGAAACAGTTCTATTTAGAAGATACTGATGAATCGCCCAACCCGATCACTGACAATGTTTCGAGGTAACCCATACAGACGAAAGACTTTTCTAAAAAACAGATTGACAACTTCTGATGCCTAAAGATCTGAGGGGATGGCAAAGAAATATGCGTACTTTTTCAATCTGTCAACCACCATGAAAATACAATCCTTTTTGTTAACCTTTGGAAGCCCCATTATGAAATTCATCGATATACTTTTCCACTTATGTTCTGGAATTGGCAAAGGTTGCAGTAACCCGACAGGTAGTATATGTTCGAATTTGTTCTGCTAGTAGACCGCACTCTCTTACATACTGCAACACGTCCACTTTTAGTCCTTTCCATGAAAACCTCTCCCAGAGACTTCTATAAGTTTTGAGGAAACTTGGGTGTCCTGCCAAGGGTGAGTCATGTACTTCCTTTAAGATTTTCTGCTTCAATTTGGATTTCGGCACTAAAAATATCCAAATCTTATAGTAGATGATGTCATCCACCACTCTGTACCTATCATCTTGGGTGTTGCCACCCACTAGCTCACAAGAAAATGTGTTTTTAGAGTATTCTACCAACAAATATGCCTTCTAGTCAGCTGAAATCTAGTTTAGTAAGTAGATGGCAGGTTTCTTGGACAAGGCATCTGCAACCACATTGTTCTTCCCTTTTACATATTCAATGTCAATATCAAAAGCCTGAACCTTTCTTACCCATTTTTCTTGCCTCTCGTTTAAGTCCCTTTGCTCCAGAAAGTATCTCAAACTGTTGTGATCCATACGAACGATAAAGTTGGCACCTACCAGGTACTGCTGGAACTTGGTTAGTGCATGTACGATGGCCAACATCTCTTTGTCATAGATGGAATATAGGCATTCTATTTGCATAAGCTTCCTGCTCTCATAAGCTATAGGGTGTCTATCTTGCATTAGTACCACGCCAATGCCTTCTCCGGATGCGTCACACTAAAATGAACGGTCGAGTGAAATCAGGTAATGCAAGTACGGGACAAGTGCTTATTGCCTCTTTTAGCTTATCAAAAGTGAGTTGTGCCTTTTCATTCCACTGGAAAGACCCCTTCCTTGTCAGATCCGTTAAGGTTGCGGTGAGCTGAGGGAATCCTTTAACAAACCTCTGGTAATAACTGCATAGTCCGAAAAATCCTCACAAATCCGTGAGTGATTTTGGGGGAGGTCAATCAAGGATAGCCTGAATCTTCTCTTGATGAACTTCAACTCCATATTTACTGACAATATGCCCCAGGTACAATATTTCTATCATACCGAATTCACACTTGGATTTCTTGGCGAACAAAGACTGCTCCTCCATGATCCTTAGGACTTCATCTAGATGCTTCAGGTGCTCCTCCCATGTCCTGCTATAAATAAGAAGATCATCAAAAAATCCCAATAAGTACTTATGCAATTGTTTATTGAAAATGCGATTCATGCATAATTGGAATGTAGCAGGTGCATTTGTCAATCTAAACGGCATGAGCAGAAACTCATAATGTCCATAGTGGCAACGAAATGCCGTCTTTTCTATGTCTTCCTCCCTCATGCGAATCTGATGGTATCTAGAACGGAGATCTATTTTCGAAAAATAGATTGCACCATGCAATTCATCCAACAACTCATCTATCCTTTGAATGGGATATCTATTCTTTATTGTTTTCTTGTTCAACGCACGGTAGTCCACACATATGTGCATTGTCCTATCCTTTTCGACTAATACCACAGATGACGTGAAAGGTCTAGAACTAGGACGAATCCATCCTTTCTCTTGTAGTTCTTGAATTGTCTTTTCAATCTCATCATTGAACTTTTTGGGATGGAGGTATGGTGTAATTATGATTGGTTTGGCTCCTGCTTCCAACACGATTGTATGTTCAAACCCTTGATGCGATGGTATGCTAGCAAGAATGTCTATAAAAACTTTATCGTGGTTGCTCAAAATCTTCTAGAGATTGTCATCTTAGAGAGGTGTCCATTACCCCTTTATAGGTTCTGTTGAAACAAAACAATGTATGGTTCAAGCAATGTCATCATGTCGAAAAATTGTCTCCATCTGATGTGCAGAAACTTCCTTTGAACCCTCATTTGCTAGTCCACAAAGAACAACCTTCTTTCCATTGACAACAAAAGTGAAATCCATTCATTTGAAGCTCTGAGTGTATTCATCAAGTGTCTCCATCCACTGTATGCCTAGAATAACCTCAATGTCATCAAGGTCCATTATGAAGAAATCCTCGATCATTGTAATTCGCCATTGTTGTACTTAGCTGAGGAACAAGGTGTATGTAGGGCAGGAGAGTCCCTTCGACAACCTTGACCTGAAATCTTGCATGCATTTCCGTAGGTAGACCTCTTCGCTTAACTAGAGATAAGTTTATGAAATTTAGAGTTGCTCTGTTATCCAGCATCACCGTAACCCTTTGTCCTTGAAGTGTACCTCGTACACGAAAAACTGTGCACCTTGGGCTACTAGTTAGGGCAATAGTTCCTCCACGCCATACCAAAGCTGCAATTCATTCCATACGGTTCAAACTAACCATATCGGTCTCGTCATGATGTTGGTTGTCTTTGGCGAGCATTTCGTCTTGTTTATCCTCATCATCGGACATGAACTCAATGTAGTGTATCTTTCCTTTTCCGAGGCATCTGTGGCCAGGTTGCCACGGTCCCTTGCAGTTGAAACATAATTTCTTTTTTTGGAGTTCTTCTTTGGTAGCTTCATCCAATGATGGCTTTCTGGGTGGAGTTTATTATCTTTGTCCCTCGGAAATGCCAACGGTTTTTGGTTTGAGTAACTTCGAGAGGATGTTGTCGATGATGATACTATGCTCTATGCCTTCTTAATAGCCTCTGAAAGGGTGGTAGGATTGAACACTTTTACCCAACCTTTCAGTGGTTCTATCAGTCCGTCCATGAAGAGCACTATCTGTCTTCTTTTAGAAATGTCCGTGACCAAAATAGAGAGTTTTTGAAATCCCACAATGTACTGGTCGACCAATCCAGTTTGGCTTAGTTGTGCCAAATCTTTGAAATTGAGTTCTGGATTTTTACCATCAAATCGCTCTATCAATCTCTTAGTAAATTCTGCGTAAGTAGTTATTTGATCATGCCCCAATGTGATGGTGTCATGATGCCACCATTCATGTGCAACTCCGTCCAAGTGCAGTGCCGCATATTTGATCGCTTCTTCTGGCATAGGATTAAGCTAAAAGTAAGTATCGGCCTTCATTACCCATGCTTGCACAGATATGGATCTAGATCTGTCAAATGGAGACAGGTTTACTTTACTCAACTTTCTTCTGAGATCATCGTTAAAGTATCCTCGGTTTCTGCTTCTCGAATATCTCATTCTCAGATCCGCATTATCTTTGTAGCATATATCCTCCTCAAAATTCACATTCTTCTAGTCTTCTCTTAGTTGTTCTTGCATCTCTTCAAAGGTTGGTTGTTTCCCTCCATGTGGTGTTTGAAAAGACGACATGGAAGCTTTAGAGCTTGCTAGATGAGGGTATACAAAGACTTCCGAAATGGCGAACAATAAAGAATCCCATCAGGAATTCGCAGTACAAAGAAAATAATCCAAATTGCATATCTAATGACTACCTATAAGTCGTGCTTAAATACCCATCGGGGAAAACTTTCTGAGGGTGTACAAAGATAGCCGATGGCGACACAAACTATAGAAACAAAATAAAATGGGTCCGAGATACATTAAATCAATCAGCCCGTTACAATAGTTTGATAAAAATGATTTATTTTATAACGGGAACATTATAATGGTGCTAACCTGTCCCATAATGAATGGTAAGAAATTGTAGCCAACCCACACTGATGTGAAAGCAAACCATTACCTGTGGGCCAAAATAAAAGTGATGAGTACTCACAGTGTAATGTCGATAAAATCTCCCAATCTCTATCAAGGGCTCATTAGTATCAATGTGGGAATTAGAAGATGACTCCAATCTCTGACTCCGAACTACTGGTCTGCTAGGATTGTGCGCAATCCTCTCAACAAACCCAAACTCAAAATTGCTATTGGGAAGCATTGTAGCCAAGGTCTCTACAATCCTCCCCACCAAACATTGTATAGCATGAGAGCCTCGAATGAGAGTACCCTCAGATACCCTGTATGAACCCTCCTACAAATCCGAGCTCTCAAGAAAATACTCCATAAATGACTCAGTACAATAGAAATTATACGTGAAAGCATCCACTTGCTCCCCTACAACCCATAGCTGATCCCTCTGAGAATGTGGCACTACCAGCTGTCCAATGCTATCAGCTGTATGAGATGAAGAAAAAGATTTGCTTCCAGTAGAAAGAAGCAAATCAAGATGAGAGCCCAACTCTCTTGATACTCTCGTCTCATCTGTACCTACTGCACCAATATCCTGGATGGATGTGTTGGCCACATCATCACGTCTATGAACCCCAACCGTAGAAGCAAACTCACCACCAAACACAATATGCAACTGAACTGGATCTAGGGTAGGTGTTGTCTGAACATGCTCCAAATCCATGGTCACCTCATCCAATCATGACTGTGACTCCAAAAGAGCCAACTGAGTACACTGAAGAGAGTCCACAATCACCTCAAGCTCTTGGGTGAGCTCCACCACCTCCTCTTTCTGTAACAATGTCTAATGATAGGTGCTGCCCCACTCTAGAAGCTAGCTATGAGTAATTATACTTTAAGATCCTGATAGCCTCTCGAAGCGCATGAACCTCTGATAGAGAAAGAGTACTATCACCGCGCTCATCAGATATAGGAGCACTCCAATCAGATGTAGCTAGCATCTAACGGACAACACCATGATGCCCAAGAGTTGAAGAAATGTCACTATCACTCACCTTCAACTGACTGGTCACATGATGTCTCTGTAACCCCTGACTCCTATGCAATCTCTCTGTCTCACTAACTATGCTGTGATAGGAAACTAAATTAGAATTGCCCACCTCAAGATCACTCATATGTGTGCCATCATCCTCGCACAACTCCTCATCTAAAGAAATGGAAGCCCTCACAATATGAATCTCCCCACATGTCTTAGCTTCCACCTCAAATGTAAGATCCTGTACACATCGATCTTAGGACTCATCAAAAACCTCCTCGGAGTCATCATCCAATATCTAATAAGGGATATCATACTTGGTGTAGCTTATAGCATCATTAGTTGTGTCCATACCAATTGCATCCACATCTCCCAACTTCGTTGTGACACCTATATCATCAAAATCATAGTTGGGTGACTCCATACTTGCCTCAGTCCCACCTAAGGAAGCAACTGCCTCCTGTACTAGAGCAACACTATAGTAGTTGACATATAGATTGCCAATAACAACTCCCTCCTCTGGTGAGTCTGAAATTTCAGTGGCAACTACATCATCAACTGCCTCTGAACTAACCATAGCAACTACCTTGGGAGCCTCAACCTACTGAAGCTCAGCGCTGCTATCCATCATGGTCACATCCACATGTCCCTGCAAAGCTAGTCCATCATCAATACTGTGGATAGGACTAGCAGGTGCTGTACTAAATGAAGGAACATCAACATCATGGACACCTATTAGGGAAAAATCAAGCGTCCTTCCCTGCAACCTTGATGTTGGCCTTCTAAAGGCAGAAACCATATACCTTGCTGCCCTCTCAACTTTCGCTGGATCCGACAAGCTCTCCACCAACCTCTGTTGATGAAGCTTAAGTTTCTCCATACTCTCTTGCAAGGCATTCATTTTTACACTAACTTCCTCATTACTCCATCGATTTCTAGAACTGCTAGTCCTATGTTTGTCCATAGCTAGAGAAATTAAAGTGCTGGTCACTCTAGTAATCAGATCTGAAAATCTTCAAAGTTAGCACTGAACAAAATAAAAACTGAGCCCAATTCTTGCAAGCTAGTAGGAAATGACTCTGATACCACTGTAATAACTCCAACCAGTTATAACTTCAACAAACACCAAATTCATTTATAATTCAGTTGTTTGACATTTCGTCAAACACTTTGCAAGCAAGCTCTGATACATTGTAATAATCCCAACCGAACACCAAATTCTTTTATAATTCAGTTGTTTGACATTTGGTCAAACACTTTGCAAGCAAGCTCTGATACCACTGTAAAAACTCTTGAGTCTACTCTAATGGAATTTTCGGTGCTAATAAACAATATTGCTATATTTCTTGTTTTTATTAGTATAAATTTTCAGAATTCATTAAAGTGTAGGAGAAATACTAGCAACACAATTTCAAAATTATTTATAATTTTATGTTGAAAGGAAATACAATTAAGATAAAATGAATTCCACCATTAATTCAGTAAGGAACCTGATTTTCTTCATAGATTAATTCCTTGTGCTTGTCTGCTAATAGCAAAACCTAGAATATAGGACTAGGGCAACTCTTCATCATAATGTTACCATGGCTATTCACAATCGCAAGCCAAAGACACTAGCAATCAGTTTGGAGTAAGTGCCAAATGCTCCCAAGACAAATTGCAACTAGTTGGAAAATGACGTCCAACAAACAAACCAAATGCAAGCTTATTTTTCAATACACTCATAGCTGCCACCAACGAGAAAGGACATCCAGAATTTATCCAATGCGGCTTCCATATTCAACTACTGCCACCTCTAAATCTAACTTCACCACAAACCTATGAATCCTAATGCCCATGTAGTAGGATTCGATAACAAACAAATAGCAGCAGGAGTTAATGACATTTGTAATCAAGCTTATTTTGCAGGTTACCCACGATATCTCAGAATATAATCTCAGCCCTTTAAATAGCCATGGTTATTGACCCAGGCTGCTAGCAGTACCGAAATGACATCCAAATTTGAGACTCAGTCCACATGTACTTGCAGAATTTCAAACTCAGCTGTCACTATAACCAGATCGGTCCTTCTTCAATTGCCCAACAGTGGTAATTAATTGACCTTCAGAATATCTCTCCCTAGACACAGTGGGCATAGTAGGAAAATCAAGCAAATAACAAATCCACTATACTTCAGCAATTGAAATAAAACACTTCTCAAATACAGTGATGACCAGTAAAGAAGTTGGGCAAACTTAGCTCTACCTCAACAGCTAAATTGCAAAAGTATTTCCAAACCCTTATACATCAAAAAGGGTATAAAGTTAAGAACCCAGGAAAAAACCACGGAGGCACAAAATCAAATATATAATCAAGCATGCTTTTCCCAATGAAATGAGCTCTCATTTATAAGCTTTCATTGGTAGAAGTTTCCATAAAACTCCACTTCAGAAATTGTAAAAGTTTCCCAAAGGAACTCAACACTAGAAACTTTCCAACTTGCTTTTTAGAAATATCACTTAAAGTCATTATTATAATAATATAAACATTATTATAATAATGCAACTCAATGAATAATAACTAAATAAGAGCTCATGCAATTATTAATCTGATTAACTGCACGTAATGACCAACTGCCCAGCCATCCACTGCCTTTCCAAAAATAGAAACTAAGAAAAATAGACTTACTAAAAATAGTAAATCCACAACTGAGATCCCCAAAACGCCCTGTCAACTCACGAGGGCCGCTATGGTGAACTGACTTGGCCAATTGTAGGAACTTGCTAAAAATGGGGACATTATAGGTAGGAAAATGTTATAAGGTGCCTACTCCTGAAGACTTCAGTGGGAGGTTAGCTCACTTTTTTTATTTTAAAAGTCTTTTACAGTTTTACAATTTACTTATTTTTGTTCAATATAAGTTTCTTTTTAATCAAAGTTGTGTACTTAATTTCAACTCAATTTTGTCCTTCTAGGTTGTTCAAAGATGTTTCTAGGGCCCAAGATGTGGTTGATGATCAAAGATTACAATGGAAACAATTTGGTTGGAGCATACTTGCAGATGGATGGATCGATGTAAGAATCTATACCATTATCAATTTTGTAATTTCTTGCAGGGATCAAGTGTTTTTGAATACTTGGATGCCTTAAACAAGATAAAGTGAAAGATCCCTGATGGATGCCCTTGCTGATCTGTTGTTGTTTTTAAATTAATAAACTATATTTTCCTGTGATTTCTTTGATGGTCTTTGAGAATAGACAGAAGTTGCAGAAGGTTTTGTTTTTGTTTTTTGTTTTTTGATAGTTTTCACAATAGTAATGAATAATGAACAATAAACATGAAAGGAGACTGAAAATAAATAAGAGCATAGAGCCAAATCAGAATTGCTATAAATTGTACCAGGCAGATTTTTGATTTATAAAGCCAAATAATAAATCCAATGTAGTTCCAAGGAGCTTACATCCAACAATGATGCCAAACTGGATGGTGAATAATGAACATGAATCAAGGATACATTTGAGGCTGAATACAAGCATTCCCTATATTCCACGTGGGGTGTACCTGCTGCAAATGGCGGCCCTAAGATTGCAAAGATCACGTCCTAGTTGAAAGAATCAATTTGCAACGTTGAAACCATAAATCTGCAACCTAAATCCACAATAAAGAATGGCGTACTCTATCCCTGATAACAATGCACACTGTCTGAAGAATCCAATGCCAATAACTGCTGAGGGCTACGTCCAGCCAATCTAGAATCTGGGGTTTGCATCCCAGATGAAGAATTGCTCTCTCAGAGCCAATTCACAAAAACAAGTTTTTCAATATGCAAAAGATAATAAGAAATTAGGTCTCCATCTCCTTATATACCCTTCCAATTGTAAATCGAACCCTAAAGGGAAATTACACTTTGCCCTTTCAATAAAATATAATAAAATAACATTTTCCCAATTAAAGTTGTCCATGCTATAGGAAAAACATTACTTTATTAAAATTCCATAGTTGAAGGCACCAAAAAGTCTACAGATAGTAAAAATCATGTATAATAATTCGAAACCTTTCCAAGGAGCTATAACACATAGGTGTACCTGATCAACTGAAGCCAGAATCCCCTTATTACTCCAAAATGGTTATATTATTAACCTTATTTTAATTTATTTAATCACCAACTTAGGAAATATTTAAATATATTAAAATATTTTCCAAATGGTCCCAAAAGGCCCAAAATGACTAATCAAACATGAATCTGAACTTGTCACCTGTCTGTGACTGATGCCGGACAAGATGGGTCAACTGGCAGTCCATCCCTAAAATCTAAAGATGCTCCTAAAAAGTAGGAGACAGCCCCAATCAACCAAAATCGAGTCTGAATGACTCTCCCCTACTATGTGCACCTCTGAGAGAACTGTCACTGAACTGGGAGTTCCTCCTAAAAATAGGAATGCGTCCTAAAAAATAGGAGATGCACTCTAAGTCTCCAAAACATTCGCCGAGGTCTCCAAATGCCTCCTAGACCACTCTTAGTCAATCCCTACAATTAGGAATCCCTCCTAAATTGTAGGAAACTGTTATCTACTGCTCCAAACTACTTGAGAAGCTCATGCGTGACTCTCAAAGCCCCTAGGTTGGTTCCCTCTACGCTCTGTTGGCCTATGGGAACCAAATAATAGACCAACCCTGCTAGAAATGTTGTCACTAAGGAAGGGCAGAAATTGGGGACATGACATAAAGACAATTGAAAATTTGGCTCTAATGTAATAGCAAGTTGTGATGGAGGTGAGAGTTGCTAATGTAGTGCAAATAAAAACTGACAATGCAACAACATATGTAGGAGCAGGTAGGATCCTCCAAGATAAGTATAGCACACTTTATTGCTCTCTTTGTGCAGCTCATGTCCTTGACCTTTTTTTGAGGACTTAGGAAAATTGGATTGGGTGAGACTGGTTGTAGAGGAAACAAGAAAGGTAAAAAAATATATCTACAATCACTTGGGTTCTCCGCTTGATGAAAAATTTCAACCATGGGAAGGAGTTGGTTAAACCTTTTGCCACAAGTTTTGCAATAATTTTCTTAATGTTGCAAAATGTTAGTAGTTCTTTGAATCCTTTGAAGCAATTGTTTGTGGCTTCATAATGGCTAAACTCAAGCTATTCAAAGAAGCTTTATGGATAGAGTATTGCATACATCTTCTTTGATAACCACTTTTTCAATGGTGCTACATAAATTGTGAAGGTAACTTAGAAGCTTCAAAAATTGAATATTTAATGTTGTTGTATTCATAATCGAGTCTTATAAGAACCCCTTTTCTTTGGGCCTTAGCTAATAACTAGCATATGATTGAAATACAAATACTACTTCACATTCATGAGGAGGTAGTTATAGCAGTTATCTTACATGTTCATATGGAAGAGATTAACGGTTAAAATCAGTTTAACTAAAATATCATAACTAACAATTGAAAACATAATCAAATAAAAATTGAATTGAGGATTTAAGTTTGCAATACCTTAAATACCGAGACCGAAATCTGCCTAGGGCAACATCAACAAAACCTTGGTCCAATCCACTTATACTGCTTAGGGCACAAAAGTTATACCATTGTTTTGTAATAACCAATACCATTTAGGGCAACAAAACGACTGCAATAACCCTTTAGGTAACAACCCTTTTCCTTGGGCCTTAGCTAACATCTAGCATAACATCGAAATACAGATACTACTTCACATTCATGAGGAGGTAATTATAGTAGTTATCTTACATGTTCATATGGAAGAGATTAATGGTTAAAATCAATTTAATTGAAATATCATAACTAATTATTGAAAACATAATCAAATTAAAACTGAATTGAGGATTTAAGTTTGCAATACCCTAAATTCCAAGACCGGAATCTGCCTCGGGCAACATCTGCAAAATTAGTTCACTTGTACCACTTAGGACACAAAAGTTATACCACTGTTTCATAATAACTGATACCATTTAGGGCAACAAAACCACTGTAATGACCCTTTTTCCCATTGCTGATTATGGCTATTAAATGTTAAATGTAAATAAAAGATACGTTCACATTTATATTCACATGAATGAAGGACTGATATAACAACCATCAAGTAAGCCTATGTCATGATCAATTTGTAAAATCAACTGATTTCACCAATTTCCTAATACATTTAAAACGAAACTGGTGTTGAATTTCCGAGATCGCTGCAAATGTAATTGCACTGCCATGTTCTTGGTATGTGTTTTCCAAATGGCACTGACCTATTATTTAAATCGAGAATAAGCCATGAAGACATATGTCCCATGAATGGGACATGTCTATTCGTTAATTAGATAATTAATATGATAAAATTTTAATCATTGTTATATATATATATATATATATATTAATACCTCTCATATAACTATATAACTTAGATATATAAATTATATCTCATATATAATTATATATAAGTTTATCCGTCAGAAGCTACCAAACATCAACACTCCCTCTTAGCTAGGGAGGATAATCACATGTATTACTTCAAAGTAATATCAAGTTAGCAAGATCAAGGATATCTTTGATTAGAAGATATCCATAATTTTGATATCACATTTGATGTTTAGAGTTTTAGTCTCCCAAAATACCAATATATGGTATTCACCAAATACTAAATAAGGTTTGATATCACATCTGATATCATGATTATTGGTCTCCTAGAATACATGATATTCACCAATTACTCAAAAAAGTTTGATATCATGTCTGATAGCATGAGTATTTGCCTCCTAGAATAGCAATGATATTCACCAATTACTCTTTGAGTAATAGCTTTCCAAAATGTTGAGATGCAAGATATTCACCAAATACTATGAGTAATGGCTTTCGAGAAGAGCAAGTCGCGTAATATTCACCAAGTACTCTGTGGGTAATGGCCTTCCAAAATATCAAGACACGTGATATGTACCAAGTACTCTATGTAATCACCTTCCAGAATATCAATATGCATAACATTCATCTTGTACTCAAGAAATGTTTATGAGGTATGTGCACACGCATTCTTATAATGCTTACCATATAAACATCCACCATGCAAAGTATAATCTATTATGATTTGCATAGACATTGTAAGATATCCATCAGTATAAAAACTTAAAGTTATTGTAAGATCGTCACCTTTCATTAACTTTTGCAATTACAAGTGACATCTTTAGGAAGTCATCACTTCCTCATAATGTACACAAGGGGGTAGGCCCATTAGAATAAGAGTTACACACAAAGGCTTTCAAACTCCCTTTGAAAATAAATCATTTGAGATCCTCAACCAAATTTTCCTTCAATGAGTTATCATACTCCCTTTGAATCTGATATGATCAAATTGGATCATATCCGTTATTCGCTCAATCAGACGAATGTGTTAGACTCCCTCTTTATCTGATATCACTCACCCTTTTCATGCAATAACATCCTTGGAAAAAGATCAAGGCAAATATCTACTATGTATAGAAATACAATAAATAAAAGAGAGATTTCTTAAATTAGGAATACAATACTTAGAAATTTAATGTTATTAATTTAATAACAAATATAAGTATTTTCTTTATATAGTTAGCAATATAAGAGAACTTCTCATTTTATATGTATTCAATAATTCTCCACATTATATATATATATATCAAAACAATAATAATTATGAACTATCCTCGTTCTGTCGTACTTTGAGTAAGATCCCCAATCTTAATAAGTTATTCATAAATAATCGTTCATACCTTCCTTAGCAACTGATAAACATATTTACCTCAAATGCGTGACTGGTGGGACATTGCCTTTAAGACTTGGATACACCAATCGACTTCTACGATTTAAATCAATGTTTGACTCCTCAAATATATTTCATTCATCTTGTCACTGAATTAGTATACACAATTTTCGCATCCAAGGAAATGATCAACAACGATGTAATGTTGAAAAATTCATGTGAATGATACACCTATAAACTATGAGTTCACAAAAATAAATTTTTAACAATTGATAGACTTAATAATAAGTCAACCAAATGTAAATTTGGGACCTACAAAACACAATAGCTTAGTAACCTTGGAAGATAATTAAATACATTTCACCTTTAGGGTTGCTTTGATGATAATCACCACCTTTTGCAAAATGGCTTTGTCAACATATTCTCAGGCCATAATGGTTCTGCCTCCTCCAATATTGTTGTTTCCATCTTTGCACATTCTCGTTAGTTCAAGAAACTGTTGACATATATGATTTCCATCAAGATAAAGTACGTAACCCTACACTTTGGGTGATCCATGTGATCCAATTCATGGCAATTAGGTGATGTAGATATACAGCTGTCTAAGAATATCAAGCTAGCCTAAGCTCTAGATCTACATCAATTAATGTATCCCATAAATATTCCATCCTTCATGCACATGGAAGTTAGGGAAAATTCACACAAAAACTAGGAATAATCATCGCTATTTGGTTATATCGCCATCCGCTGGCCCAAAGTTCACTCGTGCCCACTTCCACCAAAGTATAATTGACATAGCTTTGTCTCTGTATGTTGCTTAGCTTTTGAGATAATATGGGATGTTTATTTCTAGGAGCTTCAATTTGTATAAGTACTTTCCACTTTTTATCCAACTTTCTCTCTAAAAATTAGATGAGTACCCAACTATGATGCAATTTGTTTAAGCCTGTTGGATAGATGTAGTTCATGTAGTATCTCCAAGACTTTTTGAAAGGATGTCAAATAGATTCAAGTATAATATTATTATTTGGTAAACCTAATGTTCTTCTGCAAGGACCTAATGTTCTTCTGCTGTGATAGCATGTTAATAATTTCATAGTGTGTATAATTCTATTCTTCTAGATGCCACGTACATTTTTTCTTGTTACATTTGTAGTTGGGTCTGATACCATGTTGAATTTTTGAGATTGCTGCAAATCTAATTGCATTTCCATGTTCTTGCTATGCATTTTCCAAATGGCAGCGATCTCTTATTTAAATTGAGAATAAGACATGAAGAGACATTTCCCATTCCTGGGACATGTCTATTCGTTAATTAGATAATTAATATAATAGAATTTAATCATTCTTATATATATTATATTAATATCTCTCATATAACAATAAACTTATATATATAAATTATATCTCATATATAATTGTATATAGGTTTATCCGACAGAAGCTACCAAACATCAATAACTGATTTCTATGCATTGAAGGGAATAAATGATTATACGATGTTAACCATCTAACATTTCTTCAACTTGAGATTTCAAATATCATGAAAGTAAAATATCTATTATCGGAAGATATTGAATGTAGATCGTATTTCTGTCTTGTGCAAGCTTTGACATCTGGTTGAGAGAAGCAATGTCAAGGGCTTAACCTTCCAACCACTGACCCTTAAATATCCCCACACAATCTTAACCGATAAAAGCCCTCCCTACCAGGATTAGACTTAGGACCACCACTGTCCATCCACATTAACAACCTATGTTAGAGTATCAACCCACCATTCGACATGACAACATAGTTATATATTGGACAACCATGAGCTCACTTAGTTAAAATAATAATGTTACATAAAACATGCATTCTTTACTGATCTTATCTTGCTTTCTTGCAGGGATGCTCTCTCCTCCTACCCATTTAACTTGATAATTCCAGTCTTAGGGGTGCTTTCTAGGAGATCCCGAGATAATATTCAGTTCCAGTATCAATTTGAGTAATCTATATTTAATGTTATTTCATGACACCAAATGCTGATCTTATCTCAGAGGCATATTGCCAACAATTTTGTATAAGTCAAGATGAATAATATGCACAATAGGTATTTCGGTGCTTTTCTATAAAACATATGATACGCAAAATCTGCCAAGGAAATTTAAATATGAATCACTTACATGATCACAAAAACAACTTATGATTTGCATAACAATATTATCAGCAAACAATCCATAAGTATTGCAACGTAATAAGGAACAATGGTTGCATAAGAGTATTATCAACAAACAATCCATACGTGTTGCAATGTAATAAGGAACAATGATTGCGTAACCTGCTATGAAAGTTGCACTGTCTAGAGTGGACTTGAGATCACTGTCTTTGTGATGTAGGCAGAATGCTAACACTATAAAATGATGGCAAGGAAGTTGATAGGGCTGAGACTATTTGCTAGGCTCTTGAATAAATGTAGAGCTTCTCCCAATGATTTTGGTTTGTTACCATAGACCTCAGTTTGTTTCCGTGAGATATATGAAAAATACAGCATAAAGAAAGCTTTGAAACAATGGTTACTTGTGTAGTCTTGGCAAGTGCATAAATGAACAACCTGCAAACACACTCTTGATTACAAAGAGGTCAAGGTGGCGAGTGCAAGGCCAATTATCGGTTCAAAAAAAATTACTTTCCAATCAATTAAAATAGTAAGTCCATCAATTGAAAAAACTAAAAAAATAAAAGCCTAATAAAAGATGGGCAATTGCCCAAAATAATCAGCAAATATTAATGATAATTATAAAGGTTCTCCTTCCCCATGACTTCAAATATATTGGCAACATGGTATCTATGCCATCTCTATTTCTGTGTACATATATACATATATGTGCATAAATTTATTCATATATTTCTTTTGTATTATTATATTGATTTATGTGCGCGCACACACACAAATATATATACTTGAGACTCCACAACAATCTTAGATAGAAAAAGTAACAATTTATAGTATTTAAATGCTTAATGTTTGTCTTGATAAGTGTTGTGAATTGATTGGTTAGCTCATGGTTGTCCCTAAGTATATCATTGCTTGACTAGTTGTTTCCTCTTGGTCGTGGTGGTTTAGGACTCCTGCTTATTTTCTCAATGGTAGGTGGTGCCCCTCGTGCCCAATTCCTTTCTGGCAATGCTCCCCCCCCTTCGACGTGCTTCTACAAGGAAAGAAATTCTCCACGACAATATCACATTCCTCAATAAAATCAAAATTATTATAACAAGTTATTATTTATAATCATCATAATGGCTAACCACCTTATCACTTCCCATAAACTTTGATGAATAACCAATCCAAGATTTCAAGATAACAATATAATAACATCATAACAATTAACTAACATGTCATCTTCATATGTAATTATAATGTTTAACCAGCTTACCATTTCACATGATCATAATTAATTTTACCTATCAATTGACTTCACATGTAACCTCAATGGATAAATGAACACTTTTAAATTGAGTCAAAAATTGGGATGTAACATACTTTCCCCCTTTGTGTTTCATCGTCCTCGATGAACTTTGCAATTTTAAACACCAAGATAATGTTCCAAATACATTCTATATATATATATATATATATATATATATATATATATATATATATATATATATATATATATAGCATCATGAAATCATTTCATTTTTAAAATCCAAGCCATGATCAAAATCAAGGTCTATCATTCCTTTGTCTCCACGCTTTCAAAAAAATGCTTACATGATATCATAAAATCGAAAGTGAAACACATACTCACCTGTGTTTACTTTACTATACCTATGCCCATTTCAGCATCAATTTGAATTAATCATGTCTTTAGGATATTCTATTCCATATTCTAGTCATACTCATGTAGACACTCACGATATTTTTAGTTCAATTTTCATACTGATATCTCGTGTAAGGGAATTTTTAATGTTCAATAATCAAGAGTAAGATAATCATTCAAAAATTTGTAATTCCCTAAGTAACATGCTCTGGATCATAACTTGAACACAAAAATTAAATCACTCATACATACCATCTGGCATATGGTACTCATTAAATGAGTAGGTCATCCTTATAAATTCACAGATCACCTAAAATGGTTAGTGGATCCATGTTTCCAATTATGTAATTTGGGCCTTCATGCCCATCTTATCACAATAGCATTTAATTAGAATAATCATTTCATGGTAGAAATATATTTCATCTCTAAGACAATATAAAACAGCTCAGTATGTCTTGATATTTCATTACCATATAAAATCAATACTGAAGGTGTATTATACATCTACAACGATTTGTCAAAAGTATAATCATAAAAGATTATCATACATTCAATCAAGATCATATAGGTTAGGATAACAATGGTACCACTATCTTCATCCCAATCTCCTAAGCCCTTGGACTACACGCCCACACAAAATTCCTGAAATGGGATGTGGCCCAGATACTTGTATGTTCTATTCACATCATTCCAATTGTGGTCTGGATCCTGAGTCCAAACTAACCATAAACTTTTACATTTCCATGGGATGCTACCTATAGAAATCCCCACTTATCCATAATCAAGTTCATATTAACTCATACCATATATCTTGTCTAGTATTGTTTGTTCCGTATAAGACATTTTAAATCTATGCACCTATGTGTACACTAATTTTGATTGAGACATAGTTCAAATATTTAGATGCAAGTAAAATATTGTAAGTTCTTTGTAATCTATTCAATCCAGTTCCATGCTGAAATTCATTACCTTTTAAGTTGAAATTTCTTAGCTCAACCCATCCTTGGGTCATAAATTGATCATAAGCATCTGAAACAAATTTACATAGGGTTCTTGTCAGGTAGGTAGATTATCTAGGCATGCTCACCTACCACCTATAAAGATTATGGAATCCACTTTTCCCATTTATGTGACCTAGGCTCTTATGCCCACCCTTTCACCATAATGTAAAAAAAAATGCATTTTTGTCAATCCAAAGCTACATATTATCATAAATAAGCATTGATAGTTTCAATTATGCAAGTGTGCTTACTCCATACTGGAGCACAAAATGTGATGTATGGTCTTGTCATCATTTAATCATCATTAGAAAAGATCATCACTTTCAAGATAGAAGAATTTTTAAATCATGGTTCGCAATTTTTCAGTTAAGTCCAAAAATGGGTAACTACCATTTCATATGAATAGGAATGTAATTGCATAAAGTGTAATGCTGAAAACATGCAACTGAAAGAAATAACTACTTACAATGAAGGTTTAGATAATGTCGCATCAAGGGATACAAAAACCAACTTGTACTGTGCAAGTCTACGCATTTGTACCTAGTGTAATCCTTACTCATTCTTTATTGAGAATGGACCTTCCGACTTGGGATAAGGAACATGCACCATTCTGGTCCTACCACCTAAGCATCTTGGTGTTACAGTGTCAACTAGACAAGAGATGAGGCTGTGGATACCGTCCATCAACCTATCTTCTAACTTCTAGCACTCTAACCTCTGGTGATCGCAGTTCCAATCTTGCCACAAAACCTACCCTATCCAGGGATTTCCAATGGACACTGTATGCTTGATCACCCACTGCTCGACTTGCCAATTATGTTAATTTCCTTATTTCTTATTTATCTTTATGATTTGCAAATTTATCCATTTCCAATTCATATGGACCACCCCATCATCTCAGACCTTCCTGGCTATTCTGGATAATCTCTGGTGTGATTTTCTAGCTTATATTGTAAAATACTTAGTTATGTAAAATAAATATTCATCCCGTCCCATTCAACATTACATTTTCAGCTTCTCTGAAACAATGCTAGGCCCAAGGTTCAGTGTTGAACCCAAAGCTTTAATACCATATGTAATAACCCATTTTCCTTGGGCCTTAGCTAACAACTAGCATATCATTGAAATACAGATACTACTTCACATTCATGAGGAGATAGTTATAGTAGTTATCTCACATGTTCATATGTAAGAGATTAACGGTTAAAATCAATTTAATTGAAATATCATAACTAACAATTGAAAACAATATCAAATTAAAACTGAATTGAGGATTTAAGTTTACAATACTCTAAATTTCAAGACTAGAATCCACCTAGGGCAACTATAATGTTCCCGCTATAAAATAAATCATTAATTAAACTATTGTAATGGGCTGATTGATTTAATGTATCTCGGACCCATTTTTATTTTGTTCCCATAGTTTGTATTGTCGTCAGCTATCTTTGTACTCTCTTGGAAAGTTTTCCCTGATGGGTATTTAAGCACGGCTTATAGGTAGTCTTTAGGTATGCTTTTGGATTATTTCTATGTACTGTGAATTCTTGTTGGAGTTTTGGATTGTTGGCCATTTCGGAAGTGAAAGATCTTCCCTATTTGGCTCGTGCGATTTTGGTGGGATTCAACCCTCACCCTATTTTGTTGCTACATGTACCATTTCACTCGGATCTAGCAAATCGGAGCACTATCTTTTGGCAAATACTATTTGATGGCTATTGGTGTTCTAATCTCCATTATTGTTCGGTTCAATTTGAGGAACTATGATCTTTATGTTTATAGTGGCATTACTGGACTTTCCCCTCCATCCGTACACTTCTCGCTACTCACTTGGTCTACATTCCACATAACATTATCTCCCTTTGATACCGTATGGCTAGTATTAGGTACGGCCATCATCTATCCATCATCGTACTGCACTTCCTTGTATTATACAACCTGTTGCCTCCCCTGTACTGTCTAAAAGACATCTTGCAATACGACCTACTGTACCATTAGTTTCCACCGTATAGAAGACGCCCTCACACCCACCATATGACCACCTTGGTGACATTGTATAGCCTTCTTGGTGACACTATACGACCTTTCCTGTGCATTGCCTTGGCACAGTACGAACTTTTGAATGTCATCAACCGTACTTCCCCTCCTTTCTCTATCGTACTTCCCTTCTCCACGCTGTACGAGTCTTTTGAGCTCATCTCTGTCAATTATCCAACCCTCCATACTTAGGAATATTACAGTGGTATTAGAGTGCTTCGATCCTACCAGCCTGTGAACAGTGAATGCGAGTTTATAGCCTGAAGAGACAAAGAACCCATTCTGTCGATAGAAATGGCTGTTGAACTGAAACTAACACTTGCTGAACTCGTGGCACTACTAAGAGAACTTGCGAAGAATTAGGCATAGATCAATGATAATCTATGATTCATGGAAGAGACTCTTAAGAAGTTGGCAGGCAATAAAATATCTGGAGAACAAAATGGTCATAGTGTGGACTCAATGTCAAGTAAAACAAACCCTCATCTAGCACACTCTCGACCTTCCATGATGTCTTTTCCCCCTCAGACGGAGACACCATGCAGAGGGAAGTAGCCGACTTTTGAAGAAATGCAAGAGCAGCTGAGAGAAGACTAGAAGAATGCGAATTTTGACGAAGATATATCCTACAAAGATTATGCAGATTTGAGAACGAAATATTCGGGAGGCAGAAATAGAGCATTTTTAATGATGATCTCAGGAGGAAGTTGAGTAAAGTAAATTTGTCTCCATTTGATGGATCTGGATCCATATCTGCACAAGTGTGGGTAAGGAAGGCCGATACTTACAACTTAATCCCATGCCAGAAGAAGAAGCAATCAAATTTGCGGCATTGCACTTGGAGGGAGTTGTGCATGAATGGTGGCATCACGACACCATCACACTGGGGCATGATCAAATAAATACTTATGCGGAATTCACTGAGAGATTGATAGATCGATTTGATGGTAAAAATTCGGAACTCAATTTCTAAGATTTGGCACAATTGAGACAAACTGGATTAGTCGACCAATACATTGCGGAATTTCAAAAAAATCTTTGTTTTGGTCACGGACATTTCTAAAAGAAGACAGATAGTGCTCTTCGTGGACGGACTGAAAAAACTACTGAAAGGTTGGTAAAGGGATTCAATCCTTCCACCCTGTCAGAGGCCATTAAGAAGGCACGGAGTATGGCATCATCCTCGCGAAGTTACTCACATTCCAAGCCGCCGATGTTTCCAAGGGACAAAGATAATAAACCTTCGCCCAGGAAGTTGTCGTTGGATGAAGCCACTAGACAGAAGCTTTGAAGGAAGAAATTGTGTTTCAATTGGCCCAAGGGGCCTTGGGAGCCTAGCCATAGATTTTTCAAAAAAGGGAAGATCCATTACATTGAGGTCGTATCCGATGATGAGGACGAACCAGAAGAAATACTTGCTGAAGACAACCAACATCACGAGGACACCAACATGGTTAGTTTGAACCATACGGAAAGAATTGCAGGTTTGGTAAGGCGCGGAGGAACTATTGCCCTAGCTGGTAGCTTGAGGTGTACAGTGTTTTGTGTATGGGGAACCCTTCAAGGACAAAGGATTATGTTGATGCTCGATAGCAGAGCTACTTTAAACTTCATAAACTCATCTCTCATGAAGCGAAGAGGTCTACCTATGGAGAAAAACAAGATTTTAGGTCAAGGTTGCCAGAGGGACTCTCCTACCCTGCATACACCTTGTTCCTCAGCTAAGTAGCACAATGGCGAATCACACGGTGATCAAAGATTTCTTCATAGTGGACTTTGATGATATGGAGGTTATTCTAGGCATACAGTGGATGGAGACACTTGATGAGTACACTCAGAGCTTCAAACGGATAGACACCACTTTTTTTGTCGAAAGGTTGTTCTCCACGAAACGACAAATAAAGGTCCAAGGAAGTTTCTGCGCATCGGATGGAGGCAATTTTCCAGCATGATGACATTGCTTGGGTTGCACATTGTTTTGTTTCGGAAAAACCTATAAAAGGGCAATGGACACCTCCCCAGGATGATGATCTCCAAAATATTTTAAGTAAACATGACAAAGTTTTTATAGATATTCCTCCTAGCATAGCACCCCATCGAGGATTTGAACACACTATTGAGTTGGAAGTAGGAGCCAAGCCGGTCATAACCACACCTTACCGCCATCCTAAGAAATTCAAAGATGAGATTGAGAAGACGATTCAAGAACTGCTAGAAAAAAGATGGATCTGTCCCAATTCCAACCCCTTCACGTCATCAGTGGTTTTGGTCAAAAAGAAGGATGGGACGATGTGCATGTCTGTGGAGTACTGTGCATTGAATAAAAAAAAAAAAAAGAATAGATATCACATTCCAAGGATAGATGAGCTTCTAGATGAATTACATGGTGTAGTCTATTTCTCAAAAATAGATCTCCGTTCCAGATACCATAAGATCCACATGAGGGATGAAGATGTAGAAGAGAAAACTTTTCGTTGTACTAGGGCATTATGAGTTCCTAGTCATCCATTCGGATTGACAAATGCATCTACTACATTCCAATCGTGCATGAATCGCATCTTCAACAAACAATTGCATAAACACTTATTGGTATTTTTTGATGATCTTATTTATAGCAAGACATGGGAGGAACACTTGAAACATCTGGATGAAGTCCTAAGGATCATGAAAGAGCATTCTTTGTTCGCCAAGAAATTCAAGTGAATTCGATATGACAGAAATATTGTAGCTGGGGCATGTTATCAATAAATATGGAGTTCAAGTTCATTAGGAGAAGATTCAAGCTATCCTTGATTGGCCTCCCCCAAAATCACTCACGGATTTGCGAGGGTTTTTTGGACTGTGGAGTTATTACTAGAGGTTTGTTAAAGAATTCTCTCAGCTCAGCACACCCTTAACGGATTTGACAAGGAAGGGATCTTTCCAATGGAATGAAAATGCACAACTCACTTTTGATAAGCTAAAAGAGACAATGAGCACTTGTCCCGTACTTGCATTACCTGATTTCACTCGACCATTCATTTTGGAATGCGATGCTTCTAGAGAAGCTATTGGCACGGTACTGATGCAAGATAGACACCCCATAGCTTATGAGAGCAAGAATCTTATGCAAATAGAATGCCTATATTCCATCTACGACAAAGAAATGTTGGCCATCGTACATGCACTAACCAAGTTCCGATAGTATCTAGTAGATACCAAGTTTTTCGTCCACACGGATCACAATAGTTTGAGATATTTTTTGGAGCAACGAGATTTGAACGAGAGACAGCAGAAATGGGTAAGCAAGGTTTTGGGCTTTGATTATGACATTGAATATGTAAAAGGAAAAAACATGTGGTTGTAGATGCTTTGTCCAGGAAACCTGCCGTCTGCTTGCTAACCCAGATTTCAGCCGACTGGAAAGCAAATCTATTGGTAGAATATTCCAAAAACACATTTTCCTGTGAGCTAATGGACGACAACACCAAGGATTATCGGTACAAAGTGATGGATGACATCATTTACTATAAAAGTGATATTTTTAGTGCAGGAATCCAAATTGAAACAGAAAATCCTGAAGGAGGTACACGACTCACCCTTGGCAGGGCACCCAAGCTTCCTCAAAACTTACAAAAATCTCTGGGAGAGGTTTTCATGGAAAGGACATAAATGAGACATATTGCAGTATGGAAGAGAGTGTGCGGTCTACCAACAGAAAAAATCTGAACAGACTCTACCTGTCGGGTTACTGCAACCTCTGCTGATTCTAGAACATAAGTGGGAAAGTATGTCAATTCATAACGGGGCTTCCTAAGGTGAATGGAAAGGATTGTGTTTTCATGGTGGTTGACAGATTGACAAAGTATGCACATTTCTTCGCCATCCCCTTAGATTTTCAGGCCACACAAGTTGTTGATCTGTTTTTTAGAGAAGTCTTTCATCTGTAGGGGTTACCTTGAAACATTGTTAGTGATCGGGATAGGTGATTCATTAGTATCTTCTGGACAGAACTGTTTCAATTGGCAAGAATAGAATTGTCACCAAGTACTAGTTACCACCCTCAGACAGATGGACAAATGAAAATTGTGAACAAGTGGCTCGAAGGTTACCTTCGAAACTATGTTTTGACACAACAACGAGAATAGGTGAAGTGGATACACCTTGGAGAATATTATTACAATACTACGTATCACATGTCCATTGGAATGGCACCATTCAAAACTCTGTATGGATACGAACCCCTCTCCTTCATTGATATAGTGTTGGGAGACAGCTGTGCACCTAGGGCGAGGGATTAGCTTCAGGAGGGATAGGACATCCTACGATACCTGAAGGAAAACTTGCAACAAGCATAAAATCAACAAAAGATTTACGCCGACAGATACCAAATGGAAAGGAGCTTCGAAGTAAGGGACTTGGTTTATCTCAGGCTCCAGCCATATCGACAATCTTCATTGAAGGAAAAGGGAAAAGAAAAATTGAAGTTGTGATTTTATGGCCCATATTGCATAGTTTGTTGCATTGGCGAAATGGCTTATAAGTTGGAACTTCTGGAGGGAAGCCGTATTCATAAGGTCTATCACGTTTCATGCCTGAAGAAGGCCATGGGGCAGAACGTCACGATAGCCACAGACCTTCCGCCGATCAATAAAGAACGAAAACTCATATTGGAACCAGCTGAGATCATCGAAGTACATGAGAAGACCATGCAGAACTGCACAGTGAAGGAATATTTGGTGCGTTGGAAACACTTGCCATTGGACGATGTGACGTGGGAGGGTGAGCACATTCTCTAGCACTCGGCATTGCATTTTCTTGAGGACAAGCAAAAATTTGGGACGGGAGGACTATAATGTTCGTGTTATAAAATAAATCATTAATCAAACTATTGTAATGGGCTGATTGATTTAATCTATCTCGAACCCATTTTTATTTTGTTCCTGTAGTTTGTGTCGTCGTTGGCTATCTTTGTACACCCTCGGAAAGTTTCCCCGAAAGGTATTTAAGCACGACTTGTAGGTAGTCCTTAGGTATGCGTTTGGATTATTTCTATGTACTGCGAATTCCTGTTGGAGTTCTGGATTGTTCGCCATTTCGGAAGTGAAAGATCTTCCCTACTTGGCTGATGTGGTTTTGGTGGGATTCAATCCTCCCTCTATTCTGTTGTTGCATGTAACACTTTGCTCAAATCTGGAAAATTGGAGCACTATCTTTTGGCAAATGCTATTTAAAAGTTATTGGTGTTCTAATCTCCATTATTGTTTGATTCAATTTGAGGAATTGTGATCTTTAAGTTTACAATGGCATCACTTGACTTTCCCCTCCATCCATACACTCCTCGCTACTCACTTGGTCTACATTCCACACGACATTATGTCATGTCCCCTCTTTAGCTCTATCTAGTAGTGAGTTGAGAGTTAGCCTATTATGAGGTCTTGTAGGTTGGAAGTAGTGTTTAGAGACTCAGCTAGGGTATACAGTGTTTGGATTTGGAGTTTCAGACAGTAGGAGGGCAGTTGAGAGTAGGTCCTTAATTGTAGGAGTTTCCTACATTTTAGGAGGTGGAGATGGGTTATAGTCTTGAGTCTCTATGAGATCATTCTATGGTTTTAGTTTCGTGAGTTTTAGAGATGTTCCTAGTTTTTAGGAGTATCCCTGTTTTCGAGGGATGAGACTGTCAGTTATTTCAGATTATCTGACATCAGTCACAGGAGGTGACGAGTTCAATGTCACCTTGTAGAAGTGTTTTGGCTATCAGTTCACTATTTGGGAAATATTTTAATATATTTAAATATTCTACTAAGTTAGTATTTTAATAATTTAAATAAGGCTAAGTTTTTAGCCACTAGGGAGTACTAAGGAGTTTTTTGGAACCATCTGGTGAGTTTTGCCATCATGTGATAGTCCATTGGAATGAGCTCGGCCTCTTTTATTTAGTTATCATCTTCAGGGACCTATTTGACACTTGGAACTATTCTTATTGGTAAAATAATGATTTTCAGGCACTTGGGCACCTATTATTAAAGAATATAACTTTATATTATAAAGTTCTCAAGTATTACTTTTAGGGTTCCTTTTAGGGTTCGAATTACATGAGAAGATGATATAAGGCCAATGCAAGGGATGGAAAAGTACTTTGGAACATTTTGGAAAACATAATTTGGTGTTGGGCTCTGATTTGAGCATTCCCTCACTAGGATGTCAATCCCTAGGTTGAGAGTTGATTGAATTGAGACGTAACCCTCAATTGCATCAGATCACGGTTTTGACATTGGTGGAGTTCCTACGATAGTTTATATAATTCACTTAGGAAAGCGAAGACTATCTTTGCAACATTCTGTAGATTGCATCATTCTGGGCATTGATCATTGTGAGCAGATTTGTGCAGCAGTTCTATACCAGTTGGGCATTGGATTTTGTGGGCATAATTATTGAAGATTGCTGCTATTAGCAGCTTCTTATTTTAGACACTGATTGTATTTGAGGTACCAAACTTTATTAGTTTTGATATCAAACTTATTGGTACAAATAAAAGCATTTCTAGAATTTCATATGCTTGTATCAATCTATTGTTATTGTTATCTGTTTGTTGTTGTTACTACCTTTACAATGTCCTAAGGATTTGCATAACTGAGGAGTTGAAATATCCTTTGAAGGGTTGCACTTTGGAAGTGATATTCAACTACTTCAAGTTGGGCTTATTTGGGCATTTCCAGCAGGGTTTGATTTTCAGCCTAGACATACATTTTTGCTCATATTTCACTATTGGCTGAGAGTTTGATTTTTATTTTCTAGGAGAATTTTCCTTGGAGCCTGACAATTATTTCTATATCATTTTCGGCACCTTTCAGCCCAGCATTTATTTTTGCTAGGTGTCGTACCAGTCCGTACATGTACGGCTGTACCTGCAGGTCGTACGGTTAGCAAATTGGAGGGCAGTTTTGAGTTGCATTTTCATCATTTCACCTTCAGCATTCAGTCTCCAGCATTTTCTCAATCTAGGTTCTTTCATTTTAGTTTGTAGTTGCAAGAAATTTTCATTTGCATTCAGCCAATAAGGGTTTGTTTGTAATGTGCCATGTTGTAATGCCTTGAGATGAAAATCACATATCATATGTAAAAGCATTCGGTTATCATTGAATGAATATATTGGCACTATTTTACATCAGTTATTTGAGTAGATTTGTTGCACAAAAATTTTCTTTATTTAGCATTTTACTTTCAGCAGTGTATTTAGTTTGCATGCCAAGTGTTTGATGAAATTTCACAGTTCAGTATTAGTGGTTATTAGTGACCTATTGGTAAGGGTCATTACAGTGGTATCAGAGTGATGCTCTTTCCATCCTATTGGATAAAGAATCTTTATGCATTCTTCAGCTTTTGGGTATCACGAGTATTATACATGCAGGAGAGCAGTACCTGAGGGTGAGTAGGAATTCAGAGATATACTTAGTATGGGTGAAAGACAGTCATAGAGTCCACCTAGAGTCCCAAGGACTGATGATGATGAGGTTAGAAACTTCTTTCGGGCTATGACTACTAGACAGTAGGAGATAGTTCAGTCTATACGTGCATTGACTACTATGATGGAGAGAGTTTCTCAGCCGAGGAATCAGGAACAAGGTAGGGGAACGCCAGAGTAGGATAACAGGAGTGTAGCAGGTTCACAGGGTGCTCCTAGACATAGGTCATGGACTGCAAACAGGCCTACACATCCTACATTCCTTAGAGAGGCGACCCAGGAGGCAGTAGAGGATGATATGCCAGAGGACTTTCAGGATGATCTTCGAGCTATAGATGCAGAATGGAAGGTAGTACCTCCACATGTTCGTGAGTTGCTGAATTTTGATCGCTACCTGAGTTAGAGAAGAGAGCACATGAGGAGTAGCAGGTAGAACTGGAGGCCTAGAGGAGGTCAGGACAATGAGTTGCAACGAGCTACTAGCAAGCTCACCTTACCATCTTTTGACGGCAGTGGACAAATGAAAGCACAAGCCTGGATCCATAAGTTAGATACATTCCTAGCGTTGAGGCCTATGTCAGAGACGGATGCTATCAAGTATGCCACTTTGCATTTAGAGGGCGCAAAACATGATTGGTGGTCGCATGGTATGGTTACATTGCAGCATAATCAGGTGACATCCTATCAGAATTTTGTGGATAGATTGGTAGAGTGCTTTGATAAGAAAGACTTGAAGGTCTTCTTCTATGATCTTGCACAACTAAGATAGACAGACAGTTTGGAGGTCTACATCAGTGAGTTTTAGAGATTATTAGTGATGGTGTAGGATGTGTCCAAGAGGAGGTTGGTTATAATATTCACAGAGGGGTTGTCTGAACCTCTAAAGGGGTGGATCAAGGCATTTGATCTCCCTTCATTGCAGGAGGCTATGAGGAAGGCACGGAGCATGGAGCTCACAACACCCTCCAGCAGGTTCACCTCCAGGAGCACTTCTTAATTCAAGGACAATAAGAAGTTTGATCAAAACAAGGGCAAAAAAGGTGACACCAAGGGTAAGTCTACTGCACCTTTGGATATGGAGACACTGAATGACTTTTGCAGGAAGAAGCTATGTTTCTACTGCAAGGGTCCCTATGACAGAGATCATGATTGCCCTATGAGGCCTAAGGGGAAGGCCAATAGGGTCATGTGGGCTTACTATGAGGGTTTAGATTCTGATAATTCTGGACACGAGGTTGATCATAGTGATGCAGAGCCAGAGGCAGAAGTAGAAGCTCCCGAGACTAAGGAGGAGCCCGAGTTGCACTTCCAAGAGGCACGCTTGTCCAACATTCAATAGGAAGGATCTTTTAGACTACGTGGTGTTCTTGCAGGGCAAAGAGTTATTACTTTGGTTGATACAGGTGCTACGCACAACTTCATTGATGTATGTTTTTTTGAACGTTGTGGTATTATGATTGAGGAGTTTGAGGGGCTACGCCTACAAGTTGCTGATGGTTACACTCTTAAGTGTAATAGGATGGTTAGAAATTTGCCCTTACGCTTGAACAACTATGAGTTCAACGCGGACTACCATGTTGTCAACATGGGTGATTTGGATATTGTTCTTGGGATGGAGTGGTTTCACTCATTGGAAGAGGTCACCTTCAGATTGAAGGACATGGAGATTAAGTTTGAAGTGGATGGGAAGCAACACATTTTGCAAGCCATCAGGAATGGAGACATTAGAACTATTTCCTTCAGACGGTTGGAGAGGTTAGCCAGACATGATGACATTGAGTGGGCAGCTGTATGTACTCTCATGCCTACACAGGAGGGACAGCATAAGACAGAGTATCATCTACACATATAGAGGTTGAGAGTTAAGTATGACAGAGTCTTCAGTGACATCCCACCTAATAGACCACCAAACAGAGGTATTGAGCACATCATTGAGTTGGAGGAGGGTGCTAAACCCATGATGATTACACCATATAGGCATCCTAAGAGACTCAAGGATGAGATTGAGAAAACCATCAAGGAGCTTCTTGCGATGGGTCACATCAGGCCTAGCAAGTCTCCTTTTGCTTCTTCAATTGTGATGCTGAAGAAAAAGGATGGTACATTGAGGATGTGCATTGATTACAGGGTGCTAAACAAAAGGACGATCAAGAACAAGTACCCCATTCCATGAATCAATGAGTTGATTGATGAGCTTCATGATGCATGTTACTTCACGAAGATTGATTTGAGATCCGGCTACCATTAGATCAGAGTTAAAGAGCATTATATTGAGAAGACTACCTTCAAATGTCATTGTGGGCACTTTGAGTTTGTGGTCATGCCATTTGGGCTGACCAATGCACTAGCTACTTTTCAGTCCACCATGACCAGGGTCTTCCGTCACCAGTTGAGGAAGTATGTGTTAGTCTTTTTTGATGATATTCTGATTTACAGTCGGACTTGGCAGGAACACATGGAGCACTTGGAGACAATTTTGGGGATCCTGCAGTCGGAGTCCTTGTACGCCAAGGAGTCCAAATGTGATTTGGGCATAACAGAGCTATTGTATTTGGGTCACATCATTAGTGCAAAGGGAGTAAGGATGGATCCTGATAAGATCCGTGCTATTGTGGATTGGCCTACTCCTAAGAACATGACACAGTTGAGAGGGTTTCTTGGGTTGTGTGGTTTTTACCGTAGATTTGTCAGTGGATATTCACGTCATGCAGCTCCTATGATAGATTTGTTGAAGAAGGGAGCCTTTGTTTGGACACCTGAGGCACAAGCTTGCTTTGAGAGATTCAAGGAGATCATGACTACGTGCCCTATGTTAGCATTACCGGACTTCTCGAAGCCATTTGAGCTTCAGTGTGATGCATTTGGAAAGGGTATTGGTGTTGTTCTAATGCAGGACAAGCATCCCATTGCATTTGAGAGCAGGAAGCTCCATGGGCTAGAGAGATCATTTAGTATATATGACAAGGAGATGTTGGCTATTATGCATGCATTGGCTAAATTCAGGTATTATCTAGTGGGTGGTAAGTTTTGCATTAAAACTGACCACAATAGTTTGAGACATTTCCTTGGACAGAGAGATCTCAATGATAGGCAGCAAAAGTCGGTTAGTAAACTGTAGGCTTATGATTTTGACATCTCCTATATGAAAGGGACTCAAAATGTGGTAGTAGATGCATTGTCACGTAGACCACATCTCAGTGCTATGATTCAGATATCAGAGAATTGGAGGCACTTGATCATTGCTGAGTATGCTAGAGATTCATGGGCATTTGGGATTGTTAATGGGACAGTTGTCGATACCAGGTATACACTTGTGGATGATTTGATTATCTACAAGAACAGGATATTCTAAGTCCCAGGATCGAAGGTGGAGCATATTGTTATGAGAGCACTTCATGATTTACCTATAGCTGGACATCCTAGATACTTCAAAACGTACAGGCAGGTACGAGAGTGGTTCACATGGAAGGGGCTCAAGGCAGATGTGTTGCAGTATGTTAGAGAGTGCCCTGTTTGTCAGCAGAACAAACAAGAGCACACCTTTCTAGTAGGGCTCCTACAGCCACTTCCCATTCCTGACAAGAAGTGGGAGTGTATATCCATGGATTTCATTATGGGCTTGCCTAAGGCCCAAGAGCAAGATTGCATCTATGTGGTGGTAGACAGTTTGACAAAGTATGCACACTTCTTTCCCATCACTACTACTTACACGACAGTGAAGGTGGCTGAAGTCTTTTTCAGGGAGATTTTTAGACTACATGGGATACCCCGAAGCATAGTGAGTGACAGGGACAGCAAGTTCTTGAGTCATTTTTGCCAGGAGGTGTTCCATTTATGTGGCACTGAGCTCACACCTGGCACCAGCTACCACTTGCAGAGTGATGGGCAGACAGAGATAGTAAATAAGTGGGTGGAGGGATATTTGAGGAACTACGTGGTTGGTCAACAGAAAGCATGGGTCTGATCGATTTATTTGTGAGTATTGCTATAATACTACCTATCACATGTCTATTCAGATGACTCCTTTTAGAGCACTATATGGCTATAATGCACCGAGCTTTGTTGATTTTCTTATGAGTGATGTTAGAGTTCCTCGTGCTAGGGATTTGCTTTAGGAGAGCAAAGACATTGTTGATGCTCTTAGAGATAATATTGCTAGAGCACACAATCAGCATAAGTAGTATGCAGATTAGAAGAGGACAGAGAGGAGTTTTGAGGTTGGTGACATGGTTTACCTCATGTTGCAGCCTTACTGACAGTCTACTCTCAAGGAAAGGGGGTCTGAGAAGCTTAAGCATAGATACTATGGCCCTTTCAGAATTATCAGGCGGATTGGTGAGATGGCTTATGAGCTTGAGCTTCCAACAGATAATAGGGTGCATAATGTTTTCCATGTGTCACAGCTCAAGAAGGCATTGGGTCAGCATGTTGTGCCTTTAGCAGTTCTTCCTCCATTGGATGATGAAGGGAAATTGGTTCTTGTTCCCGAGTGCATTATTGATAGCAAAGAGAGATAGCTCCGTAGGAGGACTATCAGAGAGTACTTGGTGAAGTGGAGAGATTTACCTGAGGAGGATGCCACATGGGAGGGAGAAGATATTTTGCAACATCCAGCTTTGAGATTGCTTAGGGCAAGCAATTTCAGGAGGGGCGGACTATCATGTCCCCTTTTTAGCGACATGTTATTTTTCAATGGATTTGACTATCATGGACTCTCGTAGGAAGATGATTTTGGTGAGAGAGTCATTCTGATGATTATTTGGGGATTGGATGGTCTTATTTTCTCTTGGAGAGATGGGGTTTATTATATTTTTGTTTTATGTGTTATGCGGGGCCAAAATATTATAATTTTGAGTTTAGTTGCAATTTTAATTTTATAAAGTTACTTTTTATATTAAAGTGCATTACAAAGGAATTTCATAAGAATATTTTATGGATACTTCAAGAAATTCTTAGTGGCTTCTTAGGAAAGTGCATAAATAGAGTGCTTGGCCTCTCATTTGGACATCCCATGACTTGAGTTTACACTACTTTTCTCTTTGAGCATTTGTGGTGCCATCTTGGTTTGTAGATTGTCATTTGATCATTAGGAATAGAGTCTCCTAAGGATTTGCATAACTCAGAAGGTGAAATATCCTTTGAAGGGTTGCACTTTGGAAGTGGTATTTAGCTACTTCAAGTTGGGCTTATTTGGGCATTTCCAGTAGGGTTTGATTTTCAGCTTGGACATACATTTTTGCTCATATCTCACTATTGGCTGAGAGTTTGATTTTTATTTTCTGGGAGAATTTTCCTTGGAGCTTGGCGATTATTTCTATATCATTTTTGGCACCTTTTAGCTCAACATTTATTTTTGCCAAGTGTCGTACCAGTCCATACATGTACGGCTGTACCTACAAGTCGTATGGTCAGCAAATTGGAGGGTAGTTTGGAGTTGCATTTTCATCATTTCACCTTCAACATTTGCTCAATCTAGGTTCTTTCATTTCAGTTTCTAGTTGCAAGAAATTCTCAGTTGCATTCAGCCAGTAAGGGTTTGTTTGTAATGCCTTGAGATGAAAATCACATATCATATGTAAAAGCATTTGGTTATCATTGAATGAATATATTGGCACTATTTTACATCAATTATTTGAGTAGATTTGTTGCACAACAATTTTCTTTATTCAGCATTTTATTTTCAGCAATGTATTTAGTTTGTATGCCAAGTGTTTGACGAAATTTCACAGTTCAGTATTAGTGGTTATTAGTGGCCTATTGGTAAGGGCCATTACAATATGAGTTCCAACATATTGCAGTTATGGAACCTGATATGCCCTAGAAGCGTTGTGTGATGCTATTCATTGAGGAATTGTAGGACAAGCTTAAGGGTTTGGTTCGTGCTTTCCAGTTGGCCACTCTTAAGGATGCTATTGATGTGACATTGAGACTGGACACCACTCCTACTTATCCGTCGGATAAAAGGCCATTCAGAGATTCATGGCCTCCACAGAAGGCCAACACCTCACAACTTAGGGATGGTCAATCAGCTAGACCTCCTAGGATGGACCCAGAGACACAAAATGATTTGAGGAGGAAGAAACTATGCTTCTCATGCAAAGAACCTTGGGAGCCTGGGCACCGTTGCATGGGGAAGGGCAAGGTTCATTTGATTGAGGTGACATCTAAGTTTGGTGATGAGGAGATAGCTGGCATTGACATTGAGGACAGTCCCAAGGAGACTCGTGAGGAGCAATTTCAGTTGGAATTGGACATGCGAGAGACATTGGCGGAAGCCAAAGTGACTATGGCTACCTTATCTGGTTATCCCAGATTCCAGGCCTTTCAGCTGAAAGGTACATTACAGGGCCAACGAATCATGAGCTTGGTTGATATAGGAGCTACACATAACCGTATTGATCGGAAATTGGTTGAGAAACATGGGCTCCAATTTGAGATATTTGAGAGTTTTCGAGTAAAGGTTGCAGATGGTGCAATTTTGGGCTGCACAAAGAGGATCTCGTAGCTTAGTATTCAGATGAGGGATTTTACTTTGACAGATGACTTCTATATTCTACCCTTGGAGGATTATGATGTTATTTTGGGTATTTAGTGGCTACAAGGTATCGGAAGGTATATTATTGATCACCACTGCATGTAGTTAGAGTTTCTATCTGGGGGGAAGAAGGTGATCTTGAGAGAAGCTTTAGACGGTGGACCTAAGGAGGTAACTTATCGCAAGATGGAGTCTATTATTAGACATGATGATATGATTTGGGCTACACGTTGTTTTGTGAAGTCCAAAATACCTACTCCTCAGGATTGCAGAACATTTCATGTTGATATTTAGTTAGTAATGGACCTACATGACAGAGTTTTTGGTGACGTACCTCTTGTTGTACCTCCAGATAGAGGGTTTGAGCATGGGATAGAAATGGAGGATGGATCTAAACCAGTGATCACCACTCCATATCATCATCCTAGGGCATAAAAGGATGAGATTGAGAAGACCATTCATGAGTTGTTGGACATGGGCTTCATACACCCCAGCTCTAGCCCCTTTGCTTCTTTTGTGGTACTTGTCAAGAAGAAGGATGGGACCTTGCGGATGTGTATAGATTACAAAACACTGAACAAAAAGACAATCAAGAACAGATATCTGATCCCACACATTGATGAGTTGTTAGATGAGCTTCATGGGGCTATCTACTTTTGTAAGATTGATCTTCGCTCAGGTTATCATCATATTTGTGTACGATCAAAGGATGTACACAAGACTGCTTTCCGCTGCCACTACAGACATTATGAGTTCTTGGTGATTCCTTTTGGCCTTATCAATGCACCCGCCACCTTCCAATCTTGCATGAACCACATCTTCAACAAGCAATTGAGGAAACCAGTATTGGTATTCTTTGATGATATTTTGATTTATAGTTGTACTTGGGAGGACCATCTCAAATGTGTGGAGGTACTTAGCATCATGGAGAGTCAATCTCTATTTGCTAAGTTATCTAAATGTGAGTTTGGACTTAGAGAGGTTTTATATTTGGGACATGTGATCAGTGCTGATGGAGTGAAGGTGCATGAGGAGAAAATTCAAGCAATTTGTGATTGGCCCTGCCCTTAGAACATTACTAAGTTGCGTGGACTCCTTGGTTTGTGTGCTTATTATAGGAGATTTGTGAGGGGTTTCTCTTAGTTGGCAGCACCATTGATGGACCTCACAAAGAAAGGAGCTTTTAGATGGATAGAACAGGCATAGGGGGTCTTTGACAAACTCAAGGAGGTTATGAGTACTTGTTCAGTCTTGACACTTCCCGATTTCTCGCAACCATTTGTGCTGGAGTTTGACGCTTCAGGCATGGGCATAGGAGCAGTTTTGATGCAGAACAGGCACCCCATTGCCTATGATAGTAGGAAGTTGCAGAATAATGAGAGGTTGTATTTCACATATGACAAGGAAATGTTGGCTATCATGCATGCATTAGCCAAGTTCAAACAGTATATTGTTGGCAGTAAATTCATGGTAAGAATGGACCACTACAGTCTGAAATACTTCCTTGATCAAGCAGAACTCAATGATAGACAAAAAAAATGGGTGAGCAAGATCTAGGCTTATGACTTTGACATTGAGTTCATTAAGGGCAAAAACAATACCATTACTGATGCACTTTCCAGGAAACCGTCAGTTGCCACCCTATGTTCATTAAGTGAGATTTCAATAGATTGGAAGGCTAAACTTTTAGTTGAGTACTCCAAAGATCAACATGCTTGTGAGGTCATGGATGGATTATTTTCAGATGATAGGTACAGTGTAGTAGATGATGTTATCTATTACAAAGGTAGAGTCTTCCTTGTTCTGGGTTCTCAGTTGATGGAACAGATTCTGTAGGCCTACCATGATACTCCTTCAATAGGGCACCCAGGGTATAGTAAGGCTTATAGGGCAATTCGGGAGAGATTCTCTTGGAAGGGTCTCAAGGATGACGTTCTACGCCATGTTCGAGAGTGTATGACTTGTCAGCAGAATAAGTCTGAGGATACTCACCCTGCTGGTTTATTGCAGCCCTTACCAATATTGAAACAAAAGTGGATAGGAATCTCCATGGATTTCATTATAGGTCTCCCTTGAGTACAAGGGAAAGAATGCATATATGTGGTAGTTGATAGGTTGACTAAATATGCCCACTTCTTTCCAATTGCAGTTCACTTCATAGCATCTCAGGCAGCAAAGTTATTTTTCAGAGAGGTGTTTAGGCTACATGGTCTTCCCAAGACCATAGTGAGTGATAAGGATAGCAGGTTCATGAGTTCTTTTTGGCAAGAACTTATTAGGCTCACAGGTACGGAATTGACACCTAGTACCAACTACCACCCAAAAACAGATGGGCAGACTGAGATTGCTAATAAATGGGTTGAAGGGTATTTATGCACTTATGTGTCACAACAGAAAAGGACATGGGTGCGTTGGTTGCACTTGGGCGAGTATTGTTATAATACTACGTACCATATGTCAATTGCTATGACTCTATTTAGAGCCCTCTACGGTTACGATGCTCTATCTTTTGTTGATTTGGTAGTTAGTGACAACAAGGTTCCTTTGGCACAAGATTGGGTGTAGGAGAACTAGGACATCATGAGATCTCTCAAGGAGAATCTTCAGGAAGCACAGAATCAACAAAAGGTCTATGCTGATCAACACAAGATTGAAAGGATATTTGAGGTAGGGGATATGATTTACCTACGACTGCAGCCTTATTGACAGAGCACCCTTAAAAAGGGTGGAGCTAAGAAGCTGAAGCCTTGTTTTTATGGACCATATAGGATTATTAGACGTGTTACAGGGATTGCGTATGAGATTGAGTTACCATCTGGTAGTAGGATTCATAATGTGTTCCACATGTCATGTCTGAAAATGACACTGGGACAACGTATTATACCATCTCCAGTTCTACCCCCATTGGATGAGGAAGGTAAGCTGACATTGGTTCCTAAGGAGATCTTGGAAGAAAGGGAATGCTAGCTAAGAATTAGGGTGATTAGAGAGTGTTTGATTCATTGGAGAGGTCTTCCTATAGAGGACGTCACTTGGGAGGGCGAGATTATTTTACAACATCCATCTTTGCAGTTGCTTGTAGGCAAGCATCTCCAAGAGGGGAGGACTATCATGGCCCCTCTTTAACTGTATCTAGTAGTGACATGAGAGTTAGCCTATTATGGGGTCTCGTAGGTTGGCAGTGGTGTTTAGAGACTCAGTCAGGGTATACAGTGTTTAGATCTGGAGTTTCAGACAATAGGAGGGTAGTTGAGAGCAGTTCCTTAATTATAGGAGTTTCCTACATTTTAGAAGGTGGAGATGGGTTATAGTCTTGTTTCTCTACGAGATCATTCTATAGTTTCAGTTTTGGGAGATTCAGAGATGTTCCTATTTTTTAGGAGTATCACTATTTTTGAAGGATGAGACTGTCAGTTATTTCAGATTATCCGGCATCAGTCATAGGAGGTGACGAGTTCAGTTGCATCTTGTAGAGGTGTTTTGGCTATCAATTCACTATTTGGGAAATATTTTAATATATTTAAATATTCTCCTAAGTTAGCATTTTAATAATTTAAATAAGGCTAAGTTTTTAGCCACTAGGGAGTAATAAGAAGTTTTCTGGCTCCATCTGGTGAGTTTTGCAATCATGTGATAGTCTGTTGGAAAGAGCTCGGCCTCTTTTATTTAATTATCATCTTCAGGGACCTATTTGACATTGCAAACTATTCTTATTTGTGAAATAATGATTTTCAGGCACTTGGGCACCAATTATTATAGAATATAACTTTATATTATAAAGTTCTCAAGTATTACTTTTAGGGTTCAAATTACATAAGAAGATGGTATAAGGCCAATGCAAGGAAAGGAAAAGTATCTTGGAACATTTTGGAAAACATAATTTGGCATTTGGCTCTAATTTGAGCATTCCCTCACTAGGATGTCAAACCCTAGGTTGAGAGTTGATTGAGTTGGAACGTAGCCCTCAACTGGATCAGATTTGCTGATTCTTGCACAAAGTTTCGACATTGGTGGAGTTCCTACAGTAGTTCATATCATTAGTGTGGGAAAGTGAAGACTATCTTTGCAGCATTTCGTAGATTGCATCATTCTGGGCGTTGATCATTGTGAGTAGATTGTGCAGCAGTTCTATACCAGCTAGGCATTGGATTTTGTGGGCATAATTATTGAAGATTGCAGCTTTTATTTCAGATGCTGATTGTATTTGAGGTACCAATCTTTATTAGTTTTGATATCAAACTCATTGGTACAGATAAAAGCATTTCTAGAATTTCATATGCTTGTATCAATCTATTGTTATTGTTATCTGTTTGCTGCTATTAGTACCTTTACAGTGTACCAAGTTATTCTGAAAATATCAAATAAAATCATTCCTTCTACAACTTTTGTCTAGTTCTACAAGATAATTAAAACACTTACAGGAGAACATAATTATTTAAATAAAATTTATAGCAGTAGCAGAGTAAATATCCACTTGGGATATTTCACATTATCTCCCTCTGATACCGTATGACTAGTATTAGGTACGGCCATCATCTATCCATCATTGTACTTCACTTCCTTGTGTTGTACAGCTTGTTGCCTCCCCCATACGGTGTAAAATACATCTTGTTGTACAGCCTACCCTACCATCACTTTCCATCGTATGGAAGACCCCCTCACACCCATCATATGGCCTTCTTGGTGACATTGTACGGCCTTTCCTGTGCATTGCCTTGGTACCATACAAACTTCTGGACACCATCAACCGTACTTCCCCTCCTTTCCACACCGCACGAGTCTTCTAAGCTCGTCTCCGTCAATCACCCAACCCTCTATACTTAGAAACATTACATCAACATCTAGAAAACCCTAGGTTAGTCTAGTTATACTGGTTATGGCACAAAAGTTATACCACTTTCATAATAACCAATACCATTTAGGGCAACAAAAGGGTCACTTCACCAAAAACTCTTTGACGATCTACCAACACAACTGCCTCTCCCTAATGTCTAGTATAGTTTTAGGTATCAATTGTAATCTCCCCTCATCATCCAATGGGGGTAATTTAGAAGATGGGACAACATGCCTGTTTAATGCCTTCTTGAGGTGTGATACATGAAACACATTATGAACCTTGTTGTATCCTGGCAAATCGAGCTCATAGGCTACTTCACGCACATGTCTAATCACATAGAAAGGACCATAATAGTGAGGCTTGAGCTTCCCAGCTCCGCTCTTCTTGATGGAAGATTGCCTGTAAGGCTATAACATCAAGTATACCATATCTCCCATCTAAAAAGAACGAGCAGTCCTCATCTAATCAGCATACTACTTTTGCTGATTCTGTGCCCTCTAAACATTGTCTTTCAGAGTCTACGTGACATATTGACCGTCTTGTAACAAACCACATGCATTGGGTACCCTACTGTCGTTGAATAACGAATCAATGAAGCTCAGGGGATCATACCCGTACAAGGCTCTAAATGACGATGTCTAAATAGACATGTGGTGAGTAGAATTATAACAATACTCACATAGGTATATCCACTTTACTTAAGCTCACTAATGTGCCGATACATAATTTTGCAGATAGCCCTCCACCCATTTATTCACAATCTCAGTCTGACCACTAGTCTAAGTGTAGTAATTAGCACTTATATCATCTCTATCCCACATAATTGGAACAACTCTTGCCAAAAGTGACTCATAAAACAACTACATTAGTCACTCACAATATTCTAGGGTAAACGATGCAATCTAAACACCTCCCGGAAGAAAATAATGTGGGTATCTGAAAATGTAGTGGTGATGGGAAAGAAGTCATATTTGGTGAGGTGATCCATTGCTACATAGATGCAATCTCTGCCTTGATCTTTTGGCAAGCCCACAATAAAATCCATAAATAAACATTCCCACTTCCTCTTAGGAATAGGAAGTGGTTGCAGCAACCCAATTAGATAGGTATGCTCCTATTTGTTCTGCTGACAGATAGAGCATTCTCTAACATACAGCTACACAACTGACTTTAGGCCCTTCCATGTGAACCTCTTCCAAATTTGTCTATAGGTCTTAAATAACCCGAGATGTCCAACCAATGGAGAATCATGAAAGGCTCGCAATATAATCTGCTTGACACTTGATCCTAAGACCAAATAAATCCTCCCCTTGTAAATTATCAGCTTATTTGCAAGGGTATATTTGTTGTCCTATATACTGTCATCAAAAATACTACTTGTCCACTGATCCCTGACATACTCCATAAAGATCAAGTGTCTCCAATCCTTAAGGACCTCTAAAATTACACACAAGTGGGATCTCCATAAGAGTGTGTCAACAACTACATTTTGTGTACCCTTAATATAAGAAATGTCAAAATCATAGGATTGTAATTTGCTGACCCATTTTTGTTACCTCTAATTCAAATCCCACTATTGAAGGAAATGCTTCACGCAATTATAATCAATCTTGATATAGAATTTTCTAGTGAGTACTGCTTGAATTTGGCCAAAGCATGTATAATGACCAACATCTTCTTATCATAAAAACTAAATGATCTCTCAGGACCCTAGAGCTTCTTGCTCTCAAATGCAATAGGATGGTGATCTTGGGAAAGAATAACACTGGTACCCTTACTCAAGGCACCACAATGCAACTCAAATGGCCTCGTAAAGTTTGGCAATGCTAACACTGGGCATGACGTCATAATTTTCTTGAACTTCTCAAAGCACTCCTGTGCTTGAGCATTCCTCTCAAATGCGCCTTTAAGGGTATGATCAATAAGGGGAGCAGCTGAATGAGAGAAGCCTACCACAAATTTGTGGTAGAAGGCACACAACCCAATGAAACCTCTAAGCTTTGTTAGGTTCTCTGGTGTAGGCCAATCCAGCATAGCACAAACCTTATCAGAATCCATGCAAACTCCCTCTCCACTGATAATGCGCCCAAGATAGAGCAACTTAGTCATGCCTAATGCACATTTGACCTCCATGACATACAAGGAAGCCCTCTTAAGAATGTCTAGTATTGTGTCTAGGTGTGCTACATGATCATCCCATGTCTTACTATAAACAAGTATATCATCAAAAAATACTAGAAAAAATCTTTGCAGTCGACTATGATAGACTCAATTCAAACTAGATTGGAATGTAGCCGGTCTATTAGTCAAACCAAATAGTATGGCTAAGAACTCGAAGTGACCATAATGATACCAAGCTGTCTTCTCCACATCCCGGTCTCTAATTTTGATCTAATGATATCCTCATCTCAAATCAATCTTGGAGAAGAAACATGCTCCATGGAGCTCATCTATAAGTTCATCAATATGTGGAATAAGATACCAGTTCTTAATAGTTCTGTTCAATATCCGGTAATCTATGCACATTTTGAGCATCCCATCCTTTTTCTTCATCAAAACAACTGATGAAGCAAAAGGAGGCTTACTTGGCCTAATATATCCCATAGCAAGCAACTCCTAAATGGTCTTTTGTATCTCATCCTTTAGCCACTTAGGGCGCTGATAAAGAGTAATCATGGCAGGCTTAGTGCCCTTGTCTAGCTCAATAATGTGCTTTATCCCTCTATCAAGTAGCCTGCTAGGTGGTAAGTCACTAAACACTTTGCAGTGTTTAGTTCTGAGTTGCTGAATATTTGGGTGGTAGTCTGTTTTTTCTATTCCATCAAAAGTAGGCAACATCCTACACTTCTACCCAATCAATGGTGTCATGATCAACTAAATGTTGCATCTTCCTGAAAAAAATTAATGTGAAATTACTATTGGTAATAGCCTTTCATCCTTAATGAATCTCAGTTCCATCTTCTTGGTGCTGAGATAAATGTCCTCTATGGTGTGTAACCAGCTCATACCAAGAACTATACTAGTGCTTCCCATGTCTACCACATAAAATATCTGCCTTGAAAGAGTACTTATTCAGTTTCACGGGAAGCTCAAAAATCATCTTGTTACACATAAGAGTGTAACATTCAATCCCTACATTCAAAGACCTTCAAACTCTTCAGTCTTAATCCCTCTCTTCGAAACCAAGCTTGAATCAATGAAATTGCAAGTAGTACTTGTATCAAGTAGAGCTATAACATGTTTTTCTACCAAGAGACCACACATCCTAAATGCACCTTCCTTTGTCATACTAGAAAGGTATGCCACCTTGAGGTTTGAATTATCAATCACCTCATCACCATCACTTGATGCGTCGTGTGTCTCATGCTCATGATCAACCGGTTGTCCAGAAAACTCAGAACTCTCATCCTCTCCATAGATCCATTCCATCATCCTATTTTTACCCTTAGGTTTCAAAGGGCAATCATGTTTTCCATCATAGGGCCCTCTACAGTAAAAACTTAGTCTCCTCAGATCATTGTCTCCTAATCTAAAGGGGCTGCAGATCTGTCATCCTTCTTAGGGTCTTCCCTATTATCATATGGCGAAGTAGTAGGTTTGGAAGAAAACTTGCTTCATATAGTAGGCATCTCAAGGTTCTGTTCTTTTTTCATTGCTTCCTGCAAGGTAGGTGGATCCAAGGACTTAACCCACCCTCTGAGAGGCTCAATTAATCCTTCTACAAACAACATAATCCACCTCCTCTCTGAAATGTCGTTCACCATCACATGTAGACGCTAAAACTCACTAATAAATGCCTCAAGGCCCCCTCTATAATAATTATGCCAGCTCTCAGAAGTAAGTCTTAGGGTCCTTTTTATCAAATCTCTCTACCAGACTGTCAACAAAATCCTGGTGGACTATTATCTGATCATGATGTAGTGAAACTAGCCCATGGTACCACCTATTATGAGCTCCACCATCCAAATGCAACACAACAAAGCGAACGGCATCCTCCTCAGTCACGAGATGTAAAGAGAGATAAGTATCAAGCTTATGTATTTGAGCTCTCACTCTAACCTTCCCACTACCATCAAAGTGAGTCAAGGTCATCTAGCTGGTGGCCTCTTTCAAATCAGTTTGTCTAGGCCTCTATCTCTCAGGTGCAAACCTATCTCTAGTGTGCTCCCTCTCGGGTGTCAAGAATCTATCACAGTTTAGATTTTGCCTAATGGCCTGTGGTAGAGCATCCCACTTAGCATAGTGTGCTACCACATCATCAACAAATACGACGGCCTCACCCTTAGTATTAGCCACATCAAATTAAATTTCAAGAAAGTAGGCTGTTGCGACCTATCATATACACATGTGTGCTCAATCCTGTCAATCCTATCCTCAGTTCTAGACCTGTGAGAGCTAACTGATATACTCTTGGTACCTCTATCTCTGCTGCATCCTTTAGGGAGAGAAATACATTGCAAAGTCTTAGATTGTTGTTGTAGAACATTGGCAACATGGTGTTGACCATGTGCAAGATCTCCTAGTGTCCCCCTAGCCTGCTTGTCAATATCAAAACCTGTACTAGCATCCATGTGACCTGTACCACTAAAAACCCCAGAACCACTAGAACTCCGGTTCTCCCTCACTTGGTGGTGAAGGCCTTCCCCTGCAGTTATAATGCATGCCAGGCATAAGCCTTTGAGCCATAATGAACCTAGGTTCCCTATAGGCTGGCATGAAACCCTTCTGATACCAATTAAAGGGCCATTGCTCGCTCAAGAACTATGCTGAAGTTTTTTTTTTAGTGGTTTTTACAATATTTATTTTGTCTTGGTTTTGAATGTATATGGTTTTCTTTTGTAATTTGCAGAATATATTTAGAAATACAAGAAATGCTCTTGCAATAGATATGAAAATTAAATCACTATGTTGCCAACACAATAACAATGAATTGCAATTATAAGTTTTGCAATTATTATAAACAATTTAGACAAGTGATTTATAATACAAAATGAATCTAGATGTGATTGATGTTGGGACTTAATTTCCAGCAATGCCTATCCCACGCCAAGGCCCACTAACAATGAAACACAACCCCAGAGGAATAGATGCTGCTGTAGCAGATCAGATGCAGCCTCAAATAGGAAATCATTGCTCCAAAGAAACCTCATGTCACCCTCTCAAAATGGGCCGCCCAAGTGTAAACTCAATTACAGATATAAATGCTTGATTGCATCTCCACAAATGCCTCAATGCAACAGTAATTATAACAGAAATGAGGGCAAGGGAATGACGTCTAAACAAGTACACTTCTTGATATGAATCACAGCAGATATAGTGATTAATTCGGCATACCTCAACACCAAATTATCAATCAGAATTGCAGAATTAGATCTGAGAAAAGAAGACACAATTCACTGGTATATTCACCAGCTCAAAGTGCTAACCAATGGAAAAAAATTTAGACTTCTCCAGCTCCTATGTTGAAACCCTTAGAGAATTCACCAAATTCATATAATATAAATGTTAGAAGATGGCTCGATTTGCAAGGAAGCCTTTTTATAATTAAAAATCAACTGTGGCTTCTCTCATACACCAAATATCAGCAGGCTTCATTGTTACACTTTTCATTAAAGAGGTTTCAACTTGACACCATCAAATTAGAATCATGAAATAATAGAGTTATTAAGTAAGCCAGTCTTAGTTAATAACTTTCAATATGAAACTCATTAATTAATCCAAACGATCACTGAAGGAGCCAAGTCATGAGGTGCCTCAACTATATTGCTAAAAATAGAAACTATGCCAGAACTGTCTTACGATAAATAGCAAGTCACTCAACTGAGACTCTCAAAACACAGTATAAGCTCACGAGGGTCACGATGATAAATTGACATCACCCAAGTATTGGAACCTGCCAAATTGGGGACATTACAGAATGCCGATTTTAATAAGTATTCATTTAAGACTTATTAAATCCTAAATCTATTAGATTCTAAACTGGGGACATCACAATCCTTTTTGCAGTAGCATAGTAAAAGACAAGAATTAGAGTAATCTCTGAAAGGGGACATTACAAGGGTATTTGAGCATAATTCCATACAGGGGACATTACAAGGCTATCAGAGCATAAGAATGTTGGTCCCTGATTTAGCCTAGGGTCAGTATTTGATGTTGTTGTAGCTGTCTCTACTTTAACCAGAAGAAAGTTGGGCTTGTTTGTGTAATGAATAGTTTACCCTCATATCAAAAATATCAATTCGAGTCTTGACTGTAGATAGTCTAACATTTGCATTGAGCCAAAAACATAGTTAATTATTCATTTCATTTATGCAAAATCTCCTTGAGATTTTTGTCTAGCGTTAGTACTTGTAAATTCTATTAATTTTAGGATTAGTTAGATCTCATGAAGCTTCTTGTTACAATTTTCGTAATGGTTTGATTGTTGTATGTTGTTTTATTTTGTGTTGTTTGGCATAGAGAAATTTAAATACTAACAATATGTGTCATTTCACTAAGATAGGTAGGAATGCCAATATCAGTGATTTATGTCCTGGTGGTTGTTTTGCACGTTGACCTTTATTGGTTCAAACTTGACTCATATTTTTTGTGAGATATTTACAAATATCTTTGGACTGTACATTTCACAGGGCAAACACAATGAGGAGTTAAATTATTTGAAAATTAATTTACATTTTTGAGATGTAATTATAATTCTGTGTTTAGCCAAAACTATCATTTTAGCCCTACTAGCGAGATACTTTGTTGAAAGAAATTCCTTTGGATACAAATATTTAGATTCATCTATATTGTAATTCTTTCTGATATGTGTCATATGTATGCAATTTTGTATTTTGATCAGGCAGATATTGTGGATGACAGAAAACGAGCAATTGCTTTTGGCTACCTAACAGGCATGTTTTCAATTGCCCATGTTCTAGGGAATCTACTTGCATGGCTTCTCTCTGAAGATTATATATTTCAGGCAGGTTATTTTAAGGGTTCTGTTTGCCATACATGTAAAACGATGCAACTATGCACTAGCCTAACTCATTTTCATTTTTTCAAATCTCAGGTTGCAACTGTTCTCTTGGTGATTTCTGGAGCCTATGGAAAACTCTTTATTGTTGAATCATTTAGCGCTGGTCTAATTGAATACCAGCAAAGGTCATCAGCGCCTTGGTGTGAGACTATCCTCATTCAAAGATGGAAGTCAATAAAAGAAACTCTAATAATTTCCTCAAGGTCAGTCTGTCAAATAACTTTCCATATAATTTTTTATCTATATCTAGGTACTTTGGATTGATATGCACAATTTTACCTCATGCTATATTTCCATTTTCTCAAGAATAAGGATTTTTCCATGTATTCTAATGTTTGTGAAAAGAACAAAGTCCAATACTCTCTCAACAAGCTAGGGTCTAGGTCAATGTGTATAAACTGTTCATTTAAATTTTTAAAAATCAAGCCATTTTCAATTTTTAAATAGAACACATGTTCTACTTCTTTGCTTTGGAATTATGCCCCAATATAGTTTTGTACCTCACAAATTCTGAACAAAACGGTTTATTTCCTCATTGAAAAATGTTATAAATACATGTCTGACATTGACATTCTAAATGTTGAACAGTGGAATCTTAAGGCACATTATATGTGTTGCCTTCTTTTATGAACTTGGCATAACAGGGATTGACAACGTCTTGATGGTATGCTTATCATTTTGTCATTCATTTACTTATTGATATTTTGCATCATGATTCTATTATTGAAATCCTAATGATTAAGGCTCTTATGATTCTCATTCTTCTATTCTACCAATAAGATTAAACAATCATTTTAAAAATTGTAAACCTTATTATAGTTTCTTTTATGAAAATTAGAAAATAAACTTTTGTTAATTTAGGAAAATCCTAAAAGCATCTAGGATCAAAGGATTTAAGAGCCAGAAAGTTTAGTGTGATACATATGTCTAGGAGGCATTTACTTATCGCATTGAGAAGAAAATTAGAGACCATAGAATGCATATTCCATGAAAGGTGAAAATTCAATTTCAAGAAATCAACACCATTAATATGTATTAGTAAGTAGACTCATCAGGCTGGGGGCCTAGATTGATTGGCAAGAGCTTCTTGTTATGGAGCACAAGGTCACAAGGTCTAGTCTCCCCCTAGCCCATGTGTTATAAGAGAACATCTTGTGCCAGCATCACCAGTCATGTCAACAAAGTTTACCCGGTGCACTGCAGTTTATAGGGTGTGCTATACATGATTCTTGTAGCCTAAAGAAAAGAGTAGATGCAAAACAAAAAAGCTAAGATAACATTAGGCAAAATCCTACATCACAACGGTAAATTGTGAGCCTCTTATCTTGGAGGTCTTGGGTTGGAGTCTACTTGTTGAGCTTAGCAAATAATAATAATAAATTTCAACAATTAATAATAATTAGTCTCAGCTATGGCCTATTACCCATCAGAAAAACAAAACAAACATCTAAGCTAACATCATCAAATTCCTTTCACTCATCTACTTGCATCTCTTGAAAGGAACCTAAGAGTAATCAAAGTAGGTGTTTAGCAGTAATACAAATATATCTGTTAGGAGCAAAGAATGATTCCTATGGATTGAAATGTAAGAAATCTTTAAAATAAAAGATCATCTACAATTCTCCCTTAAGCTTTGTAACTTGTATACTCCTTTGAGTCTTCTTAGGTTAGTCAAGATGAACCTTAAAAGTTGCACTATCATGAACAAGTAACCTTAGAAGATAAAAGCACACCATATAGACATGCCAATACATGGACATTATTTTTTGAGAGATGCAGTTTACATCTTTCTGATTCTGTCCATGTTTTAATAGTTCCCAAAGGGAAAAGTCCTGTGCATGGAGCATAGGGAGGAGTCAGCATGTTTAGTCCAAGGGGAGTTTGAGATTTTTAGTAAATAGAATCTAAATATTGTTACACTTGATGATTTAGCTACCCCTAACATAGCTATGGAGTCTTTTGTTTTCTCACCATCCAAAGAGAACATCTGTTTAAGCTGAAGCCCTTTGAGGAGCCTTTTTGAGATTAGCTGGTGTAATCCTACCTTGAGTAATTATTTAAAGGGGAAGAGATGGAACAACATGATTGAGCAACATGATTGGGACCAGTATAATGTTCCCAGCTAGGACTTTACTTGATTTACCCTAAAATCCCCAACTAGGGTTTGGATTATGCTTAATGGCAATCTGTAAGGTTACTTACTAGGAGATTGCCAATTCCCCAAGATAAACATACATCGCTATGTATTCAAATCCAATTGAATTAAGAAACAATGAATGATTCATAATGCATTTTGATTTGACAGATAACACACTTAAGCCCTAGGTCCTTGCTTCTCTTCTAATCAATAGCCTTAAGAAGGATGGAGATTTAACTTGTTGTAGGGCGCTTGAAACCACCTCCACAGATGGACGCAAGGTTTTCATGAACGTCTGCCAATACCACCACTTGGCCCAAGGGTTTCATAAACACTCATCGATACCAAAACTACACAAATAAAAACATATCCTCTCCACTATATTAATGAGTGATTAAGGAATTGGTTAAATGTATATTATTAACTGCTGTATTCACACACACACACACACACAAAGTATATATGTATAAAGTATAACACAACATATACATAATTCTGTAATGTACCCTTTTTAGATTATTTGGAGACTGTGTGGGTTAATGAATGCAAAGTGCAGCCATTTGAATTATGATACTGTATTAATGAGTGATTAAGAAATTGGCTTAATGTATATTATTAAATGATGTATTCGTACACACACATGCATATGTAAAGTATAACACAAGATATACATAATTCTGTAATGTACCCTTTTTATATTATTTGGACATTGTGGGTTAATGAATGGAAAGTGCAACTATGTGAATTATGAACATAAATTAATGAATTATGGATCTGACTAGTAATTTGGAATCCTACAACTATGGAAATGAACTAACGTATAACAGTGCAATATATATATCAAAGAGCCATAACTTGGAATCAGCAAGGCTGGCTCGACTTGTGAATCAGATCAGAATCGTCTATGAATTGGCAAAATGAAAAAAAACCTTAAAATTTAGAGATTTGAACATCAATAAATAGAAGCTATTATACATAAAAAGTTATATATAAATGATAAATCCATCACATACGTAAAATGTAAATTGTAATCTGTCGCTGAAGTAAATAGAAAACATAGGATCATATGACATAGATATATAGAATTATAAATTTTGTCAAATCATAAATGTATGTAAGATGAAGATCCATGAAATGTATGTCTATCTGTAAACAAAATGAAGAAAAAAATCTATATGCTAGCTCTAGCTCTAGCTTAAGTCTATCTCTCACTTTTCCTCTCTTTTTGTTATACTCAACAAATAGAAAGCCTTTTCGGGTTACAAGAAAGAGAAATGTTAAAAAAAATCATTAAAAAAAGTTGTATTTTTTTATGCTTTTAAGTTGTCCAATAGAGATGTCCAATTCTTTGAGCCGATTCATGGGAAAAAAATTGGCGATCCGATTCATTGGGTTAGGAAAAGTCGCCTAGGCTAAATCAAATTGCCGAATCATGTGAATTGCGTGAATTGCCACAATTTTTGGTTCTTTGATATATATATATATATATATATATATATATATATCCAAATGCCACAACGGAATACAACTGACAATTATACTTTGAAAACTATCACAAAATAATGATAATACAGAGATAAATATATTAGTGACTGCAAATGTGTACATGGAAGTTTGAAAGCAATACTGAATTCTATATAATTAATAAATGATGGATGTGTCTGATGATTCCGAATACTACAACATTGGAAGTGCACTAATGTATAACAATGGAATAGAATGTATAGTTTCACTTTCAATATTATCACAATATAATGATAATACAGAGATAATTATATTAGTGACTGTAATGTACGCATGGCAGTTAGAAAGCAATACTGAATTCAATATATATATTGATTGTTTCTGATTTAGTAATATAATGGCATGTATATTACCCTTGGAGCCTTCTCTAATATGTGCTGCAAGTTACAAGGTAAACACTTGGAAAAAGTATGCTGTCTCAGATATTCTGATATGAATTATGCAAATACTCTATACAAGGGCAATCTCTGATATGTCTTTAATGTTGAATTCTCGTTGATTGATGTTGTCTCTGATCTGCAATCGTTGTGCTTGCACTGGGATAGGTTGCAATAGCAATCAATTATGCTTTTTGTTGAGAGGAATCCACAAAGGGGTATGAGTTTATAAAATCAATTATTCACATATCGATTACCTTGCTACGATGCCCATACACACACACACATATACATACATACATATACATATACATGTGTATGTGTGTGTGTGTGTATGTATGTATTGTGCCCATTTGTAGCAGGTTCTTGAAGTTGGCTTGCTCAATTCACCATTGCACCCTCATGAGATGATAGTAGGATTTGAGGGTCTTAGTTGTGGGGTTATAGGCTTTCCAGTAGCCCATGGTGTGTTTTAGCTCCATTTGAGGGACTTACTATTTATAGTAAGTCAAACTATTGATTCTGATGAGCTCAGTTGAGTTAGAGGTGTTGAGTAACACTCCAAGTTTTTATTTCGAGCTTCTAGTTTGGGCTCCAAGATTCTTGGGTATAGCGTCTATTTATAGTAAATCACCTCGTCAAGGTCATTTATCGTCTTTCTTCATTAAGATCACTCTGATGTTGTCAAATTTCGATTCTAATGCTTCTACAGTTGTTTTTGAAAGACGAATGATTTATTATTATTCATCTAAATATGCTAAGGTTGTTATTTATGTTGGTGTTGTATGTTGCTCGCCTCAGTATCATAGCTCGTTGGAACTAGGTCGAAAAGTTTTAAATTGTGGGCACAAGAAACAATGGCCTTGTGTGTCAGAATATTATGTTATGGTGGAAAAGGTCATTTTTGGGAGCCAAATGTAATTATTAATTATATTATATGACACTTTAATATATTTTAATGTTGTGTTGAGGAAGTTTCTTAAGTGAAGATCATTTGGAAAACATGTGCCATTTGAAGATTACAAATATGAGCCCATTTGATGAAGAAAGCAGTTCGATTGCTTATTTGCTTTTGTTGCTTGTGAGGAGTTTCTGAGTTTGTGCCCTTGCTAAAGTATAAGGGTTTTGAGATCTGAGAATTGCATTTGCAATCACTTTGCAATTTAGCTGTTGAGCTATAGCTAAGATTGCCCAACTTCTCTACTGTTTCACATTGTGGCTAAGAAGAGAATTATTTTCTATGAGTTTGTTAGCATCTCCTTTACTGTGGTTAATAGTGGCTAGGAAATATTATTTTTGTTGAGAAATGCACTTGTTGGAGAATCGATATTTGGAGTCCTTTCTTGTTGGTGCTTCATTCTTCTATTTGAATGATCTGATCTGTACATATTGGCATTGCCAAGGTTGGCATATTTGGCAGCTAAGAGGAACAGACATTGCCAAACTTGTGTTTGATTGGCAAAGCCTGCAATTTTGTTAGAGGGTTGTGTTGGATAGTACAATGCTTGCGTTGAATTCTAATGGGCCTGCAATCAAACCCTAAGAGCCCATGTAGCTATTATAGAAGGCTGCGATCAGTGTTGGAGGTGGCACAAGTACTAACCCTGCCTAACGTGGTTGCCAAAAGTTACTGTCAATGACTGTTGTAAGGAATGTTGGAGTGTTGAGGACTGTTGGGCAGATTGTTGCATCTTTTGGCCTTTGAATTTTTGCATCCATCATCCAGGTTCCATTGTAAACACATTCAGTGTATGCAATTCAATTTTCAATTGTTGACAATCATGTAAGCAATCAGATTTGCATTAATTAGAAGTTGTTATATTTTAGTTATTTACCTGACATTGTTATTAGTTGTTCACTTGTTAGTCATTCATATATATTTTGAAGGTAAAAACTATTTACTGCAAAGAAAGTCCATAACAATTGCAAACATTCTTGGACACAAAAAGACATTCTTCAACACATCTATAGAGTGAGCCAACAAGTTAATTACAACGATGACATAGTTGCTTGCGAAATGTTTGACGAAATTTCAAACCGAAAGTAATGTTTAATTAAGTTATAACTAACTGAGGGTTACTACAGTGGTATCAAAGCAGTTTTTGGCCATCTTGTGGGGTAGGGAAGTTATTTTATTTTGAGATTTGCTATTGCATTTGGAGTGACCAACGCTCTAGCATTTTCTAGCCATGGACAAACATAGGAGGACTGACAATTCTAGAAGTCGGTGGAGTAACAAGGAAGGTAGTGCGAAAATGAATGCTTTGTAGGAGAGTATGGAGAAAGTTAAGCTTTATCAACTGAGGTTGGCGGAGAGCTTGTCGGATCCTGGTGCAAAAATGAATGCTTTGCAGGAGAGTATGGAGAAAGTTAAGATTTATCAACAAAGGTTAGCAAAGAGCTTGTCAGATTCTAAGACAATTGAGAGGGCAACAAGGTATATGGTTTTTGCTTTTAGAAGGCCGACATCGAGGTTGCAAGGAAAGAAGCTTGAGTTTTCCTTGACGGGTGTCCATGATGCAGATGTACTTATATTTAGTATGACACTTTCTAGTCCTGTTTGTAGTGTTGATGATGGACTTATTTTATAGGGACATGTGGTTGTGTTAGTGGTAGCAGAGGATAGTGGCACTGAACTTCAACAGGTTGAGGCTCCTAGAGTTGTTGCTATAGTTAGTGCAGAGACAGTTGATGCAGTTGTTACCACTAATACTTCTGGCTCTTTCGAGGAGGGAGTTGTTATTGAAGACTTATATGTCAGTTATCGTAGTGTTGCTCCAGTGCAGGAGGTAGTTGCTTCCATAGGTGGGATCGAGGCACGTATGGAGTCACCAAATTGTGATGTTGGTGATTTGGGTGTTACAATGAAGTGATGATGGACTAATTTCACAGGGACATGTGGTTGTGTTAGTGGTAGTGGAGGATAGTGGCACTGAGCTTCAGCATGTTGAGGCTCCCAGAGTTGTTGCTACAAGTAGTGCAGAGACAGTTGATGTAGTTGTTACCACTAATACTTCTGGCCCTCTCGAGGAGGGAGTTGTTATTGGAGACTTATATGTCAGTTATCGTAGTGTTGCTCCAATGTAGGAGGTAGTTGCTTCCATAGGTGGGACCAAGGCACGTATGAAGTCGCCAAATTGTGATGTTGGTGATTTGGGTATTACAGCAAAGTCAGGAGATGTGGATGCAGTTAGTATGGACACATCTAATGATCTATTTGACGATGCTATGAGTTGCACTAGATATGATACCCCTTGCTAGTTATTGGGTGATGACTCCGAGGAGGTTTTAGATGGGTCCTAGGATCAATGTTTATAGGTTCTTATCATTGAGGTGGAAGCTAAGACATGTGAAGAGATTGATATTGCGAGGGCTTCCATTTCTTTGAATGAGTAGTTGATTGAGGTACATAATAGTTGTATCTTGGATGCAGAGTTGAACGAGGACAATAACACATGTGTGAGTAATCTTGTGGTGGGCAATTTTGATTCAATTTCCTATCACAGTGTAGTTAGTGAGACAGGGAGCTTGCATACAAGTCAGGGATTAGAGAGGCATCATGTGGCTTGTTAGATGAAGGTGAGTGATAGTGACGCAAGGAGGGATCTGAACAGCTAGGGCCAGAGGTACACCTAACTATCCAAACACCTTGCTAAGTAAACACAACGAAAGAAAACACACAGAGAACAACAAGGAGAGAGAGAGAGAGTAAACACTTTTATTGATTCATCCAATTTTTAGCATACATGCTCAGCTGTAAGGTCTTCTGGGTTACGGCTAGATACAAAATACAACTTTAAGATCCACGATCCAACTTCAAATTTTCTTTTCTAGAGACATCTGCTTTGAACCCTCTAATTTGTTACCTAACCTAAACCTAATACCCCTACTTATACTTGCCAAAGCATCTTACAGAAGATTCTAGATCATTACATAACAGAAAGGCCAACCTTAAAATGGTCTGCACACATCCCAAGACAAGATCCTATCATTACATTCACGATCCAAATTAAATACATAAGTGGGCTCAAACTAAGAACGAATCACAAACAAACTTGGTCAAAAAAGGAATTGAGCATCAACAAATATTAGGTTCACTCAACATACGAAGGAACACATGGTCAACACTGGAGCTCGGTCAACAGTGGAACTCGGTTATCACTAGAACTCGGTAGAATGAGCCAAAAAAAGGATTAGGATAACAAGGCAACCCTGGATGCTCCTACATCAGCTAATCGGGGTTGAAAGAAATGATTCTCCTAAATCATTGAGATGTCGCAACCTGAGCTAAATCCAACTCAGATTGAGAAATCCATGTAGCATCTTCAATTGGTATGTTGTTCCACTTCACCAAATATTCATAGTAATCTTTTCCTCTTGTGCTTTTACCAACTCTCTAATCCAATATCTATTCAACCTCTTCAATCTACTTCTTAGGATAATCATTTGATACAACTTCATCATCTGACTCATTATACTTATACAAATCAACAACATCGAATATAGGAGATATATCCATGTCATCGGTTAACTCAACTTCATAAGCATTACCACTATCAAACTTCCTCTAGACCTTAAAAGGCCCAAACTTATTCATTTTCAGCTTACTGTATGTTCCAATAGGAAATCTACCTCTCTTCAAATGAACCATCACCTCATCACCAACTTCAAAAACATGACGTCTCCTAAACTTATCTGCTTTCTCCTTATACTTCTGATTACCTTGTTCCATCTTCAACTTCACTGTCTCATGTAAAGACTTCATAAAACTAACAAATTCTTCCCCTTTCAACACTTCCCTTCACCAACAACATCCCTCAAATCTAATATTCCTCTAGGCTACATTCCATTAACAATCTCAAAAGGTATTTTTCCTGTACTATTCACAGAATTATATATGCAAACTTTGCTTGTGCCAGTATCATATCTCAATTACTCGGCTTATCTCTAATTAAACATCTCAATAAATTTTCCAAACTTCTATTGACAACCTCTATCTGTCCATTTGTTTGTGTATGTAATGTAGAACTAAACTTCAATTCAGTATCCATCTTCCACAAAGTCCAAAAATAACCAACAAACTTATTGTCCTTGTCAAAAATAATATTTTTTGGTAATCCATGCAATCTAACAATCTCTTTGAAGAAAATCTTAGAAATATGCACAACATCTGATGTCTTCTTACATAGTATGAAATGTGTTATCTTAGAAAATCTATCCACAACAAAAAATATAGAATCATACCCTCTTGCTATCTTAGGTAATCCAAGAACAAAATGCATCCTGATGTCACTCCAAGTTTTCTTAGGAATAGAAATAGGTGTATTCAATCCAGTATTCTGACTTACTCCTTTTGCAACTTGACAAATTCCATAACTCCTTACAAACTTCTGAATATCCTTATACATTTGTGGCCAATAATACTTATCATTCAGCAAAGTCAATGTTTTATGAATTCCAAAATGTCCAACCAAACCACCACAATGCTTTTCCTTAATCAAATTTACTGTCATGGAACTTCTTGGTATACACAATTGAATTCCTTTGAACAACATACCTTCTCGAATGAAATACTCATCAAACTCTCATTTGATCTGATAGATTTGGTGCTTTGCACTCTCTCCACGCCTTACAAAAATAAGGGTCAGTCTCATACAACTCTTTCATTCCATCAAAACCAAGAACTTCAACCTTCATCTCAGTCAACAAAGAACATCTTCTGCTCAATGCATTGGCAACCCAATTAGTAACTCCACTTTTATACAAAGTTCTTCTCACCATCGAATTTTCTCCAGCCTTAGGTCCACTTGGTGAACCCTCAATGTCTCCTTGAATCATAAAATTTTTGTTACCTTGTTTGTTCTCACCATAGTATCTACACTCAAAGGATCTATGCCCTTTTTTGTTACATTTGAAACAATTACCACGAAAACCACCTCTAGAATAAGAATTACCTCTTCCTCGGTAAGAATTAGTATCTCCTCAATAAGAATTACCACCTTCCCATTCGGTCTTGCCTTTGTCATCAATTTTCCACTCAAATTTGCCCTTATCTTGCACAAAATTATCAGATCTGTCATTTTCTCCATAAGATCTACCTCTACCTCTCTGGAATCTACCACCTCTACCTTTTTGTCTTTGTTCAAACTTAATTTTCATGTTCTCTTCAACTTTTAAGGCATATTGGTATGCTTTTTCCACACTTTCCAATTTCACAAAACTTATCTCATCTTGAATTCTAGATCTCAATCCATTGAGATACCTTGCAACTTTCTCAACCTCATCATCCACATGTCTAGATCTGATGTCCAATCTATATAATTCCTCAGTATACTCCTTCACAGTCATATCCTTTTGTCTCAAATTTTGCATCTTTCTCAACAAGCTAACTTGGTAATCAGCGGGAAGGAACTTCTTCACCTAGATCACCATTTTCAGCCAAGCCCTGATCTTCTCCTTTCCTCTCCTTTGTCTATCAGTTTGCAAATGCCCTACCACAGTGAAGCATGACCTTTCAACCTAGTGACTGCAATTTTCACCTTTCTAATATCAGGAGTTGTTTCAAACTTAAAGAACTTATCCATATCAAAGATCTAATCCAACACAATGTTGGTGTCCAATTTTCCATCATAAGGAACAACTTCTACAATAGGCTTTGAATGTACCCTAGACAATACTCTCAACGATCGCTCTTCATCCTGATCTTCCTTAGATTTTGGATTAGGGTTTGGTGTCATTGCTTCATTATCACTCACATCATCAAGATGCGCTCCTCCCCCTTGGGTTGTCTCCACAACATCTACTCTGGCTGCAATTTTTCTCAACTTGTTCATAATAGCAGTGTCAGCATTTCCTTTGGCTTGAACCATCTTTACAAACAAGTTCTTGCAAGATTGTACCCCTCTGCAAGTTATAGGTCAAATCCGCAGATCTACCACCTTACAACCAAATTTAACTTAGGGTTCTACATGATCCAATCTCCTCAAGGACAGACCTCAAGCTCTGATACCACCTAACACAAGGAGGGATCTGAATAGCTAGGGCCAGAGGCACACCTAACTACCCAAACACCTTGCTAAGTAAACACAATAGAAGCAAACACATAGAGAACAACACCAAGGAGAGTGTGAGTAAACACTTTTATTGATTCATCCAATTTTTAGCTTGCATGCCTAGCCGTAAGACCTTCTAAGTTATGACTAGATACAAAATACAACTTAAAGATCCACGATCCAACTTCAAATTCACTTTTCTAGAAACATCCGCTCTAAACCCTCTAAGTCCTTACCTAACCTAAACCTAATACCCCTACTTATACTTGCCAAAATGACTTAGAATAGATTCTAGATCATTACATGACAGAAAGGCCGACCTTAAAATATTTTGCACACATCCCAAGACAAGATCCTATCATTAAATTCATAATCCTAATTAAATACATAAATCAGCTTAAACTAAGAACCAATCAGAGACAAACTTGGTCAAAGAATGAATCGAGCATCAAGAAATATCAGGTTCACTCAGCACACAAAGGAACTCTTGGTCAACACTGGAACTCGGTTAATGCTAGAACTTGATCGAATGAACCAAAAAAAAGAGTAGGATAGCAAGGCAACCCAGGATGCTCTTGCATCATATAGTGACATTTCTTCATCTCTTGAGCATTATTATGCTATCCGTTAGATTCTAGCTACATCTAGTTGGGGTGTTTCTGTGTCAAATGAGCACAATAATAGTAGTATTCCCCTAGCAGAGATTAATGAGCTTCAAGAGGCTGTCAGGATCTTGAAGCATAGTTATTGTCAGTTAGTTGCTGACAGGGATTACCTTCTAGAGTGGGTTAGCACCTATTATGAGACATTGTTAGTAAAAGAGGAGGAGGTGGTTGAGCTCAACTAGGAGCTTGTGGTGACTATGGACTATCTTCAAAGTACTCAGTTGGCTCTTCAGGAGTCACAGTCACGATTGGATGAGGTGACTGTGGAGCTGGAGCATGTTCAATCCACACTAGCCCCAAATCCAGTGTAGCTACATATTGTGGCTGATGGTGAGTTTTCTTCTACGATTGGGGATGATGGACATAATGATGTGGCTGACACATCCATCCAACACATGGGTGCAGTAGGTACCAAGGAGGTGAGAGCATCAATGGAGAGGAGCTCTCATTGTGATTTGCTTCCTTCTGCCGAAAGCGGATTTGCTTCCTTCTGCCGGAAGCAGATCTATTTCTTCATTTTATATAGCTAATAGCATTGGACAATTAACAATGCCACATTTTCAGAGGGACCAGTTGTGGGTTGTAGGTTGATGCTTCCACATATAATTTCTATTGCATAGAGTCTTTCACAGAGTATCTATTGGAGAGTTTGGATGTGCAGGAGGATTCATAGTACATACAGAGTGCCTAAGGGCACTCTCATCCAAGGCTCTCGTGCAATTTAGAGGTTGGTGGGAAAGATTGTAGAGACTCTGTCTACTATGCTCCCCCATAGGGATTTTGAGGTTGGGTTTGCTAAGAGGGTTGCATAGGATTATGCCCGACCAATAGTTCAGAGTCAGAGATTGGAGTCATCTTCTGATTCCCAATTTGATGTTGATGAGCCCTTGATAGAGATTGGGAGATTTTATTGGCATTACACTATGAAGATTGCTAATCACTTCTCTTTTGACCCACTGGTAGAGGATTGGGTTTCCCGTTAGTGTGGGTTGGTTCCAATTTCATACCATCCATTATGGGATGGCTTAGCACCATCTTTTACATATGGGATTGACAGCTGTAAGTTAGACCATGTGTAGTACCCACACATCCATGACAGTTTATCAGAAGTTGGAGTTGGTGATATTGATTAAGGTTTATATGGTTATTGTCATTTCCAGAGTGCAATTTGGTGGAGACCCAGGTGGGGACATAGTTGGTATTTCGACTGGGCTGAGTTCCGATGAGTTGTTACCACCTTCAATTCATACAATCAGTTTTCAGATAATTATATCATTGATATTAGTTATTTGGGTGTTGGTGCTAGAGGAGTTGCTTGTACATATTAGGGATAGTATGCAATTCTACCCATGGGATCTAGGTGGATTGTGATATTCATTTTTCTTCGAGATTGCTCGGGGACAAGCAATCTTAGGGAGGGAGGACTGTAATGTCCCTATTTGTACCAAGTTCCTACAGTTGGCTTGGTCAGTTCACCATCACAACTCTCATGAGATGACAGTAGGATTTGAGGGTCTCAGTTGTGGGGTTATAGGCTTTCTAGTAGCCCATGGTGTGTTTTGGCTCCATTTGAGGGACTTACTATTTATAGTAAGCCAAACTGTTGGTTTTGATGAGCTCAATTGAGTTAGAGGAGTTGAGTAATGCTCCTAATTTTTATTTTGAGCTTTTGGTTTGGGCTCCAAGAATCTTGGAGAGAGCGTCTATTTATAGTAAGTCACCCCCGTCAAGTTCATTTGTCATCTTTCTTCATTAGGATCACTTTGGTGTTGTCAAATTTTGATTGTGATGCTTCTATAGTTGTTTTCGCAAGACGGGTGATTTATTATTATTATTCATCTAAATATGCTGAGGTTGTTATTTTTGTTAGTGTTGTATGTTGCTCGCCTCAGTATCATAGCTTGTTGGAACCGGGTCAAAAAGTTTTAAATCACGGACACAAGAAACAATGTCCTTGTGTGTCAGAATATTATGTTATGGTGGAAAAGGTCATTTTTGGGAGCCAAAAGTAATTAATAATTATATTATATGGCACTTTATTATTCAGTATCATAGCTTGTTGGAACCGGGTCAAAAAGTTTTAAATCACGGACACAAGAAACAGTGCCCTTGTGTGTCAGAATATTATGTTATGGTGGAAAAGGTCATTTTTGGGAGCCAAAAGTAATTAATAATTATATTATATGGCATTTTATTATATTTTAATGTTGTTTTGAGAAAGTTTCTTAAGTGAAGATTATTTGGAAAACTTGTGCGATTTGGAGATTATAAATGTGAGCCCATTTGATGAGGAAAAGATTCGATTGATTATTTTCTTTCATTGCTTGTGAGGAGTTTTTGAGTTTGTGCCCTTGCTAAAGTATAAGGGTTTTGAGATCTAATAATTGCATTTGCAATCACTTTGCAATTTAGCTGCTGAGCTATAGCTAAGATTTCCCAACTTCTCTACTGCTTCACACTATGGCTGAGAAGAGTTTTCTATGATTTTGTTAGCATCTCCTTTACTGTGGTTGACTATGGTTAGGAGATATTATTTTTGCTGAGAAATGCACTTGTTGGAGAATCGGTATTTGGAGTCCTTTCTTGTTGGTGCTTCATTCTTCTATTTGAATGATCTAATCTGTACATATTGCCATTGCCAAGGTTGGCATATTTGGCAGCTGAAAGGCACTAACATAGCCAAACCTGTGTTTGACTGGGAAAGCCTGCGTTGAATTATAATGGTCTTGCAATCAGACGCTAAAAGTCCAAGCAACTATTATAGAAGGCTGCGATCAGTATTGGAGGCAGTACAAGTACTAACCCTGCCTAACATGGCTGCCAAAAGTTACTGTCAATGATTTCTGTAAGGAATGTTGGAGTGTTCCGGACTGCTGGGTAGATTGTTGCATCTTTTGGCATTTTAATTCTTGCATCCATCACCCAAGTTCCACTGTAAACACATTCAGTGTATGCAATTCAATTTTCAATTGTTAACTGTAATGTAAGCAATCAGATTTGCATTAATTAGAAGTGGTTATATGTTTGAGTTATTTACTGACTTTGTTATTAGTTGTTCACTTGTTAGTCATTTATAATATTTGAAGGTTAAAACTATTTACTGCAAAAAAAAATCCATAACATTTGCACAGTAAAAGACATTCTTCAACACATCTATAGAGTGAGCCAATAGGTTCATTATCGTGGTGACATAGTTGCTTGCAAAATGTTTGACAAAAGGTCAAATCACTGATTTATAAGAAAATTAATGTTTGATTAAGTTATAACTAGCTGAGGGTTACTACAATATATATATATATATATATATATATATATATATATATATATATATATATATATATATATATATATATATATTTGTCAACAACATGAGGAAGAGGCTCGATGGAATAGTTGCTTCATAACTCAATAACAATTGAGAATCCATTATATATATATATATATATTTGTCAACAACATGAGGAAGAGGCTCGATGGAATAGTTGCTTCATAACTCAATAACAATTGAGAATCCATTATTGGTTATTTTAGCACTTCATAATTAATAGTGGATGTGGTAGTAACTTGATTGATGATAACCAGAATTTCATCGTGCCACCTTAGATAATGGATTTCGCTAATTTTGATCTGTTTAATATTGACTGGTGTAATATTGGTTAACTATAATACCTTTTGTTAACGATGTCTTCATGAATGAATAGTGGAAGTTGATTTAGTCAACTTTCTTTCATCACATATTTATAATGGCCATACTGGTGAATACGATTCTTTAAGATGTTTTCTCATTTCTAAAGACTATTTCTCTCTCATCGATATTCCCTCCTATTAGATGCCTTAATTCATTGACATACTAAAGGTATTGAAGGTTTGGTGGTATGATGACTATGACAGATTGTATTATTGATATCAGTCTCCCTTGTAGTCATTGTTTATAGTATGATTGGGGATTTACCTTTTGACCATCATTAATTGCACTGATCCTTATGTTGTTATTCTTGGTCTTCACATTGATCAGTTTTATAATAAACACCTCTTTTGCGATGGCTAATATTTTATTAATTAAACTTCTCTTGCCTTGATAATCCTTAATACTGATTGTTGCCAACATCGATAAATTTCAATTTTCAATTTATCATAATTGTTTTCTTACTGTTTTGAATTTGGGGACATGACAATCTCCCCTTCTTGGAAAACTGCTTTCCCACAAGCATTCTTATAATCTCATGATGATTCTTGGATCCCAAACGCACAAGTAGCATCTCTTCATGACATAGCTTTGTTGGTGAGAATGTCTATGCATTGGGGTGGAGGTGACTACCAGGATATGCCATGATTCATTAACCATGTGCTCATTTATTGATACACAACTGTACCCACTTCTCTTTATCCAAACCAAAGTTTCAACATTTGATCTCTGTCACAAGGAAATAATCCAATCGTGGAGAACAAACTCATAAAGTTAGTTTGAGGAATGCTTAGTGCCACCATTGTTGGGTTTACTATATAGCCCCAATAGAGACTCATTGTTCTCTTAATTGAGGATGCACCGGGGTCCAATAACCTATTTTTATCTTTACCTTTGTGTGACTTTAAACCAGTGTTCCAGGACTCTAAGAGTCAGAGTAAGACTCTGCGAGTCCGAGGCAGAAGTGGCCTTTTTGAGGAAAATGGCCTCTGGACCTTGACTCGGCCAAGTCCTGGCAGAGTCCAGGGACTCTGCCGAGTCTCGAGCCTAGGACTCTCCCAAATTTTTAAAAAAAAATTTAAATATATTTTTTTAAAATTTAAAAAGATAGAGATTTCTGAGAGGTTTTTTTTTTTTTTCAATGTATATTAATTCTGAAAATGATGTTGTGGTATGTCATGAATTTATATAGGATTGAATCTTAAATCATTAATCTTCAATTTTATATTATGTTATTCACTTTTTTTCTTCAGAAATTTGCTTTTATACTTATGTGATCTATGCAAAATTGTGTATGAATGTTAAGTAGCTTCTATTTATCTCAATTATTGTGTATTTGATGTTAATTGACTAAATGATGCATGAAAAAATTGTTAAATCTTTAAAAATCTTTGAATTTCATGAGTTTTTCGATTTTTCAAGTCCTTGCCGAGTTTAGTTGTCGAGACTGAGTCCGAGTCAAATTTTGACTTTCCGAGTTAGAGGCAAGTTTGAGTCCCATAACTATGTTTTAAAGTAGCCTCTTTGTATACCTCCAAGAGTGGTTTATTGTAAAACTTGTCCACTTCAACTTTGAACAACGGATTAGGAATTATTTGAAGTTTTCATTTGTTGCTAAACTTAATTTCATCTTTTTCCTTCCTCCCATCATCTGATTTCTTCAAACCATCATCATCTTGCTCTTGCAACACTACATTACCGGATTTGCACCCTAGACCCTCTGTAAGAATTTAGTATAGCTTTGATACCATGTAAGAATTTGCCTTAGGGCAAAATCACCCAAGATCACAAAACTCAAGCACAAGCACAATAGTAGACCAACAAAGTATGATCAGAATAACAATATCCAAAATTGATTTATTGTCATTCAATGTTCTGTCATGTCGTGTCATGTACATACACACTAGGAGTGCCTGAATATAAAGGCCTCTGGAATGCTTCTAGAATGCCTAGGAGTCGGCATACTGATAAGTCTTACAACAAGGTACATGTCCATCAGAAGTGGATTATCCTCCATTAAACACAGGAGTAAGTGCAGTAATGAGAGGATAAGTGCAGTGATGAGAGGATAAGCCTACAAAGGTGTAGCACGAAAAATAATATTGTAGACACCATGTGCTAAATTAAGAGTGCATATAATTGTGTTGTCTACATGACAACTCAGTGAATTATGCAAACTCTAGTGTTGTAGATGCCATGTGCTGAATTAGAGTTGCTTACTTCTGTGTTGTCAACATGACAACTCATAAGAGTATGCAAACTCCTAGGTGTCAAACTATTAAATAATAAGATAATGTATTGACCTAAGTAAACTTAAGTAAAGTGTAATAAGTAAATACTTATTTATACCAACACCCCCTCTTAAGTGCAACTTAGGGGAATGTACTTAAGCTTGCAAAGGCTAGGATGAAAATGCGTAATGGGTCCCGGCTACTAGGCCATATTAGGTACCCATGTACAAAAATACAATGAAATCTCTCATAAAGCGGAGAAAGAGGAAAAACCCTCCCCCAAAAAGAGAGATGAAAAGACAAGATGCATGGATGGATGGAGTAATCAAGACCTCCCCATTACGACATATATATAGAAAAAGAAGTAGAAGTACAAAACCCCATAAGAGGAAAAAGTCCCCCCCATAAAAGAGAAGGAGACAAGGTACTCCCCCCCACCCCCCCCCCCCCCCCAAATGTAGAGTGCCGATCAGTGAGAGCTGCTCTAATGTAGAAGCTAATCTATGATTGCTGAATAATGTTCCTCCCCTTTGGAAGAAACAATGGCAGAGGTATAGGTGAGATGCTTTCCCTATGTGTAGAAAGAATCCTGAAGATGAATGGTGTCTCTGAAACGTGTTGAAGTGTCCCTATGTTGATATTGATGGTCGCCCCTTTCAATACTGTGGAAAAGAACATGTGCAGTTCTAGCAAGAATGGATGTAGAACCTATCCCAAAGAGCCAACTATCTCCTCAAATGATAAAGAGACCTCCTGCAACTACTGTACATAAGGATCTACAATCATATCAACTTGTTAAGACTGATCATGTAGAGAATGGATAGGAGGGTTAGAGTGAGCCCTCAGTGACAACTGAAAAAGATTCTACTTCATCAAAGATGTCTCTCAAATCTGCTATGTGTGACTCCATGAACACACCTGAAATATCTGTCAAGAAGTCATCCAGTGATGCTGGAGCTGGAAGACAAGGTGTAGCCTGTTGTGTTGAAGTACATGAATCTATCACTGTGGCAATGGATGAAGTATTCACCTCAACAAAGAGAAGACGAATATCATCGATGATATCTCCCACATCTTCAATGTGAGACTCCACGAACAGCTCTGCAATATCTAGAAGGAAGTCGTCCCATGAAGTTGAAGTATGAAGATATAGTGTTTCCTGCTGCACTGAATCAGGAGCATCTATGGATGGAACTGGATCAGTAGTAGCAATAGGAGCATCAGGTGGTGTGATCTCATTTGGAGTTGTAATTACCATAACTAGAGTGACTGATGATAGAAAGTTCTCTGGAAATGGAGGAACTCGTGGATCTCTATATGCTTCCCAAAGAGCCATCCAAATATCATGAGGAAAACTTGCCATTCTAAGAGGAGCAAGACATTTCTTACTCATACTGTTATACAAAAAGTGAAGAAGTTTAGTAATTTATGTCCAATTAGGATTTGGTGGCAACGTCTTCGAATAGAGATAAGGAAGGACTTTCTGATGTTCTCTTAGATGATCAAGTATCAAAGCACTCCATTTGTGATAGTTCCTTGTTGTCAACTTTGGTCTAACACTAAATTGACATGTGTGACAAGACTCCATGAGATCAATCAATAAACCTCGCAAAATGAAAAAAATCAATCAATCCACCCTAATGAAAGGTTTTGGCACTTTATACTTAGTGCGATTACAATAGCCAATTTAGGGCCTATTTCTGAAAGTAGTATTTCTGTCCATAGAAGCCTATAATTTGATTGCAAATCTTTGTTATTATTTTTCCTAAAATTGTCGCTGTCGCACCTCCAAAAACCAATTTACTCTAGATTTCACCTCAGATGTCCAATTTTGATGAAACAAAAGTCAATTTGGATTTTTTTTGATGTTTTGAATATGATGCCAATATCTGATTAGCACTAACAAGCTCCAATCTTCACTTACAAAAAATCTCTCCTACTGGCCTGATGGCCAAAATTTTTTTAGACAAAATATGCAGATTTTGAAAAATAATGTAGAGAAATTGTAGAGACTGAAATAATAAAATATGCAGATCTGAAAATTAAATTCAGAGATCTGAAATGATCATACCAAATTCACAAATCGGGCTTTTGCGTGCCGGTTTGCAAAATTTTTTTTGCCTCAGATTTGACTATTGTCTAAGATGGGCGAATTTATAGTCAAATTTCTTTGAATCGATGTTCCAAACGCAATGGCGAAGTTTTCTTTGGCTCTAGATGCTTCCAATGACTGCAATACTTTGGATCTGGGTCGAGGTGTCCTTAAGGAGGTGAAGCAAGAAAATGGTCTTGAACGGCTATGCAAAGAGAAATTTCCTCGGCTCTGATACCATGTAAGAATTTGGTATAGCTCTAATACCATGTAAGAATTTTCCTTAGGGCAAAATCACCCAAGATCATGGAACTCAAGCACAAGTACAATAGTAGACCAACAAGGTATGATCAGAATAACAATGTCCAAAATTAATTTATTGTCATTCAATGTTCTGTCATGTCATGTCATGTACATACACACTAGGATTGTCTGAATATAAAGGCCTCTGGAATGCTTCTAGAATGTGTAGGAGTCAACATATTGATAAGTCTTACAACAAGGCACATGTCCACCAAAAGTGGATTATCCTCCATTAGGCACAGGAGTAAGTATGATGATGAGAGGATAAGCCTACAAAGGTGTAGCATGAAAAATTATGTTGTAGACACCATGTGCTAAATTTAAGAGTGCATAGAACTATGTTGTCTACATGACAACTCAGTTAATTATGCAAACTCCAATGCTGTAGACACCATGTGTTGAATTAGAGTTGCTTACTTCTGTGTTGCCAACATGACAACTCATAGGAGTACGCAAACTCCTAGGTGTCAAACTAATAAGTAATGCATTGACCTAAGTAAACTTAAGTGTAATAAGTAAATACTTATTTACACCAACACTCTCGAATTGGGTTTGGGTACGAAGCGGGTCTAGATTCATGGATTGGTCCATGTTGGATTCGTCCAGGCTCTCTTTGTTCAAACCTATGTTCATCTAGATAGACACCAATGCAGATCTAAAAGGATCCACAAGCTTAGACGCCAACCCTGGACAAATTCATAATGGACCCGAGGGAATCTCATGTGGGCCCAAGGGAATCTCTTAGACCCTAGGGATCCATAGTAGGTGTTGGACATGAAGCTGTCTTGGTGGATGCATAGAGAGCTTAGGAGGAGCTAATCATCCAGTTGAAGGTAGTACAACAACACTTGGCTTAGGGTACGCAGGAGTTGAAAGCAGAGAAAGTAGCATAGGTGGTTATCAAGGTTAGCTTGATTAAAGAGACAGTATTGTGTTAGCAGAGGCTACAGATGCAATGTGGTTTGGAGACCAGTTTGGTGCAGGCACAAGACGAATGTGAGAGTGGTGTGACAAAAACAAATCTATCTTGTTGTAGTTAGTCAGTTAATGTATTATGTTTTGTTAATCTATCTAATTGTTGTCCGGAGATGACTTTTTCTTTTGGGGGGATGATGTCGTTGGTAAATATTGAGTAGCTAATGGGTTTATGTCTTCAGTAATTGTTATGTAGCCGACGGACCCCTTTGGGAAGGTTCTTCGTGATGGTATATGTACAACTTTGGATCATGATTGTAATGATTATGTAATCTCTTCGGCATATATGCTAAAAGGAGTACCTTTGTGTTACATGTTCTTATCTATTGTCTGTATGCCTAATCTATTTACCCCATACGGTAAACATTGGGCGTCGTTGCCCAATGGACCTAGAACGAAGGCAGAAGAATGAAGACTAATCTCGAATCAACTTAACAAGGATAGGAATAAGATGAAATATGCACAGTACAAAAAATTTAATTTTGGCACAACAGGCCAAGCGTAGGCAGAGGTTTAAGTAGATTGCTGACGGACACCAAAGCACTGAGGAATTGTTGGAAGAGACTCGACAACGGTTGGATTTGGTGGAAGAAGCAAGGGAGAAATTTTTGAACCTATATACATTGAGGGAAGAGAATCCAAACGGAAGGGAATTAACTTGCACGGCTTAGAGTGCCGAGGGAGCACGAGCGTGGAGTGAACTCTTCGTCCGCGATACACTTCTGGAACTAACAACTTCGCTTAACGAAGACCTTTCTTCACCAAAAAATACAGTTGTTGGAAATAACACGACTGTTTGAAACAATGCCGATGTTGGAGTGCAAAGGGCTAGTGTCGGAGTGCAAAGCTGCGAGGTCGGAGTACAGAGCGTTGGTGTTGGAGTATTGAACAACGCCTATACACAAAATCAAGTAATAATGACAGAACCAAAGGAGAAGTTGCCAAAGTTTGATGGTGATGGAATGGCTAATCCAATCAGATATTGTAAGAGATACAAAACAATTTGGACGGCGAATGGCGTAACCAACACAGATGAATGGGTCTGCCAATTTCTAGCAACCCTAAGGGTTGTAGCAGTGGATTGGTTTGTTGACGCCGATCCCCAAAAATTAACTACATGGGCAGGAGTTAAAAAGGAGTTTATCGCCGAGTTTCAATTGCTGCGAGAGGACAATGAGATAGTAGTAAAAATCTACACCATAAAGCAGGGGAAAAATGAAACAGTCCGTGTATATGACAAGAAACTAAAAGAATTAATAAATAAAATGGAAAGTAAGCTGGCAGATGGGTTAAAAAAGAAATGGTTCATTGAAGGACTACGCCCAAAGTTAAGGAAGAAAATGAAGATTGTACTGCCATCATCATACACTGAAGCATACAATCAAGCGATGGACTCAGAGAGTGAATAGAAAATGAAAAAGAGAAGAAAAGTAGCTCATCTAACTCAGATGACGTGTCTTTGGAAGAAGATAGCAGTGGTGATGAAAAAGGCAGCAAGAAGGTTTGAGCTCTCCAGAAGGATATGATCAGAATGATGAAGGAATTTAAGAATATGCAGAAGGAGACGAAGGAAAACGAGCTATGGTGCACAAAATGCAAGATAGAAGGTCACACGAAGGGATCCTGTCCGAAGAACTAGTTCTATGAGATCTGCCAAATTATGGGACATTCCACAAAAGAATGCCCCTTCAATATGAAAACAAGAGGACCTCAACAAGTGCTCCTGACACAGGAGGCTTCCGTGTCAGGAGGGAACAAAAACACCAACAATGATGGTGCCACTTCGGGTGGGTACAAAAATAATAAAAGAGGGCAAAACAACAATACCAATAATAATGATAGAGGCCGTAGCTGAATTCAGTACGATGCGAACGGCCGCCCGATGGTTCAATGCCGAGCATGCAATTTGTGGGGCCACTTTGCACGAAATTGTACATCCACAAATTCACCAAAGTTGTTATGCCAATGGTGCAATCTTGAAGATCATGAATATGCCAAGTGCCCGAAATCAGGAGTGAATCTGATCAGCATTGGCACGATGAAGAAGAAGTCTTGGCAATCACAAGGAAACAGGTAAAACTATACCTAGACCCTATGGAGGAAAAGAAGAGACTGGAAGAAGCACGGGCATAAATTGAGAAAGGGAGGCAGGCAGAAAAAGCACAAATGAAGGATACTACGGGTACTTCTATGAGGAACTGCGTAGAACAGAACATTATAAGACAGATATTACAAACTAAAGCACCAGTCAAAATAAAGTTAATAAATGATCTGCTGCTCATAATGCCTCAACTTCGATCGACACTCACAAACATCGCTCCAACTGCTAAATTACCAGGAGAACACGGAAATGAGAAGGAAAGTGGAGCAAGTACAGTGAACTCAATGCTGCTAGCGCTCACATCCAGACGGCATCCGATGGTCATCAAGATGGGTATATTAGGAATAGTCCTTTCAGACACAATTGTGAACGGAGTTTCCGGGGTAAACGTCCTACCAGAAGATACCTAAAAGAAGTTGGGACAGTCAACATTGTGGCCACCTACATTCCAATTGCTCACGACAAACCAGCATAGGATCAAACTGTTGAGAATCCTAATGGCACAACCAGTGACTATTGGAACACAGCCATTCCTACTCGATTTCGTCGTCATGCCACTAGAGAGGAGATGATATGATGCCATTTTGGACTGGGGATGGCTTGTATAAGCAAAGATTAAGCAAGATTGGAAGAAGAATACACTATCAATGGAGAGCAGAGGATGGAGATTCATAATTGACTTGCATACACAAATGGTGGGAGAAGAAGCTGGATCATTCGATTCAGAGGGAGAGGACGAAGGGAAGAAGCAGATGGAATCAGATGAGGAAGGAGTCCTACAGTTGGAAGGTGGATCGGAGGGCAATGACCTAGATTCAGTGAATGAACTATTTCACTGGCAGATGGAGGATTATGAACTCTTCCTGAGTTGCAACATGTTGGATGTCAAAGAAGGAAAAGCAAGAAACGAGTTCCTGAAGGAGTATAGTGAACTAAAGGAAGGAGAAGCACAGGTGGATGAAACACCAGCCCATACGTTCAATGAAGATAAGTCAATAAAATATGAAGAGGCCATAATACAAACCATGAACCTCAAAGATGATATTGAACCAAAAAAATACTGGTGGCAGAAGAAAGAGCTTTGACCCATATGGAAAAGACAAGAATACACTGTACGGTTGGAAATTTACAGGAAGAGACTTGGAGGTGCACCATACAACAAGCACAGGGCAAGGGAAAAATACCTTCTAGACTAGAGGCTCTATACGAACAAGGGAACACCACTGTACGACCATGTGAATGCCTACCGTACGGACATGAGAAGTACTGTACAGCCAAAGAGGTGTAGCGATAGTACAATAGACAAATGAAGGGGAAGCCATGTCTAAGCATTACACCATACGGCAGCCATACGAGTATGGCTTAAGGAAAGCAAAAAGGAGGGTACGCCATATGACCATCCAGTGCAAGGTATGTCGTACGGACTTGGAGCATAGGGGAATAAATTAGGACACACTATACAGCGATGGCTGGGAAAGTTGTAGAAAAGGTAAGAGCACTATACGGCCGTACAACCAGATTACTTAGAGGTTGGGTGGCTATACAGCGAAGGAGAAAGACTGTATGGCTTACTCATATGGACATCAATAGCAGGAGAACCATACTGTATGGTAGCAATAGTGGGAGTAGGGAGGCCGTACGGTAGTAGGAAGATGGTACGGCTATGGCAGAAGCAATCTATTGTGTAGCTGTACATTGGCAGCGACGTTGTAACATAACAGAGAGAGACCACTGTACAGACATAGAAGGGTGACAGGAGGTTTTCTAAAAGGAAAAAAAAAAAGAAAAAATGACGACAGATTGAAATAGCTCAAAATGACCAGTTGAGGAGACCTGGAGCTGTTGCAGGCATAGTGTGCCAGAGGTGGAAAGATCAACAGAGCAAGCCTTTCGAGAGGGGTGATACGCTTTGAGGCACTTGGAGTAGGTGTTGGACGTGAAGCTATCTTGGTGGATACAAAGAGAGCTTGGGAGGAGCTGATCATCGAGTTGAAGGCAGTATAGCGACACTTGGCTCAAGGTACCTAGGAGTTGGAAGCAGAGAAAGTAGCACGGGTGGCTATCAAGGTCAGCTTGATTAAGGAGATAGTATTGTGTTAGCAAAGGCTACAAATGCAATGTGGTTTGGAGACCAGTTTGGTGGAGGCACAGGATGAATGTGAAAGTGGCGTGATAGAAACAGATCTATCTTGTTGTAGTTAGTCAGTTAATGTATTCCGTTTTTTTAATCTGTCTAATTGTCGTCCGGAGACAACTTTTTCTTTTGGGGGGGATGATGTCGGTAAATAGTGAGTAGCCGACGGGTTGATGTTGTCGGTAATTGTTATGCAGTCGACGGGCCCCTTCAGGAAGGTTCTTCGAGATGGTATATTTACAATTTTGGATCATGATTGTAATCATCATTGTAAGCATTATGTAATCTCTTCAGCATATATGCGAATAATAAAAGGAGTACTGCTATGTTACATGTTCTTATCTATTGTCTGTATGCATTGATCTATTTACCCCATATAGTAAACATCCATGACCTAAAGTGAAACAATGTGGGCCCAAACTCAATTAAAAATGTTTTTTTATGATTTTTTTCAATGTAATGATTTTATTTAGACTCGTGAGCATAGATCAATTATCAATAATTTAAATTTTTAATGTTTAGGTTTGCATTTTGACATTTGGCATTGATCAACGATCTAACATCATAGGTGATTTAGTTTTACAACTGTGTATTTCTCTTGTTGTTTTCTATACACAATGCATATATATTTATATATATAAACACACACATACATGAACCCATACGAACCATAATGGAAAATAATTTCTCAAATCCATGAATTGAGTTCTAGTATCCGAATTTGTCCTTGAACTCGAACTGGTAACTTAGTTGCGGAAGCTCTGAAGGGATGGATTAAAGGCCTCACTTGCCACATTATAGGAAGCCTACAAAAGGCTAGAGACATGGAACCTTTCTCTTAAGAAAACAAGTTTCATTAAATGGGTTTTCCATTTAAAATGTACAAGGATAAGAAGAAATTTCAAAAGGATTCTCAACCTAAGAGCGATTTTTTTGTCCAATAAAAGAAAAAACAACATAGATTGAGTACAACAATTTTTTAGTGGCAAATTTTTTGCCAATATGCGAATCACAGCCATTTGCAGCATCAACATTTTGGCGTAAAACAGTATTGAGAGGCATGTCCAATTTGCCTCATAAGTACAAACTTTTGATGACGTAGTCTGTTTCTTTGCCACCTCTTTTTTGGAAATTGAGAACTTACCTACTCTTTTCCACCACCATCCCATACACGATTTTATTTTGTATTAGTTCTAATTTTGCCCAGCTTTTACAGGCGTATACAAGAAATCACTGATTGACAATGCAATGCTTCGGCCAATAACGGGACACAGTCTTTTAATGAGTATTTGCAACATTCACCAACACATTTAATATTTTTGTTTTTTAGTACAAGGCCAAGAGGAAAATAATGGCCCCCACCGCTCTAGAATGGTAACACCATTTGAAATTTGCGTTGAAGATTGTATCAACACCACCATAGACTCGCCCTATTCACAAAATTTAAATCTTGTAGGGGTGGAATGGCACACAATTCGCCAAATTTAGTTTGATATAAATACATGAGAACTAGAGATAAATTTTAAAATTCACGAATTTTTTATGGCTTGGTTTGCAATTCTAGAGGCTCTGGAATTTTGGATATAAGTTTGTAAAGAATTCTTAATTTGGTAATTTTCAAAGGGACACTGTCAATATGTAAACTTAAAAGTAAGTGACAAATAATCTAAGATTGATGATCCATGTTAGTGTTTTCCATTTTTAGTTGTTTCAAATTTTAGCATATATGAGTTGTTCATTTCACTTGTAGAGGTTGTGGTCAGTAATTATTGAAGAATTGTGTAGAATGGAATCTGTTTACCGCATAGATTAATTAAGAAATGCACATAGATAGTGAACACGAACATGAACAGCAAAACTCTTCTTATTATTATTCGCATATGCCAGAACATTACATTATGCTTCCTTGATAAGATCCGATGATTACAATGCTTTGCGAAGGGGTTATAAATACTTTCCGAAGAACTTTCTCGAAGGAGTTCGTTGGCCAGATACATTATATCCGCTACAACTATTTACTCGTCGGCTACATAACAAAAACCTTTCCGAAAGGACCCGTCGGCTGATACACAATTTCTACCAATGACATCATCCCCCCCCAAAAGCAAAGTCGTCTCCTGACGACTATTACACAATCTCTGTGACAAATCAACAACCAAAATACATTGACTGACTAACTGGTCTTCAACACTGTCACCTTAGCCGATCTGACATTTGACCTTGATAGTCACCTGTGCCGCTTTCTGCCTTCCAATTCCGAGTACACTGAACCAAGTGTCGCTGCACTGCCTCCAACTGGATGATCAACTCCTCCCGAGCTCTCTACGCATCCACTAAGACAGCCTCATGGCCAACACCTACTCTTAGTGTTTCTGGTACACAGACACTCCATGCCTGCAGCAGCTCCAAGTCTTCTCAACTGGTCAGACTCCCACGACTAATATCTGCAATGACTGGGGATCCAGGGGGCAGCGCCCCCGGCGAGGTCGAGGGGCAGCACCCCTCGCCACGAAAATCAAATCAGCACTCTGAAACCCACACAAAACTACATGGAACACACCATTTTTGTCATTTTTTGCTGATTCTACACTCTTTCTGGCAATCGCTGATGCTTCCCCTTCCCTTTGGTATCCTCCGTTACTCATTCTAAGCATGCTTGATTTGTCGACTTTTTTTTTTTTTTTTTTTTTAGAAAACCTCCTATCACTCTTCTGTGCTACCAATGCACAGCTACACCATACATCCTCCATCGTATCGACTCCTTCCTCATGCAATATCCTCAAATGTTACTAAATTTGAATGTCATATCTTGCAGAAGTCGTACCCCCAGCACCAAATTTTTTAAGGCTCTTCCTCACGCCAAGCCCTAAGAATATTAAAACAGAACTTTAATCTTTCAATTCCGTATGCCAAGTCTTTCAATCTTCAACAATCTGTACACATCCCCTTCTACAAAATTTGTACGCAATTGGAAGCTTTAAATTTGCAAATTCATATTGAAGCACACAGGAAACTTTTTCTATTGAAATCTGTACTGTAGCAATATCCTTCCTCATTCTCAACTTTGTGAAAATCCGTACTTTAAATATGCTGAAAAATCCGTATAGTGACCTGGCTCTAAAATCCATATTACGACTGATGAAAGAATTTGTACACTGCTTGCTAAAACTCGTGCGTTAGAACCTCCAAAGTCCGTACGCCGTACGGTAATCAGATTTTATAAAACTTGTGATGAATTCAGAAAACCGTATGGTGGCTGGAACGTGAAATCCGTACACTGCCCACTCACAAGGAATCCGTACGCTGTTAAATCATTAGAAATCCGTACACTGTCTCCACAATCCGTACGACAACTGTGAAAATATCCGTACAGGAATTGTCTTCAAAATCCGTACGGTATCTACCCACTAAAAAAATCATATGGTAGCATTTAAAAATCGTACATTGCTTTCTTATTATAAAATCCATACGGTGAACCAATAAATTCCGTACACAACCTCCAAAAACCGTACGGTGAGCAGGTTAACAATTCGTACAATGCCTTTTTTCAATTTTTCAAATTTTTTTTAATTTTTGAATTTTAATTTTTTTTTTGAACAACTATGTACAATATTTGCATATGTATAGTACTTACAGTCTTCTTCTCTCAGTTGTTCGTCCATGGAGGTGCGTTACTTCTTTCATGGCAGACATTCAACTTCGACCTCTTCACTACATCGAATACTTCCTTTTCGTCTAGCATCCATTGTTTTATTGCTCCGTTATTGCCCACTTCCCGAATCTAGTATGGCCCGACCCATTTAATTTTGAACTTGCCTGGTTTGATCTCATTCCGATCATCGTACTTCAACACCCACTGTCCGAGTTGAAACCTGCTACGCCTGTTCTATGTCATCTCCATATCGCCCAGTTTGTTCCCGAAGCTCGCTACCATGGACTCCGTCAGCTGCCCCTTTTGTCCATCAATAACACATTCACTCTGTACTGCTACAACTTTTATTGAACCCTTTCTCTTTGTTGCCTGTGCAGACCGTATCGTGTGTCTTCCTTGCTGCCGGTACCTTTCTACTATATCTGTGGTTCGACGTAATATTTTCTTCCTGCGCAGTCGTACAGTAGAATCTTTCCTTCTTTTGGGTTCGTACTGTATGTTCTGTCCTTCAGCTTCAGTCATACCCGCGTTTCCTTCTTCAGCTTCTCTGTGTTGCTTCGAACATTCATTTCCTCCTTCGGCTTGTCCATGTCCCTTCAGACATTCATTTCCTTCGTCGGCTTCTCTGTGTTCCTTCGGACATTCATTTCCTCCTTCGGCTTCTTTGTGTTCCTTTGGACATTCATTTCCTCCTTCGGCTTCTCTGTGTTCCTTCGGACATTCATTTCCTTCTTTCTTACCTTCGTCGATCCTTAGCATATTACAACTTGGAAAGAGCTCGTAATCATCTATCTGCCAATGGTAAAGACCATTTACTGAATCCAGATCGTCATCTCCTTCCAATTGTAGGACTCCCTCCTAATCGGGTTTCATACTCTGCCTCCTCTCATCATCTTCTCCTTTAGAATCTGACAATAGAGTTTCTTCTCCAACCATCTGAGTGTGTAGATTGATGACATACTTCTGGCCTTTGCTTTCAAGTGATAAAGTATTTTTCTTCCAATCGTGTTTTTCCTTGGCTTGTATCAGCCACCCCCAGCCCAAAATGGCATCATATCCTCTCTGCTTCAGTGGGATCACGACAAAGTTCAACAGGAACGGTTGTGTTCCAATCGTCACTGGTTGCGCTATGAGTACTCCCAATGGCTTGATTCCATGTTGATCGGCTGTTAACAACTGGAAGGTAGGTGGCCACAATGTTGGTTGTCCCAACTTTTTCCAGGTATCCTCAGGCAACACATTGACACTGGACCCTCCATCCACAATCGTTTTCGTCAATACAGTCCTGAGAATTACCATTTCGACGACTGTCGGATGGCGTTCGGATGAGAGGGCTAATAGCATCGGATCTTCTGCACTTGCGCCACTTTCCTTCCCCTTTTTGTCTGCTGTACTTGCTCCACTCTCCTGCTCCATTCCATGTTCTCCTGGTAGCTTAGCAGCGGGAACGATGTTTGTGAGTGTCGATCGGAGCTGAGGCATAGTGAGCAACAAATCATTTATCCTGATGGGTATCTTAGCTTGCAATATTTGCCGTACGATGTTCGATTTTGCGCAGTTCCATACGGAGGTACCAGGCGTGTCCTTCAGGTGTGCCATTTCTATTTGCGGTTCTCTCTAGATCTCTTCCAGTGCTTCCTCCAGTCTTTTCTTTTCCTCCGTCGAATCGGGGTATAGCTTTGCCTTCTTCCGAGTGATTGCCAGAACTTCTTCCTCGTCCGTCCCAATGGTAATCAAGTTTACTCCGAACTTTGGGCACTTAGCATCGTCATGATCGCCAGGTCCACACCATCGACATAGCAACTTCAGTGTGTTCTCCGTTGTGCACTCCTGGGCAAAGTGACCCCACAGATTGCATGCATGGCGTTGAACTATCGGCCGACCATTCGCATCATACTGAATTTGACTCCTTCCGTCATTATTGTTGTTGCTGCTATTGTTGTTGTTTTGATCGTGTCGGTTGTTTCTATATCCACTCGATGTGGCACCTTTCGTACTGGTGTTCTCGTTCCCTCCTGACGGGGATGCCTCCTGCGCGAGGAACACTTGCTGTGGTGTTCTTGATTTCAAGTTGAAAGGACATTCCTTTACCGAGTGTCCCAGACTTTGGCAGATCTCACAAAATTGCTCTTTGAGCAGGATCCCTTCGTATGGCCTTCTTTCTTGCACTCTGTGCACCATAGGTCATTGCCCTTAGTCTCCTTGTTCATGTTCTTGAACTCCATCATCCGAATCATGTCCTTCTAGAGGGCATGGACCTTTTTGTTGCTTCCCTCGTCATCACTGCTGTCTTCACCTGAGGATGCATCGTCATCTGAATCGGACGAGCTGTTCTTCCTCTTCTTTGTCTTCTGGTCACTTTCGAGGTTCATTGCCTGATTGTACGCTACAATGTATGTTGATGGTGGCACGATCTTCATCTTCTTTCGCAGCTTCGGGTGAAGGCCTTCCACGAACCATCTTTTCTGGAGCCCATCTGTCGGCTTATTCTCCATTTTACTGATTAAGTCCTTCAACCTCCTGGCGAAGACCCGTACTGTTTCATTCTTCTTTTGTTTGGTATTGAATATCTCCGCTACAATTTCATTATCGTCGCATAGGAGGTGAAATTCTGCGATGAACTCCTTCTTAATGTTATCCCAACTGTTTAACTTTTGTGGATCAGTATTAGTAAACCAATCAATCGCAACACCCCGTAGGGTAGTGGAAAATTGTCGAATCCATTCGTTTGTATCTGTTATGCCATTTTCCCTCCAGATTGTTTCACATGTTTTACAATGTCGAATGGGATCAGTTGCTTCATCACCATCAAATTTAGGCAACTTTTCTTTCGGACCTGCCATTATCACTGTATGTTGGGGGTTTTGTTGTGTACCTGCGCTCTTTTGCACTCCCGCGCTGTTTTGAGCACCCGCGTTGTTCTGAGCTTCTGCGCTGTTTTGAACACCTGCGCTGTTCTGCACACCTGCGCTGTTTGCAACACCCGCGCTGTTTGGTGAAGAAGAGGTTTCGTCAACCGAAGCTGTCCGTTCTGGAAGTATATCTCGAACGAAGAGGTCACTCCACGCTCGTGCTCTGTCGGCACTCCGAGCCGTGCGAGTCGATCTCCTTCCGTCTGGATTCTCTTCCAGTGGCGTAGGCAGGTTCAAAAACTCCTCCCTCGCTTCTTCCACCAAATCAAGCCATTGTCGAGTCTCCTTCAAGAATCCTTCCGCGCTCTTGTTTTCGTCGGCAATCTTCTGAAATCTCCTTCGACGCTCTGTCTGCTGTGCCAGAATTAAATTTTCTTGCGTGATGCGTATATCATCCTTTTCCTTCAACTTATTCTTATTCTTGTTCAACTGATTCGGCATTTAATTCATATCCACCTGCCTGTGTACCAGGTCCATCGGGCAATGGCGCCAAATGTTTACTGCATAGATTAACTAAGAAACGCACACAGATAGTGAACACGAACACGAACAACAAAACTCTTCTTATTATTATTCGCATATGCCAGAACCTTACATTATGCTTCCCTGATAAGATCCGATGATTACAATGCTTTCCGAAGGGGTTATAAATACTTTCCAAAGAACTTTCCTGAAGTAGTTCGTCGGCCAGATACATTATGTCTGCTACAACTATTTACCCGTCGGCTACATGACAAAAACCTTTCCGAAAGGACCCGTTGGCTGATACACAATTTCTACCGATGACAGAATCTAAATTCCTTGTGGATTATGCACTTCGAAATTGATATTTAATCTAGATTCCATTTTGGAACCCTTCTGGAATACGAGTTGAACTTAGAGGGATTTGCGGGAATCTAGGTGTCCGAAAACGGCCCCACTTAGCATTTTAAAATATTTAAAATATTGAAACTAAACCCTAACTCAATCAATAAACATTTCCTAATAGAATTCGATGGTCATTCATTTATTTCTTAAGCATTTTTGTGACAAAGAATCGGGATCTAGTCATTGAGTAATTTGATTTAATGGTCACAATCACACAACTTGCCCAAGTCTCTATAGATGATCAAGAGGGAGCTATTTCACATGACATGGACATGGTGAGTGCCATAGCTGTTGGTTCAAAGGAAGTTGAAGAGAAGCCAAATGTTGATCTTGATTCCTATGAAGATGATGAAGAACATGATGGAATTGGATATTAAGTTTTAAATATGAAATCTGGCTTGTGATATAAATTTTAATAATGTAATAACAGTTTGAGACTTTTGCAAAGTATGGATATAATATAATTATTTATTGACAAAATTATGAATTTTCCATTTTATGAGAATCACACTTCTAACTTCTTATTATTTTTATTATTATGTGTTTGAACTTTGAAGTTTAAACCAATGATGAATGAGCATTGATATGTTACAACTTACATGTATGAAATACATATACATATATTGAAAATGTCTATATATATACACCTCTGGTACCAAAATCCAGCCCAAATTTGTTTTGCTGAATTCACAAATCAGATTTTGAACCAGAATCAGGATCAATTAATTAGATTGAATTAATTAATTAAAGGTCATTCTTATGAAATTAATCTTGGAACTGAATCAATTAATTAAATTAATTTAGTAACCAAAATTTGGGTACATTACATAAGTTGTAGATAAAATTTAATTACAAATTGTTTATCAAATCTCACATCTCTTGAATGGAAAGAGATCTAAAATAAATGTTATAAAAATACTGTACTCCATGTTATAAATGATAAAAATAAAAATAGTAGAAGGCTAAGAACAACACAATCTCCTAACTAAAACTAGAGATCACTAAAATGGTAGACTAAAAGTGGAAAATTCTCAAATATGTTATTTAAAAATTTTTAAAAATGCAATAGCTAAAACAAGACTTCTAGATAGGAAACTCTAGATGACTTTGATGATTATACAATTTTTTCTGCTGGTCATTTTCAACCCTTTGGAAATCCTTGAAAATCTGTCATGTCCCCTTTCTAGCGACATGACTTCTACAGTAGATTTGCCTATCATTGACTCTCGTAGGCAAATAATTTTGGAGAGAGAGTCATTCTGTTGACGGATGATTGCATTTTGCTCTCGGAGAGTTATAATTAATCCTACATCCAGTAAGTGGGGCCTACTTGTTCTAATGTTGAATTGTGATTGCACTTTTAATTTTTTAAAGTTATTTATTTAATTTTATAAAGTTATTTAATAATAAAGTGCATTATAATAAGATATTATAAAAGATGTTTCTAGAAGCTTCCAGTGACTTCTCAAAAAAGTGAATAAATAGAGGACAGGAGGCACCCATTTGGACAAGCGATTTTGTGGATTCGACTTCTATTCTTGTTGGAGCAATTTGTAGTCACTTGGTCTACAAATTCTCAAATTATCTTTGGGAACGAAAACTCCCATTGATAAGCAATTTTGAGGGTGTGGAATATCACCTGAATCATTGCAAATTGGAGGTGATATTACAGTCACTTCACCTGGGCAGAGATCTGTGGCCTAAGGCCAAATTTTGTGGTTTGTTGACCATTGGAGGGTCAATTAGAAAGGAATTAGCTATTGCAGAACTGGAGGAACGTGAAGGGAAACCAGAAGCACATTTGTGATCAGAAATTCCCCATACCTGGTCGAAATCATATGTGAATTGTTACATGATCTTACCTGAACCCAGACGGCTCAGTCCACATCAAATTTGGTATTTCGGTGGAAGATTTGAATTTATATTAAAAATCGCAGTGTGAGTAGTCTGTAGAGGGGCAGATCGGGGGCAGATTGAGGAGTACCAAATCCTTCTTTTCTCAGCTCTTCATCAGCGTTGAAAAATACGGGAGTAGCGTCTTCCTTATTAACAAATTCTGGTGTCTGTATATCATCAAGACCATCTTTGATACCTGCGTGGAGTATGGGAAAACATTTTTAAAAAAATCGCAGGAGTTCCTTATGTATTGCACGGGTCGATATTGATTTACAATTACGGGTCATGGTTGAATGTACAGCAAAGAATGGCCAATCTACTTTGAACAGACGGGAATGAATCTGAGCTCAATTCGACACAGTCTGGACCAGCTTCAAGGAAGGAATCTGCCATCAGTATTTCATATGGAGGTTCGAACTTCAGGTTTTTGATACTCATTTGGTTGTTAAAAAAATATAGATGAATCGTCTACTCTTTGCAAACCAAGTTTGTGTTTGAACCAGACTTGTTATTCATTTCCATTGGATTGTTATTGGATATAAGAAGAACTAGATATTCTGCACTAAAATACTGTTGGTATTATCATTATCCATTGAACTTGTTATTTTTGGTGAATTGTTTAAAAAATTACATTCTTTCCTCATGTGTATGCCAAGTATTTGACAAATTTCCACAGTCCAGTATTGTTCTTTAGAGGCCCTCGTGGTAAGGGTCATCTCAAAATCTACATCAACATTTTAAATCCCTTTAATCTGAATGTGATTTTACTCTACACATGCGTCAATATATTGTCTGTAGACTTTGAACTTGCACTTTTGATTTCCTTTGTACAGATGTGCACTTCATCACTAGGTGTGCACCTAATAATTGTGATATTTTCATTTTTATAGGTTCTCCCCTTTGCCAATGTGCATGATTGACAATGTGGTTTTGAAACTTTGATGTGAGACTTAAGACTGCTTTAAACAATGAATTCAGTTCGAAATTTGATACAATATAAAATCTCATGTATGGGTACAACCAGTATTTCAGCTTTTAAGAAATAATATCTGATGTCTTCTAATATCAATGGAATATTTTCTCTGAGTCTATGTTGAAACTAAGTTTTACTACATTGTCATAATGATGATTGCATACAAGATAATTTTTTTGTTATTAGAGCATGTATTTTCTTTTTTCAATTACTCTCAGTTGTATATTTGAATGTATGATGTAATCCAAGACATGAAGATACCTAACTGTAGTCTAATTTGTTTGTTAAATGGAAGAATATCTTTTAGTTGAGTAAGCTTTGATTATTTTTTAAAAATTGTATTTGAAGTCTAACTAGATAAATAATTTCTCCAGTATTACTTAAAGGCAACATTTGGCTTTGACAAGAATCAATTTGCTCAAATTTTGTTAGCTGTCGCTGTTGGGTCCATTATATCTCAGGTAGTTTCACCTCTCTATTTTCTTACCATTGTGAAAAACATGTCACTTGTTTTATGAAGTGATCTGATATATGTTGTCTGGCTATCAAGTTATTTATTGTTCAATACTTTGACTTTTTTAATGCAGATTAGGTAGTATTTTGTTCATACAAAACACTGTTATGTTTGAATCTCCTTGATGAATATATTGTATGTGGACTCTAAATCTGTGGTTCCAATGGGTGAAGAAATTGTTATCTATTTGACCTAACAGCTCAAACAAAAAGAGCCATGCTGCTGAAAATGACTGATTATCGAAGTGTTTATGTTCAAAGCATAACATTATGAAAACACTTGATCATTTATGTCTATAAATTGCATTTTATGATGAAAATAGAACAATATCTCATGAAGTAAAACAAGTGTCATAAACTTTTCTAAAAATGTAATTTTATTCATCAAATGTCCATAATGTTCCACACAGGCCATGAAACTTGCCACTAAACTGAAATAAATCAAAACCTGATTTTGAACATAAATACAAATGCAGAAAAGAAATATGAAAGTAAGAAGGGTCATGGGTGCCAGCCGTTGCCTGGAATGTCTGGCTGTTTTGCCTATTGTCCACGTGCTTGCTTTCGGTGTCCCACTTTCCATGCTTCCACTCCAACTCCTGCAAGTGCAAAAAATGGATTAGGTTGAAACGATCTAAGCAATGACTGACAATCTCACCATCCTACCCCACATTTGCATTTTCATCCAAATCCCAAGCCATGATTTATTTTTCTAACTGTTTGTGTCATGTACAGTAAAAGTATCAATGTCACGTGGATGTAATATGTGGCTCCCACAATGGTTCAAGCCTAGTGTATCATTGATCAACATGTTTATATCAGTTATAGAAAGAAAGAGCATAGTATCAAAGGGACCTATCATTCTTGATTTGAAACCTTTTATTATGGCACATTTGTAGACCAAAAGCAACTAACTGTTTAAGGGACAACTATCATTAACTTGAAACCTCACAGTTAATCAGTAGTCAAAGATACAACATGTAAAAATGGTCAACAAGAAAAGTGTGGAATGCTACAGGAAGAATTTTAGGAGAAATGAATTTTCAGCTAAAATTAGTTTTATGAAATGAACGGAAGTCTCCTACGATCAAGTATTTCAATGAACAGGAAAGCATAGCAATGACAATAGAGAAATACATTCACGACAATCTAGTAATGCTGGGAATGAAAGCATTTAAACAAGAGACCGAATTGAGACATATTCATGTAAGAAAGCCATGTAATGGAACTATATATTGTGAAAATGCATGAGGAAATACACAATCATAATATGAACATGGTATTGCAGCCTATACTAATAATGCAAGTGAGCAAAAATGAATGTGCTATCATGTGAAACAACTAACCAACAGAAGCAAACTTCCAGATTTACCGAAGGAATAAATGTATTCACAGCAGCAATATTCGAGAAAAAACTCAAAGAAAATTCCAGTATTGAAGTGTTTCAAAAACATATGTTCCTATGCCAATGTATTTTATCTTCAAAAGAGTCATAACGGTATCATTGCATAGCAGTTCACATTGTGCAGATCTGAAAAAATAAAAGTTAGAGCTGAACATGTATGAAATGAAGTTCATAGGAAAGGATAATGAATATCAGTCAGAATATTACATTTCAAGCTATTAAGAAGGCATTATTATCCAAAGATAATTTCTGTTAGAGAAACTTTCAGAATTATTAAGAAATTCTTTTTGCAAACATGCACAGGGATATGTTGCATAAATAACAAATAAGAGAATGGGGTTTTGATCTACAACTTGCAAGCAAAGTAGAATCAGAATTGTGAAATCTGACGAAAGATCTAAACATTGAAGGAAAACAACAACGTAGCTTTCAGGATTAATCAATCAAAGCTCTCGAGGACAGAGAGAACGCTAAAAAGAAAAAAAACCCAAATTCAAGCTTTATAACCAAATTGAGCAAATACATATGTAATTTCCCCGTTATAAAATAAATTAAACTTTGTAACAGGCCAATTAATTTAATTTATCTCGGACCCATTTTTATTTTTGTTTGAAGTTTGTGTCGCCATCGGCTATCTTTGTACACCCTCGGAATGGTTTTCCGACGGGTATCTAAGCATGGCTTGTGGGAAGTCTTAGATATGCTTTTGATCATATTTCTCTGTACTGCGAACTCCTATTTAGGGTTCTCTATTGTTCACCATTTTAGAAGTGAAAGATCTTCCCTATTTGGCTTGTGCGGTTTCGGCGGGATTCTACTCTCACCCTATTCCGTTAGTGTATGTGTTCTCCGCTAGGATCAGGCAAATCATAGCATTTTCTTGCAGAAATCATTATTTGCATTTGAATCTCTATTGCGGTGTGGATTTCATGAACATTTTCTAGACTATATTTTGGATCCAACTGTGTGTTCCTGTCAACTTACCTGCATTTCCATTGCCGTACCTCACCACCATACAACATCATCTTCCTGCCACTGTAGGGGCACCTGCCATTGCTGTACGTACAGACACCTTCACCTCACCATACGGCCTTTCCTAATCACCGTACTGCCTGTTGTAGCCACCATGTGGCCTACCTGCTGGAGTCATCGTACGGCTTGCTGGGTCACCATATAGACTAACAGACCCATGTACAACCATACAACCTCCACCGTATGGCTTCAAATCACTTGTCTCTCCATTTCGTATGGCTACTTAGACTCCTGTACGGCTAGAAAATTTGATCCGTAAGGTTCTGCATTTTGCCCTCCAATTCTACCATACAACTTCTCAGTCTATTCCTGTATGGCTACTCTGCTTTGAAGTATAGCCAGAACACTATAGTGGTATCCGAGCGCTTCGATCTTGCCAGCCTGTAGATAGTGAATGAGAGTTTATAGCCAGAAGAGAAGGAGGACACATTTTGTTGATCGAATGGTTGACGAACAGGAACCGACTGCTACCAAACTTGTGGCTCTGCTGAGGGAACTTGCCAGGAATCAGGCATAGATCACTGATATGCAGTGACTTATAGAAGAAACTCTCGAGAAGTTGGCGGAGAACAAAATATCTGAGAAAAAAATGGTCACAGCGCGGACTCAGTGTCGAGGAAATCAAACCCTCGGCCAACATGCTTTCGACCTTCCATGCCGACTTTTCCACCAGAAATGGAGGCACAACACGAAGGGAGACAATCAACTTTCGAAGAGATGAGAGAAGATTGGAAGAATGCAAACCTTGAAGAAGATATATCCTACAAAGATTACGCAGACCTGAGAATGAGATATTCGAGAGGTGGAAATAGAGGATACTTCAATGATGATCTTAGAAGGAAGTTGAGTAAGGTAAATTTGTCTCCATTTGATGGATCCGGTTCCATATCTGTGCAAGCATGGGTAATGAAAGCCGATACCTACTTCCAGTTGAATCCTATGCTAGAGGAAGAAGTAATCAAATTTGCCGTGTTGCACTTGGAGGGAGTTGTGCATGAATGGTGGCACCAAGACACCATCACATTAGGGCATGATCAAATAAATACTTATGCAGAATTCACAGAGAGATTGATAGAATGATTTGATGCTAAAGATTCGGAGCTCAATTTCAAAGATTTGGTACAACTAAGACAAACTGGATTGGTCGATTAGTTCATTGTAGAATTTCAAAAACTCTTTATTTTGGTCATGGACATTTCTGGAAAGAGACGAGTAGTGCTGTTCATGGACGGACTATCAGAACCTCTAAAAGGTTGGGTAAAGGGGTTCAATCCTGCCACCCTGTCGGAAGCAATCAATAAAGCATGGAGTATGGCATTGTCTTCAGCATCATTCTCTCAAAGTTACTCACATTCAAAACCGCTGACTTTTCCGAAGGACAAATCTCCACCCAAGAAGCCGTCGTTGGATAAAGCTAACAAACAAGAACTCTGAAGGAAGAAACTATGTTTCAATTACAAGGGAGCTTGGGAGCCTGGCCACCTATGCCTCGGAAAGGGGAAGATCCATTACATTGAGGTTGTGTCTGTTGATGAGGACGAACAGGAAGAAATGTCGGCCAAAGATAACCAACCCCACCATGACACTAACATCAGTTTGAACCATACGGAGAGAATTGCTGCTTTGGTACAGCACTGAGGAGCCATTACATTGGCTGGCAGCCCAAGGTGAACAGTTTTTCATGTACGGGGTACCCTTCAAAGACAAAGGGTTACAGTGATGTTGGATAGCGGTGCTACTCTAAATTTCATAAACTCATCCTTGGTAAAATGAAGAAGTTTACCTACAAAGCAGCACGTAGGGTTTCAGGTCAAAGTCGCCAGAGGGACTTTTCTGCCCTGCACACACCTTGTTCCTCAGTTGAGTATGAAAATGACGAATCACACAGTGACTAAGGATTTCTTCATAGTGGACCTTGCTGACATGGAAGTTATTCTCGGGATACAGTGGATGGAGACACTCGATGAATACACTCAGAGTTACAAACGGATGGACTTCACTTTTGTTGTTGACGGGAAGAAGGTTGTCCTCCAAGGAATGGCGAATGAAGGTCCGAAGGAAGTTTCTGCATATTGGATGGAGGCAATTTTTTGGCACGATGACACTGCATGGGCTGCACATTGTCTTATCTTGGCGGAACCTATAAAAGGGCAAAGAACACCTCCATAGGATGATGAGCTCCAAGATATTTTAAGTACACATGAAAAGGTTTTCATGGATATTCCTCCTGGCATACCACCTCACCGAGAGTTTGAACACACTATCAAGTTGGAATCAGGGGCAAAGCCGGTCATAACCACACCATACCGCCATCCCAAGAAATTCAAAGATGAGATCGAAAGGACGATTCAAGAATTGCTAGAGAAAGAATGGATCCGTCCCAGTTCTAGCCCATTCACATCATCTATGGTCTTGGTCAAAAAGAAGGACGGGATGATGCGCATGTGTGTAGACTACCGCACGTTGAACAAAAAAACAATAAAGAACAGATATCCAATTCCAAGGATAGATGAGCTGCTAGATGAACTGCATGGCGCGGTCTATTTTTCAAAAATAGATCTCTGTTCTGGATACCATTAGATCTGCATGAGAGAAGATGTGGAGAAAACGGCTTTCCGTTGTCACTACGGACATTGAGTTTCTAGTCATGCCGTTCGGATTGACCAATGCACCTACTACATTTCAATCATGCATGAACTGCATCTTCCACAAGCAATTGTGTAAGTATTTATTGGTATTCTTTGATGATCTTATTTATAGCAGGTCATGGGAGGAGCACCTTAAGCATCTGAATGAAGTTCTAAGTATCATGGAGGAATAGTCCTTGTTCACCAAGCAGTCCAAATGTGAATTTGGTATGATAGAAATATTGTACTTGGGGCATGTCATTAGTAAATACGGAGTTCAAGTACATCAGGAGAAGATTCAAGCTATCCTCGACTAGCCTCCCCCAAATTCACTCACTTATTTGTGAGGATTCTTCGGACTGTGCAGTTACTACCGGAGGTTCGTTAAAGGATTCTCTCAACTTAGTGCACCTTTAACAGATCTGACGAAGAAGGGGTCATTTCAGTGGAATTAAAAGGCACAACTTGCCTTTGATAAGCTAAAAGAGGCCATGAGCACTTGTCCTGTGCTGGCACTACCTGACTTCACTCGACCGTTCATTTTGGAGTGCGATGCATCTGGAGAAGGCATTGGAGTGGTATTGATGCAAGATAGATATCCCATCACTTATGAGAGCAGGAAGCTTACGCCAGTAGAACGCCTATCTTCCATCTACGACAAAGAAATGTCGACCATCGTACATGCACTAAGTTTCGGCAGTATTTGGTAGGTTCTAAGTTTGTCATCCGTACAGATCACAATAGTCTGAGATATTTTTTGGAGCAACGGGACTTGAACGAACGGCAACAAAAATGGATTTCCGCTGACTGGAAGGCACATCTGTTAGTGGAATATTTCAAAAATACATTTGCCTGTGAAATAATGGATGGCCACACCCACGATGATCGATATAGAGTGGTGGACGATATCATCTACTATAAAGACTGGATATACTTGGTATCAGAATCCAAATTGAAGCAGAAGTTCTTGAAGGAAATACACAACTCACCTCTGGTTGGACACCCAGGTTTCTTCAAAACTTACAGAAGTCTTCGGGAGAGGTTTTCATGGAAAGGACTTAAAGGGGACGTGTTGCAGTATGTAAGAGAATGTATGGTCTACCAATAGAACCAGTCCAAACACACTCTTCCTGCCGAGCTGATACAACCTTTGCCAATTCCCGAACATAAGTGGGAAAGTATATTAATGGACTTCATAATAGGTCTTCCCAAGATGAACGAAAAGGATTGTATCTTTGTGGTGGTTGACAGATTAACAAAGTATGCACATTTCTTCGCCATCCCCTCAGACCTTCAGGCTGCACAAGTTGCCGATCTGTTTTTTAGAGAAGTCTTTTTCCTGCACGGATTACTCTGAAACATTATCACTGATCAGGATGGACGATTTGTCAATATATTCTGGACCAAATTGTTTCGGATGGCAGGGATAGAATTATCGCCAAGCACGAGTTACCACCCACAAACAGACGGTCAAACCGAGGTTGTGAACAAATGGCTCGAAGGCTACCTTCGGAACTACGTCTCGACACAACAATGAGCGTGGGTAAAATGGATCCATCTGGGGGAATATTGCTACGATACCACATATCACATGTCTATTGGGATGATACCATTCAAAGCTCTATACGGGTATGAACCCCTCTCCTTCATCGACACAGTTCTGGGTGACAATCGCGCACCAAGGGCGAGGGACTGGCTTCAGGAAGGACAGGACATACTGAGGGGCTTGAAAGAAAACCTACAACGCACACAAAATCAACAGAAGATGTACGCCTATAGGCACCGAATAGAGAGGAGTTTCGAAATGGGGGATTTGGTCTATCTCCGGCTCTAGTCGTACTGACAATCTTCATTAAAGGGAATAGGAAAGGAAAAATTGAAGCCACGATTTTATGGGCCCTATCGCATGGTTCATCGCATTGGTGAAGTAGCGTATGAATTGGAACTCACAGAGGGAAGCCGCATTCATAATGTCTTCCATGTTTCCTGTCTAAAGAAAGCCATATGGCAAAACATCACAGTTGCTACCAACCTTCCGCCACTTAATGAAGAAGGAAAGCTCATTTTGGAACCTGTCGAGATCCTTGAAGTACGTGAAAGGACCTTATGGAACCGCACTGTGAAGGAATACTTGGTAAGCTGGCGAGACCTACTGTTGGATGACGCAACGTGGGAAGGCAAGCACATTCTCTTGCATCCGGCATTGCATTTGCTCGAGGACAAGCAAACTTTGTAATGGGCTGATTGATTTAACATATCTCAGACCCATTTTTATTTTTGTTCAAAGTTTGTGTCATCGTCGGCTATCTTTTTACACTCTCGGAATGGTTTCCCGACGGGTATTTAAGCACGGCTTGTAGGAAGTCTTAGATATGCTTTGGATCATATTTCTCTAAACTACGAACTCTTGTTTAGGGTTCTTTGTTGTTTGCGATTTTAGAAGTGAAAGATCTTCCCTATTTGGCTTGTGCGGTTTCAGTTGGATTCTACCCTCACCCTATTTCATTAGTGTATGTGTTCTTCGCTCGGATCAGGCAAATCATAGCATTTTCTTCCGGCAATCATTATTTGCATTCAAATCTCTATTGTGGTGTGGATTTCATGAACATTCTCTGTATATGAGCAAGACTGTGTTTTGGATCCAACTGTGTATTCCTGTCAACTTACCTGCATTTCCATTGCCGTACCTCACCACCATACAACATCTTCCTGCCATTGTACGAGCACTTTCCATTTCCATACATATAGACACCTTCACATCACTGTACAACCTTTCTTAGTCACCGTACCGCCTGCTGTAGCCACCTTATGGCCTGCTTGCTGGAGTCAGCGTATGGCTTGCTGGGTCACCGTACGGATTGTTAGACCCACATATGGGCATACAATCTCCATCGTACGGCTTCAAATCACTTGTCTCTCCATTCCATACAGCCACTTAGACTCCTGTACGACTAGCAAATTTGATCCGTACAGCTCTGCATTTTGCCCTCCAATTCTGCCGTACAACCTCTCAATATATTCTTGTACAACTACTCTGGTTTGAAGTATAGTTGGTACACTACAATGTATGCCATTTTGCTTTACTGTAGAAGAAGCTATGAGCCACGAAGTTACATAGGATGACAAAGGAGAAATGCCATGAAAGCTGAAAAAGAAGAAGCTTGAAGTCTGCTAGAACCCCAAGAGTTGCAACAAAGATTTTGAGCCAATGCACAAAAACTGTGAAATATACAGTATAGATAAATGTTCAATTCTTTGTTACAAACCTTAACATTTTCCTTCTCAACATTTCTGAAAAATGCCTTCAAAATAAAATGCACATCGTTGTTTCAAAGAAGAATAAAGAGGAAGTGAAAGGCATCCAACATTCTTCATAGAAATTGTAGCATACCTTTAAAATGCAACCTAGAATGTGTGTTGGAGTTAAAAAGATGGAGATACGATAAGACCCTTAAAAAAACAAAAAAACAACATTTCTAGCTACTTCAAGACTGATAAGCTCAAGTCATGAAATACCATGAAAATGGCAGAGAGGAAGGTATGTGTAGGATCATGGTGTGCCAAAAAGTGGCGATATGAAGAAAAGTGGTGTTTAAAAACATCTAAAAGTATTTCAAAATCCACTCTAACTTTTTTATACCCATCTTGATACCAAAGCAAAAAGGTGATACCAACCCTTTTCAGGTATCCGATTAAATATGAAGTACTCAATTACTTATCAGATCCCTAATATGATATCAAGTATCCAATATAAGATTGGGTATCTAAATCCTGCAACCACAAATTTAAACCAAAAAACTCGAGCGCATTTTGTCATCAGTAAATATGGTATCAGGATGTATGCCATTAGTATTAGGATGTACGTCATAGGTATCAGAATGTATGTCGTTTGTATCAGGATGTATGCCGTCAGTATCAGGATGTATGTCGTCGGTATCAGCCGATAGGGTGTGTATCGGGATGTATGTTGTCGGTATCGGCAAGGTTCTATATCGGTATCAGGAAGGTTCTTATTATGTAGCTGACATGTTGTATGTATATATACCCCCTTTGGGATCATTGTATTCATCATGAGAAGCATAATGTAATATCTTTGGCGTATGCGAATAATATAAGAAGTTCTGCTATTCTGATCCATTGTTTGTATGCATTGATTTCTTTACCCAGTATGGTAAACATTTGGCACCGTTACTGGTAGTATAGTGGTGAGTATTCTCGCCTGTCATGCGGGTGACCCGGGTTCGATCTCCGACAACGACGCCAAATGTTTACCGTACTAGGTAAAGAAATCAATGCATACAAAGAATGGATCAGAATAGTAAAACTTCTTATATTATTCACATACGCCAAAGATATCACATTATGCTTCTCATGATGAATACAATGATCCCGAAGGGGGTATATATATATATATATATCTCAAGGAACCTTCCCGAAGGTGTCCGTTGGCTACATAATATGAACCTTCCCAATAGCGACGACATACATCCTGATACACACCCTGTCGGCCGATACTGACAACATACATCCTGATATTGACGGCATACATCTTGATACTGACGACATACATTCTGATACCTACGACGTACATCTTGATACTGAGGGCATATATCCTGATACCATATTTACTGATGACACATTTTTTCATTGTTTGCTTGTTTGTTCTTGTTGTTTGCTGGCCCCCATTTCGGGTATATGATTTCAGATCGTGTATAGGATTTAGGCAACCTCAAGTAAGTTATTTTTTTGTTTATTTGATTATTTTCATTGAATTATATTTAAAATTAGGTACCCACTCTTCATGATGTACCTACATCCCAATATCATAAAAAATATCAGTATTATGACTACATAATAATAAGTTAATTGAATTCAAACAAGATAATTATCGGTTCACTGAATCATTGTGGAGAAAAGAATATAAGAAATAAATATACCTAGTCGAGTGTTCCTGTAGGGTCCTCTCTTTGCTTTAGGGTCTCCAATAGGGCTTCATGATCAACATTACTAATAGTAAAAAGTTCTCTTACTTTTGGTCTTCCTTGATGCTTTAACAACTTCACATTTGTTGCTATAATAAGATGTGAATATATGAGAATTGTTTTGTGATTCCGATAGTCTTTGAATGTAGGAATTCCATTCCTTATAAGCATGTAGAGCCAATGGCAAAGGTTTCCTTACCAATTCACATCTAGAGCCCTCACCTGCACTCTTCAATGTGTATTTCACCGTTTCATGTACCTTTTTGTTACTATTGTCCTCCCAAGCTCTTGTTCGCACCCCTCATGGAAACATGTTATAAACTTGGATAAGACACCACATTATGAACACTTCTCATTTAAGAAAGCATTTCTATAAAAGAAACAACTATCAACTCTAAGACATAAAAATTGATCTAGCAAGTCTCTTAATGATTTTGGAAGCCCACCAGCACCACTATTCTCCAACATTTCATTACTATGCAAAGTAGAATGGATGGAGTGTAATAGGTCATGGTCCATAGAAAACTACACGTGATATTTGCAACATGTATTTCGAATCTTAAGTGGCACACAATAAAATGGTTTCAAAGATTCAAAAGCCCTTTGTGAGACATGCAATCTTGGATGACTCTCTAAATTGTTTTAACAACATAGTTTGACTTACCTCCAAACAATAATTAAGATGTGGCATGCGGTCTCTAATGCCAATTCTCAACTTCAACACGTCTTTAGCATTTGGTGAGACTCTTGAGCTAGAATGCCAAACCTGTATAATTTCTTGCTTCACAGATCATCGGTTAGCTTCTTATCAAAATGTGGAAGTCTCCCACCAAAATCCTGTGTATCATTTTGAAGAGGATTGTCAATTCTCTTTCGTCTAGTAAGTGCTCTTCTCAAAGTAGCACAATTTAGGTTCAAGTCAATACAAGTTTGTCTCATATATCTACCCTTTCTGAAATGATGACTTACCAAAGAGGTTCAAATAACCCTTTGAGCAACTCTCTTGTCCTCTCTGCTATTTTTCCCAATGCTATTGACAACACTAAGAAGATTTTTCACAATAATGACATTTTTTTCCATTTACTTATTGACACAAATCTTCAATTTGGAAAGAATAGGTCTCATCTTTTGCATCTTTAATAAGTGGATAAAAAGTTGACATTGCTCCACCACTGTCTTGTTTCCAAAAAACATCTTATATAGTCTTGAAGCCCATAACCGAATGGTTCTTTGTGATTTTTTTTTTCCAAATTACTAATAATGGTTTCATCAATTTCAATTAACCATTTTGGTGTTCTAGGACATTCATTTTGATTATAATTAGGAGATATGTAACATTCTTGTGGATTTTCATTTTCGACATGGTCAATCTTGGCATTCATATTATGAATTGGTAAATTTTAATTCTCCAAATTATCAATCCCGGCATTGTCATTATTAATTGGTACATTTTCATTCCTCAACTGAACATATTCATTTTCTGACTCTATAATTTCACCTTCGATCAATACATCGTCAACTTGATTGACATTTAACATACCTTGTCTCTTCCTTCAATGATTTTCCTTGTCGCTTTCCCTATATGTTGCAATGTCTTTATTCGATACCTTCCTTTTGCGTTTAGCCTTTCAACGAGTATTGCTCCTCATTTAGACAACAATACTACACACCTTATCAAGTTTTGTAGCCACCTTTTCAAACAATGGACCCCAAACAAAGTTTTGTTTGCAAAAACATTGTTCAACCCTATGAAAAAGCCAAAAAAAAATGTGATTGTCAAGTGTGCAATGACAGAGAATATTTTGGTAAAATTCTTCTAGTAAACTGATTCGAGTAACTGATCCCATATTGGGTACCCGATCTCATATCGGGTACTCAATCTCATATTAGATATCCGAAATCTACTCTCGAAATTTGGAGGGAAATCAAGTGGGGACAATTATATAAGTATATAGAATTTACTTATTATATATTATTATATTTGTGGGGAAATCAAGTGGGGACAATTATATAAATATAAAGAATTTTCTTATTATATATTATTATGTATATATTATATAATATAATAGTTATACCAAATATATTAGTATTTATTAATTCATATATATGTATTTATAATCACATATATATATATATATATATATATATATTATAATTACATATTGTACATATATATTAGTATTAATTATAATTATATAACGATTGATAATATGGGTCGAATGGGGTCATAGGCTAACCTACAACCCTCTTCGACCCATTTCATCACGACATGTAGGGATATATTGTAATTTATCATATGGATTGAATGGGTTCATAGGCTGACCTACAACCACCTTCGACCAATTTCATCATGACATGTGTCCCTAGGGGTCGTAGAACCCCTAGGGACATATTGTAATCAGTCATATGGGTCGAAGGGGGTCATAGGTTGACCTATGACCCCCTTCGACCCATTTCATCACAACATGAGTCCCTAGGCAGTCCTAGGATCCCTAGGGACATATTGTAATCGATCATATGGGTCAAATGCCTATGACCCCCTTCAACCCATTTCATCACAACATGTGTCCCTAGGGTTCCATGATGAAATGGGTCGTAGGCTAACCTATGACCCCCTTCAACCCATTTCATCATGACATGTGTCCCTAGGGATCCTCAGACCCATAGGGACATATTGTAATTGATCATATGGGTCAAATGGAGTTGTAGGTCATTTCATCACATGTGTCCCTAAGACCCCTAGGGACATTGTAATCAATCATAGAGTTGAAGGGGGTCGTAGGCTAACCTACCACCCCCTTCGACCCATTTTATCATGACATGTGTCCCTAGGGGTCCTAGGACCCCTAAGAACATATTGTAATCAATCATATGGGTGAAGGTAACCTATGACCCCCTTCGACCTATATCATCACAATATATGTCCCTAGGGGTCATAGAACCCCTTGGGACAAATTGTAATTATAAATTATATAATACTATGTAATAATTTCTAATACTATGTTAAAATATATATTATAGTAGTATATTTGATAATATATTTTTAATATTATATATATATATATAATAATAATATATAGAGAATATTTATAATACTATAGATAATATAGAATACTATTTAATAATATATAGTATTATAACAATATAATTTATTATATAATATATAATAATTAAAAAATAATAATATAAAACATATTTAAATATGTTTGTAAGACTTTTGGTTTAAAATGTACAATTGGTCCCCAATATTTTGAATTAAAAATTTTGTATTGTGTTGCCACGTTTTGGGTACCCGATTTCGTATTGGGTATTCAATTAGACTTGGTATTCACCAAACCTATTTTGTCAACTCAAAAAACATGTTTAAGCCATGTTTTCCTGACATTCAGACTTCGATTGGCCATCTGACAACATTTTTTTCATCCAAATTCAATGAAACAAAAAGGGTTTCTTGAAAACACTCAAGATTCCAATGATATAATTGTTGTCAAATTATGAGTTCGATAAGTATTTATTAGTTAATATCTAATGAAGATATCTGTAAAGTGTTAATTGAAATATTGATTGAAAAATAGCTACAACTTTCAAATGGTATAATATTTTTGAAATCCAAAAGTTGTGTCACATTCTATGCTTAGCCTAGTATAAGGAAAAAGAAAAGAAAAATTAATTTTGTAATGTTTTCAATTAGTTAAGGTGGTCAGACACGAGAACTTTTTTATTCTGAAAAAGTTATAGTAGAAAATTCATATTTAATTATTCTATTGAAATAAAAATATCCAAAAATATGCATCACATCTAAGCATGAATCTACTTCTTATATCTATAATTATACTAAAAATATTATCATTTAATTTTGATTAAGGTGGTCAGACAAACACCTACTTTTTATTTTCGTCCTGAAATATTTTTAGTACTGCATTAAAATCAAAATCTTGACCAATCAAATAATTTTTTCTCCTAATAAGGCCTTCTCATTCAATTTGTCTCATGTATTTGTCTCTTGTTGTAAGTGATCATTGTGCAAGTTACTAATTGTGTTGCTTTAATGATTGAGAACCTGTCTTGTGGAAGTCATTTTCTTTTTCAGTTTGCTGTCATTTTAATCAGTTAGTGAAATTTTTATGTACGAGAAATTCACAAGAAGTTGTGTTTTTGGGGTTCTTCTCTACAAGTGGTTTAGTGTCATACTGAAAGTGTTAATTTTCGTAAATTTGTTTCACTATAGGTTCATGTGTGGATTTTCAAAGGTCTTCATATTTTCTCAAGTTTTCAATTATTTAATTTTAAGTCACTCTATCCCTTTTCCTAGAAATTCAATAGTTTAGAAGCTAGAAGTTGACCTTATCTGGAGACTCATGCCATTTTTCAAGTGATCCACATCTTATGAGTGTTGCCATGTTTCCTTGAAATGTTAAGTTTTGTCAAACTTAACAAGGGTGTAGTTTTAGGTGGTAACAAATATGATATAATTTGACATAGAAAAATGCAAGATTTAGTTATTGTAATGTCCCCTTTTTTGGGACATTAGAAAATTTAAAGACATATTCATAGGATAAGACGAAAGGACAGGAAGGGAGTCGAAGAGTCACAGCCTTGAGGATTAAAAGGAGAGAGACTCATTCATTTGGAGTATGCTTGGTTTATGAGATTTCGGTTTCTCTCTTGCGAGAGTTATCCAGAAAGCTTCAGCTTTCATCTAGCGAAAGGACGTAAACCCTCGTGTCGGTAGACAATGGACGCAAACCCATTGTTCATGAAGACGTCACATCAAGTGTCTCGCATGTGCTTATAGGTTCTTTCTTAGTATTCCAATCTAACTGTAAAACTATGTTTAAGATTGGACTTTTGAATGTTGGTCATTGTATTGCTGATATATAATGCAATAACATATTTCAAGGTATTTTATGAGAATCTTTGGTTTTATATTATTGGTTTATAATGCAACTTCATATGTTTATATTTTGAATATTATTTTGATATAGAAACAGGTAAATACCTAGTTGGAATATTTCAGTGGTATCAGAGCTTAGTGTCCTGCTAACCTACAGGGTTTACATTGCAATCTTGATAATTTTAGTCTAAAAGTATTGAAGTTTTACCTAATATTGAGAATCAGTAATTTTCACAAAGGAAATTCAATATTTGGAGTCCTGGAGTTTTTATTAGAAAATAAAGAAATATTTGGGAAAGAGAATATATTATTTGTGAGAACCAATATAGTTTGTCACATTAAGTTTACGGGTACAAAGAAGAAATTGGGCTCTCCACAATGAACTGATATATTTCCCTATAGTCTAGATGTATGCGCATAACTTATTCATGGACTGAGATGATAAAGGTCAAAATTAATTCTAAATATTCCATTGTCGGGGGTTTTCTGGATATTTTTTTTGGTGCGGACCTGTCTTCTTCAAAGATTGGCAATATCGATTGGGAAGCAAATGTTATATTCACAAGGATACAAATAAAGTGGAGTTGATAGCCCTTGGCGTGTGAATATTCATTGAGGATTAACTTAAACTAGTCTATCTGGAAAACTGAACTACTTAGGAAATTTCTTACACGAGTTTTCGGGCAAGCGTTTCTCATTCTTGGATGACAATACTATTTTCTCTTATTGGCTCATTGAAGGGGTGATTATTCGGAAGTCGAGAGAGATCATTTTATCCTATTGGTCCATTCTCAACTTATCCTATTAGTTTGAACGCATAGCCTATTCTTGTGCTCGCGGGGCCATCAAGCTAATATTGTCATCCATGAAATTCACAGGAGATAGACAAAGTTATGACATTATCAATGAATAATCTGCTCTCCAATTTTCATCGGGCTCTAATGTTTGGGTATCCAACTCGGAGATTGAGTTGATTTGAGCATTACCTTGTAGCCAAGCATATTGGTTCATTGTTTAAAACACAATTTGTTTGCTGGTTGAGGAGGTATTTGGTTTTAAATGGTTGTTATTGACATATACAGTAAGAGCCCTGACAGTTGGCAATGCTGGTGTATTCTATGAACATGGATGAGTTGGAGGATATCGATTACATTTCGAGTACAAATACAAAACAAAATATGTGGTTGAGTTTTCTGTTGGAAAGGTATCAACAGTATCTGAAGGAAATGATTTGGTGAGTTGTTGGAGCATTACAAACAACGCCAAGTGATAACTATGTGAAACAAAGTTTTTGGACTTTAGCGAAACACAAAAATCAGGCCAATATTTACAGACATGTCAGTAGAACAAAAACTCCTTGAGTGTTACATCAGCCACCTAGAACTTCAGTCACCAGTTTCTCCTACATGTTGTGGGAAAATATTTCAGGTTTTGGCACGACTTCAATAATTTCAGACTCGAACTCTTTAATCACTAGGAAGATCGAGATGTTGTTTTAGCAAAGATAGAAGGCATCAAAACACAACTAGAACAATTAAAATAGACAAACGTATTGAATGATGCTTTTCACATTTGGCATGGTTGTGATTTTGGGACAATAAACAACTTCAGATTAGGTTGGCTTCCTAAGATACCAATTGAATGGGATGAAATAAATGCAGCATGGGGTCAAGCATATCTACTACTTCATACGATGGGTGCACATTGTGGCTGCAAGCTTTCATATCGATTTATACTGATGGAAAGTTATCCATGAATGACTGATAGGAAAACAATATCTATGAAATATATGGTCCAATAAACTTGTTTTGGAGCACTCGCTATGATAAAGCCATGACATTCTTTTTAGCATGTCTGAAGGAGTTTGAGAACTATGCAAATGCAAAAGACAGGGCTGCAAATGTTACACTAGACAAGTGTGTTAAATTTCTGTATAGGTTCATCTGATCGAACAATAAAGATTTGGGGAAACAGCCATAGGAAAACTCAAGATCACATTAATTAGACATATCGAACAAATAAGAGGTTTGGCCGTAAGTACTCGACATCCTTACATGTTTTCTATTGGAGATGATAAACAAGTCAAATGCTGGGACCTTGAGTATAACAAGGTTATCCATTCTTATCACGGGCACTTGTTTATTGTCTCACACTTCATCCAACATAGGATATTCTCTGTACGAGGGTTGTGATTCTATTTGCAGAGTATGGGATATATGCACTAAGGTTTTGCTTCAGGGAAATCTTTTATTTTGCTGGAGCTACCAACTAGAGGTTAGAAATTTACATCTAGAGTGCTTACACAGATTGTAGGTCTGAATTTTTTAATAGATAAACATTCACAACCTTAGAGATAAGGAAAATTGTTTGATTTTCTTCATGGGGAAGGAAACTTTAGAGGCAAATAGGGTAGTACCTTTAGTGGTCAATCTTAGAAGTCAGAAATACAAAATATCAGCCTTACATAGCTGCTCCCAACAAATCTTCTTGAAAATGGAAAATATGAAACATACGGTTTTCTCAAAAGAATTCAATGACACCTTTAATGGTGAATAGTTGAGAAACTTGCAGAAAGAAAAGCAATTAGGTCAGCTATGTGTACTTGGGTTGCAATTAGAACAAATGGAATCTTCAAATGATGTTCACTCCGAATTGGAAGAGATAGAAACTCATTTGACCAATGTAGAGTAGGCAGATTGTAGACTCTTAAATTGGACATTACAACCTTCAATGGTGACTTTAGTCTAACCCAGATTTATGGAGCATCTAGATAAACAGGTTAACCTTGTGGTTGCTTCTTGTCTCAATGAGATTATACGAATATCATCTCCTACAACCTACAATGATGTGGTTTTGAAAAAGGTTTTGCAGCCGATAGTGAAGAACTTGATGGATTTACAAGTTAAAGGAATCCCTATGAGGCAGGAACATATTTGATCGACATGTGAGGACACTAGTACACAAGATCCTATTTGTGGGAATTGTAATAACAAAGAGGAGGCAAAAGAAATTCAGATTAGCACAGGGAAAAATGTAGATAAGATGATTTCAGCTATGGATAAGGAACATACAAGTTTCTATGTTGGTGATTTAGAGGTTAGCTTTGACAAACATGTTGATGAGGTCAGTTGTACTCGAAGTAATAGCATGTTGGAGTCTTTGTGTGACAAACCATATATTTCTTATACACATGATATAAATTTAGAGGAACAATCCAAAATGACACTGCAAGACGATGAGCCACTTCAACATGACAATAATGAGATGTATGCCTTAAAGAACCATCTGAAGGTTAGTGAAGACATGGTTGTCGCATCTTCGGTACGTTATGACAACACTCACAGGATTGTTGAGGATCTCTATAGGAAGGCTCAAAAAAGAGTGGAAGGAGATTGGCTTGTTACTGATTTACAGGTAGTCAAAACAACCTTTGAATCTATAAAATCAGGTTATTTATGTTTGCTTTCCAATAGGGATTATATTCTTAAGGTTTTTGGAATATATGTTGATCAGTTGAGTAAAGGAAATAATGAGATTATGGAGCTCAATAGGGAGCTTAAGTATGCTCATCAAGTATTGGATGATACACAAATTGCTTTTCAAAAAGCAAAAAATTAGGTTAGGATCACAAATCATTCTCGAGAGCATGAGAGTGAAGAGAGGTAGGAATTTTTTCGAGAAGTAATTAATGAGTTTGATAGCATTCAGTAGACTTATGATTTGGATAGTTGTCCCAAAAGACCAAGTACCAAAACTTCAGATCACATTCAGCTTGTAGACAACCCTTTGTTTGAAGTAGATGTTGATTGGATAATGGAAAACCCACTATTCGAGTTCGATGATGGTACAATCATTGATTTTAGTCAGGAGTTCCAGATTGACAATTGTTGCAACCAAGAGGTTTCTGCCTTGACAGAGGGACATAATGCTGATAACAAATCAGCCTGGGACAGAGATGTGGTGAGTAGTATAGCTAGGATGCAAACAAAGAGAGGGGTAGCATTGTGGCAGTTGAGTAGTTGGAGTACTCCACCCACTTTGGGCACAAAGTAGCAACATAGTATAGATAGTTGGGAAGATGGATGGCCCTTTTGTTTGTGGGGTCCGGGAAGAACATTCCCATGGTTCGTAATGTTCCGAGGAGTTGGTTGACACACACATGAGTTCCCACGATTATTTGACCACGATGGTGCTTGTGATCTTAATGGGAGTAAGAGTCTTAGTCGGATTGGGGATTTCCTTGTATATTATGGTAGCACACATCAGGTTGTTCTAATTGAACATGCACATGGGATGGTTTAGGATCCAGGTGTTGACTGTATGTATCTTTGGCATTTTGAGGATTTTGTCATAGTTCTACACAATTTGAGACTAGATGCAATGATAATCAGAGTTGTATGGCCTACAAATGCAGTAGTACTTCATAGATTAACAAGGGATCCAGGGATCTGGTTGATGGAAAGGTTGCATTTTGACAGCTTGCTTCACAGTTTGGCAGGATTTGTTTTCAGATTGGGCTACAGAGCTACTTGCAGATTCATATGGGATCTTGGTACTGATTGCTTGAGGATAAGCAATCTCGAGGAGGGAAGATTTGTAATATCCCCTTTTTTGGGACATTGAGAAATTTAAAGATATATTAATATAATATTAAAATTGACTATGAGAGCATGAATTAAAATTTATAAAAGGTCAATTTAATAGTATAAAGTGGGCTAAAGGTGACAACGAGGGATAAGAAGGATAGGAAGGGAGTCGAAGAGTCACAACCTTAAGGATTTAGAGAAGAGAGCCTCATTCATTCGGATTATGCTTGATTTGTGATTTAGATTTCAGTTTCTCTCTTGTGAGAGTTATTCAGAAAGATTCAGTTTTCATCCGGTGAGAGCACGTAAACCCTCATTCTAGTCAACAGTGGACATGAACCTATTGTCCATAGAGACATCACATCAGGTGTCTCACATGTGCTTACAGGTTCTTTCTTAATATTCCAATCTGACTATAAAATTGTGTTTAAGATTGGACTTTTGAATGCTAGTCATTGTATTGTTGATGTATAATGCAATAGCATATTTCAAGGTATTTTATGAGAATCTATGGTTTTATATTATTGGTTTATAATGCAACTTCATATGTTTATGTTCTGAATATTATTTTGAGATAGAAACGAGTAAATACCTAGTTGAGATATTTCAATTATCTAATAAACATAATGATCAAGAGATTTTTGAAAAAAAAACCACTCTTCTGCTATTTTCAACTAGTTTTCTTGATTGCTTTGGTACTTTTCGTTAACATGGCATGTTCCTTTATTAATATATCAATTTTACACAATCCATGCTAATTATTACTGTTGTTTCTGAATTCAATTATATATGTTTATTTTGCATTCCCATTTTTTATTACACTGTGTGGTCCATCGTCTTTGTTTCTTTATGGCCAATTTTCTAAGGGATTTATAAAGGAAATTGGCGGTGAGATGGTTTTCTGATTTGACTCAACTAGTACTTAGTTCCTTAAAAAGAATATGGAACACAAAGCCTAAATTACTTTGAAGTTTAATTTATAGACTCATCTCTTAATAATTACTTTATCGATTCACTGCCCGAGACTTAGGAGTTTGGGTTCAATCTAGCTTAGATATGGATCGAGGGTTGGTTCATAGGGGGCTATCCTAGGTAATTAAAAAAGTACTTGTTGATGAGGGTGTTTGCATGCCATCAACAAAGAATAAAATATATAGAGTATATTCTATCCTCTCTTGCTAAAAGGGAATTGTTGTTCATTTTTCACATACATTCAAATGAAGTAAAATACATGCTTATTACTTTCAAAGTAATTTTCAGAAAATACATCAAAGAAAAGTATTTTATTCATTTTGAAATAATGTTCAATATTTGCATGATGGAGTAAATCGTGACAGAAATTAAATGCTGAAAGTAAATTTCTCCCACACATCTGATTGTGAGAGTAGTCTCTACATGCTGACATACATCTATACCCTACTGAAATCAATAACTGAATAGAAGGGTAAAAGGAGAAAAGATCATGGGCACCAGTCATTGCCTGTAATGACTGGTGATATGGCGTCCAACTGCATCCATCCTCTCGCTGCTCCATACATCGCCCGTTCCGTGCTTCCAATTCCTGTATTTACAAAGAAGAGAATGGGTTAGATCCAATGGATCTAAGCAATGCTGATGACTCACTCAAATCTCGAATTTACCATCCTACATGCTATTCATCTCAGTAAGATACAGACATACACCAGCAAATAGAGAGATCGACCATGAAGTACAAAAGTATTAAAGGGACAATTCATTTTTTTTTTTGAAACCTTTTACTGATAAAACTGGTGAAAATGGACAGGCGTAGCTGATGGAATTGATATGCATACAAATAACAGTAAATGAAATATTAAAGGAACGAGCTTTCAAAGTTTTGAAACCTTTTGTTTCAATCATAGAGAAAGAATGAAAGCCACGGTGATAAGATTTAGATACAGCAAAAGATAAAAAAAAAATTTCAGCCAGTGAAAAGAATGTGTCATACAGGTCAGAATGCAAACTGAAGCAAGATAATATTCATAAACTTACAACACCACCAGGAAAAGCACAACGTTCAGAATAGAGATAAATGTGGCAAAGTGTAACTATTTTTCAGCATTCAGCAACTCTCAGGAAATCACAGGTTTGAATAATATAAAAGAATGCTATTCAATATCAGAAAGGAAAAGGGAGAAATACGTTACAACAAGATACTATTGATGCAATGTGATGCTCAGAAATTTTAACTAAAATCTTTCATGACGTAAAAAGTCATATACAGCTAGAAGAGAGCAAAGTGTAATTAAAATGTCATTCTCAGATAGTAGTGAACAATCAATAAAGCATATGAAATTAGGTCATGAATTGAACGTAACCAGCACAAATGCATAACTGTCAACATTTCACGAACATAATACAGGGCTGAAAGTATGCAACATTTCAAAAAGAAAAAAAATCACTGGTCTAAGACTAAAAGAGGTGTTCAGATTTTAGCAAACTACCAGCAAACAGATTACCAACAAATCTGATACATTTTCTAAGAAAGAAACAAGCAATATTACTTTCAGCAAAGCATGATAGAACATAACAGAGATAGATCTTCGGGTTTTATACCAACAGATATGATTATGAGATAACTCTAAGGCACCTTCATGCAAAAGATCGTCATTTCAAAGAATGGAGGAAATGGTAAGTGGTTTCTTTGTAGACAGAAACCCTCATGTAAAATCATAGATCTGAGGTTAATGTTACGAGTATTATTCCAGTTAAAACCCGTGTAAAGAAAAATGGATAACAGCAGCTCTCTTATTGCATCACAAACCCTTATGTCATCTTCAAAGGAAAGGGAAAATTACATTACCATAGTTAGAGTTTTGGAGAAACAACTAGCTGTAATAAGGAGTCAGCAGGTTAATTTTTACCCTTTAAAAGTCTGCAAACTAAGCTCATAAATGGAGGCCCTCAATACATCCAAGACTTAAACCCACTAAGTGCAAGTAGTAGAGATCAAGTCATAAGAAACTTTCAGCAAGGAAACATTATGTCTAGGAGTCATTTTTGCTAAAAAATGAAAATAAACTTCATATACAGCAAAAGAAAATCTGTGGGAAAGTGGATATCTGAAAGAAAAAACCTCCATGATTACATACCATGAGCCATGAATCTCCAGGCATAGTTCCAGCAAAAATGCAGAAAAAGGTGTAAATCCGTGGCCAAGAATAAGTCTCATGGCGTCAAACCCTCAACAAGAAAAGGAAGAATAGTCTGCTATCAGGGGCCGTGGCCGGTGGTGGTAGCATAAAGAGTAGTAAACGCAGAAAATGGTGTTAGCCCAGCAAGAAAATAAGAAAAACCATAACCATGAAAACGTGGATCCAGTTTTTGCATGATGGTAGATACCAGTTGGCTCACCAAAAGCCATGCGTTTTCATGCCACAGAACACCAGGGAAAATACACTAAAAATGGCGTCCAAGTAATAACAAATACCACTCTGCTACTTCAAAAAAGCATGCATTTTTATGACACACTCAGGGAAAGGTAGTAATAGAGACGAATTAGCTAAATATACCTACGAAATGACCATTTCCAGCAGCGAAAAAGTGAGTTCAGAGGTGCTTCATGGCGGATAAGGGTTTCTTCTAACCCTAACATCTTTTGCTGCTCATTCCCGTGAGTTACAAAAGGCAGGATAAAATTCGCAAAACTTTGCTTTTAAACGTTCCTCAATTGCATTATATAAAATTTCGGGTCCATGGAGTAAAACAAAAATGGAGTCGTCTTCCCTTTTTATGCAATTTGTTAGCTAAAGTGGTATAGACTTATAATATAAATTCGTCTATACATTATTATTAAAATTGCATTACAATTTGATGTAATTAAATTTATTATTATTTATCTTTAAGTTGATAATATATAAATCAACTAATAAATAATGATAAATTTTAAATGCAATTTAATAATAATGTCTTTTTTTAGTCTTGCATTTTTTTTAGATTTTTAATTGCATAATATCAAAATGTAATTATTATTAAATAATTGATATTCTTCAAATCAATTATTTAATAATAACTTTCATGCAGTTAAAAGTATTTAAAAGTCAAAAGTCAAGACGAGTTTAAGAAGAGGTTGGTATTGTCAAAATGCCAAATTTCAAGGGGGGAACTGCAATTGATTTTTAGAGGCACAGTTCAAACTGAAGCACCTCAGAATGCAGCATGGAGTTATTTATGGCAGTTTAGAGAGCTTTTTCTAGTTTTTCTCATGCATGGTTGGTGGAACTTCAGTTCAGGATATTTTGAACATGTTTTTGGACTTTTCAGAGGTGCTTAATAATGAGTTAACTCATTATTTCGACCCAGCTTTTCTGCTTTGAGGCAGTTGTATTGTTTATATATACTCTTTTTATTTTGAAGGAAAGGGTTCAGATTTTGAGGGAGGATGCTTATGTGATTTGATCCTTAAGTGTAAATTTTTATGATTCTGATCCATTATGCAGATGTACTGTTTTGAGGACCTTTGATGAAAATAGAGTTTTCATTGGAACCAGTTTTGGAGTTGACAGATTTAGTTGTGTGCATTAAGGTGATTGATGTTATTCAAATTGTGTTTTAATTATAGGCCTTTCTGAATGATGTCTTATCTTGTACCTTCTTTATAAATAGCTGTTCATAGGTTTTGAGTTGTGTTTAAATTATTGATGTATTCGATTGTGATTAAATTCCTTTCGTATATTTTCAAAGTTCATAGACCTTCTCTTAAATTATTGATGTGAATTAGCAGATTTTCAAATAAGGTTTCTTGTGAATGTCTTGTCAAATCTTTCATTGTGTCTCAAGTATAGCAATAATCTGTGTTATCAATTTTGGTGTATCACCTTACTTCTTTAAGTTTTCCGTGTTTTAGGTCATCTTTTTACCCTTTTCCATCTGAAAGTTTTTCACATTTCCATTAGTATAAGTAAGGTATAAGATATATTATACAGGAACCAGCCTAGGATCCGGAGGTTCAGCCAAGTTATAAGTTACCCACAACTTTTGGCTGATCCCATGTTTCTTCAAAATCACTGCAAGTTTTAGGACTTAAAGTAAATTTCAGGGTGCAGATTTTGGAGATAACAGGAATCTCAAATGCTAATATATTTGTTCAAGTGAGATGACCCCAACATTGTCTATATGAGGTCTTGACATCACTTGGATAGGCTTGGTTGATGATTTGATATTGTTGGCTATCATAAGGGGATTTACAAAAATGTTCCTAGACAGAAAATGTAATTATCTCAATATGAATGATTATACTTTTTTAATGATAGGACTTCAGATTTAATGAAAGTCAAATAATGATAGGACTTTAGATTCTTTTGTTGCCCAAGCATTTTCAGGTTCTACAAAGCTTGTAACACTTCACATATTCTACAGAACCACTTTCAAATAAATTTAAAAGGGATAAGGGTATAGGAAGTTATTTAAGAATCCCAAGGACAATGATAGTTATAAATGATGCTTCATATAGACTCTAATAAACTGATTTTTACTCAATGAGACTACTCACAATTCCAAAAAAAATAGTGCAATCTCCAAAGGAGGCAAAAGAATTTCAGACTATAAACATAAATTCAACTTCAAGTACCCAATAGTGGCACAACTCAAACATGCATTCACAATTGAACTAATGATCAAATTAGGTTTAGACTAACCATACACTATAACTTACATTAACTAGATACAAATAATATGAACTAGAAATTGATCAAGTATTCTTCATTTTTCACCATTAAAATTATCATTGAATTGAAACTAACTTTGAAGAGTAGAAACCATGCATACATCAAAACAACACAAGAAAAAAATCACAAGTTCATTGTGTCACTTGCATTAACTTCAAATGTTGTTTATAACATTCTTTGTTCATCAATTTCCACTATTATTTTTGCATCCTAATAGCTACTAGCTACCAACTACTAACTTTCCAAAGGAGAAAAATATTGCCTTTTATAGAGAAGGCTTACAAGATCAACGATGGATATAAAATTGTTAGAGTAGTGGTTGTCATTGCACCAAAAGATCGACCTGTCAATGGTCGATATAACCACTAGACTTATAGAACATAAGAGGCAGTTAAGCCATGCCACAAATCCCGAATGGGAACATTGGTGGTTGGTCCAATAATCCCACCTCTCAATGTTACTAGAGGAGATTCGAAATTGTAACCAAGCTCTGATACCACTTGTTAGACTAGTGGTTGTTGCACCAAAAAATTGATCTGTCAATATCTGATACAACTAGACATATAGACCACATTAGGTGGTTAAGCCATGTCACGAATCTTGAATGGGAATGCTGGTGGTTAGTCCAACAATCCCCCCTCAATGTTACTGTTACTCAATTTTGACACATGTTAAAATTTAGTTATGGAAAATCAAATGGAGTAAAACATACATTTTTTCACTTTCAAGACATACCTAGAATTGCAAAAAAGAAACACTTTTCATTCATATTGATATAATAGATAGTGTCCTTGTATTATTCACCATGATGGTACAATTGATATTTACAAGCACGAAATAAAGATGTTAAAATTGAAATTCTCTCACACATTTGACCACGATAGTAGTCTCTATCTATTGATATATATTCCTACTCTACCAAAATAAATAAAATGAAAGAAGTATAAAGAGAGGAAAGGTCATGGGCACTAGTCATTTCTTGTAATGACTGGTTGAGTTGCATCCACTTGCTTCCACCTGTTCACTGCTCCGAATTGCATCCCTTCCATGCATCCAACCCCTGCATTCATAGAAAAAAGTTGTTAGATCCAATGGATGTAAGCAATGCCAACACCTCACCTCGTCTCACATTCACATTCCTAACATGCTACTCATCTCAGCAAAATAAAAGCATACATCAGTAGAGAAAGAAAAACAATCATGACAAATGCTTTATTACTAACATGTTTGTTTCCTGTGCAACATGATCATAATAGATTGAATTATTTGTGTGTGGCTAATTCATAATAGAAAAGAAAAAGCATCAAAGGGACAAGTCATTTTGATTTGAAACCTTTTGCTTTCAATATCAGAAAAAGTCAAACATTAAAGGGACAAGTCAAATAGGCTTGAAACCTTTTGTTTCAAATAGAGTAACAAAGATGAAAGCATCAAGTTGCAACAAAGAACAATACAAGTGTGCTGAAAGGGAAGAGCTACAACCAATTAAAGGAAATGAAAACATTATTTTCAGAATCCAGTAAGTATCAAAGTGCAGATTTGAAATAAACAAAGGAGTATGAAATTCATAGGATTAAAATATGTAATGAAACCGAGCAAAGCTACAAATAGAACTAATACAAATGACAAATATCAAGATGATGCAAAAGAACAGATACATAACAAAGATATCTGATTTCATGTTTGAAGCAACATAAGTCTATCAATGAAGGCACATGAATGACATGCTTGACAAGAAGACGGAACCAGTTGTGTGCTAAAATGTTGTCACACTTCTATGAATCATTACATGTAAGAAAACTCAAGAATGAGCCCTCACAAATCGATCCATAGCTCTCTACTCATAGAGTGCAAGGGTTTGCAATGGAGGCCCTCAGTTTGACCTATTTTTGTGCCCATGCAAGTACACCATGAGATGAGAGATTCAAAGAGGAAAAGCAAGAATGCTAGTCTCCATGATCTTCAAATATGCATGAAAATAAGATCTAATCTATGAAAACAAAATCTAATCTATAAATTCAAGATCTAAGCTAAAAGCCCATGATGGGTGCAAGAGAGAAAAAGACAAGAAAATAGAAGTTCTCCAAAAAAAGCTTTTGTATTCAAACTCCTTCAAAAATTGATCTTCAAACCTGCAACATAACGATAGCATAATCATGGGTGTCTAACATGAGGAGAGGGCTCTCCCTTATAAAGGAAATTATGGAGGTGAGAGGCTTCTCACAACCAATATGGGATAATAGAGCTTGATCCATGTGAGACAAAATTCCACCAATGAGAAAAGATGAGTGGTTGAGAAGAAAGTGGTGATCCATGTGAGACAAGATTCCACCAATTAGAAAAGAGGAGTGGTTGAGGAGAAAGTGGAAAGATAAATCCCACTTAGATCACTTTTTTAAGTGTAGAGAAATTAAATAAAAAGAATTTATTTTATTTCCTTTTTTCATCAAAAGAGATATTTAAGTGGGATTTTTATTTAATTAAAAGGGAGCAAGTTCTTTTTAATTAAATAGAAGATATTTAATTTAATTAAAAGAGAGGTTTTTCTCTTAATTAATTAAATGTAGATGAACTGTTTAATTAAAAGAGAGGTTTTCTTTTAATTAAATAGGGATTTTATTTTATTTAATTAAAAGAGAAGATTTTCTTTTAATTAAATAAGACTTGGAATAAAATGATCAATCTTAGAAATGAAATAAATCGAATTTGATCAAAGAAATTGATTTGAATTGATTTAATAAAATATTACAAACCATTGATTCAGAAAATTTGATAAATTGATAAATTGAATAATGGGGGCCCATAGTCTAGGCGACCATTTTTGGGTGCATACACCAGTCACTGCAAATATTGGAGTTTGAAGGTGTATTAGAGTATAATTTAGGACTTATGGATACTAAAGATCAAGAAAAAAGGAAGAAAGTGGTTAATTAAGCTAGGCCTAGCAAAACCTGGAAAGAATAGGACCCTAGGGATGGAGTTATGGGGGCTACTTGGCAGCTATGGCTATGGGTCGCTGTTATGATATTCTTAAATGTGCTATAGCTGATACACACATGACAACATAGGATGGATATGACACCTTTTACACTAAAAAATAGATGGGTATGCCTACATATAATCCTACAGGTTATGAATACAACTCTTTAATACATCTATTATAAATAATCAAAGTGAAGTTGCTGCTTGTACATGGCATGGTTGATAAGAATGTTCACTTCAGGCATACAACAAGACTATCTAATAACAGAAAAAGAATGGTAAGTGTATAACTTATGGCTATTAAAATAGTTGTATAATCACTCCACAATGAACCCAATTGCAACCGCGGAAGGAAAACACCATCAAACTGTGCGAATAGGAGGATAAAAGACACAAAAAAATCTCCACATTCAATATAGCCAAAAGAGCCACGGTATGAAGATCCAAAGACAACAGCTCCAAGACAAGGAAGTCCCCAGGGACACCAGAAGGACAAGTCACAGCAAGAAGATCACAGAAAAATGCCTCAATACAACCTAGTAAATTCCAGATTTCTAGCAAGACATTCACGGCATCAAAAGTAGCCATGAACAAAAAATGGCTTTTCAAACAACAACAAGATCTCCATGTTAAGTTTCATTCAAATGCTCAGCAAAATACCAGGTTATGACAAGAACAAGGAGCAAAAAACATCCCAAGATAACCTTCAAAAAAACTATAATGGCATTCGAAAATGCAGAGAAGATAAAGACAACAGCAACGTTCAGAAAAGACTAGTAGAGAAAGACAGTCGCGGCATCATGAAAGTCCATAAAAAATTACAAATAAACTTCTAGATTTATCCATTTCTTCCTGCAACTAGGGTTTTAACCCTTCTCATCCTTTCCAAAAAAAGCTATTAAATTAGCCAAAATCTTGTTTTATTTTGCCTTTATCTTTCCCTTAAGCTGATTGAAGTGAGATTTTGGGTCTGCCAAATTTCTTATAAAAAGGGGGTGTCTTATAAAGTATTATGATTAATGATTCTTTTATGAGTTGTTTATCATGTTTTATAAAACATTTAATAATTCTTTAATTGCTTATTCTTATTGCATATTTTTTGCAAAATGTAATTATTATTTTAAAAATTGATAACTTATAAATTGATTATTTAAATAATAAGTTTAAATACAATTAAATAATAAGTTAAAAAGGGGATTTTTGTAGTTTTGGATTAAACATTTGAGTCATTGGTCAACTTGGAGAAAAGGGAAATAAAATGGTTGAGCTATCATTGACTAAAAGTGTCAAGAGAGAGTTGAAGTTCTTAAATGCTTAAATTCAAGGGAGCTGTCTCAGTTACTATTTTTAGATTCTCAGATCTGACTCATGACTTTGGAGTCAATTTTGGAGCGATTTGTGGCATTTATGAAGTCTTTTTGGACTTGTCCATATGTGTATTTAATCAAGGCACAGTTTGGGGTACATGTGGCATGTTTTTGGAGCTTTTAGACTACTTTTGTAAGCAGTTTTCTTTGATTTTTGACCCTCACTTCCTCATCATTTAGGTTTTTCCATTTTTCAAGTTTACCTCTTTACCCTTTTCCATACAAACTCCACACCTTTTATTAGTATAGGTGAGATATCAGATATATCAGATAGGACCTGGCCTAGAATCCAAGGATTCAATCAGGTCATAGATTATCCACAACCTCTGATTGATCTAATGTTGCTCCAAAATTGTTGAGGGTTTCAGGGCTTAAGCACTAGGGTGCAATTTTTTTTTATAACAATTACCTGAGGAGATTCGAACTTGTAACCAAGCTCTGATACCACTTGTTAGATTGGTAGTTTTTGTTGCACCGAAAGATTGATTTGTCAATGCGTGATACAACCACTACACTTATAGACCATAGGAGAGTTAATCCATGCCACAAATTCCAAAGGGGAGCATTAGTGGTTAGTCCAACATAAATCACTTCAAGGGCTCAATTCTTCCTTCTAAAAACATTACGATATTTAAAATGATATCTTCTATCTAGTCCCAATAGAAGATGAAATAGTTGTACCTGACCCTATTAGAGGACAAAAGCAACGTGCTTGGTGTCACAAAAACAAAAGAGTAGGTACATGTAAATATAATTTTTTGAGTTTTCAATGTTACATCTAATTGGTCCTCAAATTTTCCAATTCCTTTTACAATAGACCACATTTTGAATGCTTTCACGGAAATAGTTATTTTGTGTGTCTTTAGGTATATCCTTGTTTCCATACATGCCCTATGCTTGTTTTATAGAGAATGACCAAATGATTTCATCCTTTGATGCAATGACATTTTCTTGAAAATAATATTCCTAATCAAGGGTGATGACTATATCAATTCCTTATAAGCTAAGGGCCATATATTATTGTCAATGTCTTGTAGGTTGGCTCTGTTGTTTCTATGTGGGTATCTTCAGAGTTTTTCTAGAAGTCAAATAATGATCTTAGACTGCAACTTCGATGGTCATTAGAGATGTAATTTCCAACTAATAGCTTCCTATGGTCATAGTTTATAAACTACTATTCACTATTCAAAACCCCATCGATCAACAATTGATTGCTGAGTTTTTTGATGTATTGACAATACCACCACTATCTCTCTTCTTCATTTTCTAATCTTTTGTTCATTTTTTTATTGATTCCTTTTCTTCTCTAATATCTTTCAATGACTGACTACTCTCGTTCGTGTCTTGTTATAGTTTGGCAATGTTCCGCATCTTCCCATTCATATCAATGACTATGACTACTATTGGTGACTGGAAGTTGCTTTGATATCCATCTACTGGGCATTTTGATGCTACTTTGACCTTTCTTCATATCTTATCCTTACCATGTATCCCTCCTCATGTGTGCACTAGATAGCTCTGTCTTGTTCCGACCTACTAGCTATCTTCACTTTGGCTGATGAGGGAGGTCCAATTATTAGCTTTTTATTCAATACTGACTGGAATTTATCGTAACTTGATGACGATATGATGTGTTAAAAAGGAGATATGTATGTTTGAGAATTGAAGTTTGATCAATTCATCTTTATTGAATTCAATGTGTTGTTCTATCTTACTTGTTTGCTCTTCCTTATTTCTGATTGCTCATAAATTTTCTCCCCTCTAGCATTCCTTACTTCTCTTTCTTATATATTCGTGAGATGTAAAGGTCACAACTACCCATTTGATTGTTTGTAATGGTTAAATTTGTTCTTCAATTTAATATACTTATATGGCCTTGTTTTACATTGAAAGGTTTGATAAATAAATAAATAAATTTATTTATTTCATGATAGTAAATTATCTATATTATTTATCAAATATTAATTTAATATATTTCAATGTATCTATTGCAATATTTTTTTTTATTATAATATTTTTTGTATTCCAAATATTTGATACATTTGATTTATTTATTGTTATTTTATTTATCTAATTATATTAGAGAAGTATCCTAACAATATCATTTCTTTATTTATTAATAATTATTTTATTAATATAATATATAATGTTTAATTATGATAATATTGATTTAATATATTATATATAATTATATTTGTCTATTAATGTACTATATAATTTTTATTTTATTTCTTTTTCCAAGATATTTTTATTATTTATTATTAGATTCTATTCCAAATTTATTTTGAGCACTTGAACTAGCTATAAACTTTGCTAATTTTCATAGATGTTATTTTGATAAATTGTATGAAAAGTTGATATTTTGTTAACGAAGAATTTGACATTTTGATATATGTTGTTTTGATCAACATTACAAAGGATGAAATCATGAGAGTATAGAAACTATTTTAAAGGATTCAAAGGATTATGTTTTGATAAATGTTATGAGTGATCGAACCATGCTAGCACAAAATTGATTTTACAGCATAACGTTAGGTTACAAAATCTTTTGTATTTGACAATGAATATATATGATTAATTTTGATATGCATATTATGAATTTGTTATTCTAAAATTTGTAACTCTTATGCATCAAGATGATTCATTTTTAAGGGGGGAAGGATGTCACAATGCTTTATAGGCTAATTTCTACGATTCTTGTAGATTAGAATATTGCTTAATGAGTGCATTAATGTGTTGTCATTTATTATTTTACTTCTTTTAGTTTTTTTTTTATTTTTTTAATATTTTAATTAAAATTCCATAGACAATATTTTTAAATTATTTTGGGATAAATTATTTTATACTTGATAGCTTTGGCTGGATACCTAACTAATGTAAATTCAATAGATTCATTTCTTTTAAATAAAGCTAAACTTTTAAATAAATATAATTATATATATTAAATATTCTCATTAGGAATTATAAATAGTTAACATAAATCCAGAAATGAAATGTGTCGAAAAGGGTCATAGGTTATCCTATGACCCCTTTTGACCCATATGAACAATTATAATGTCCCTAGGACCCCAAGGGACTCATGTTGTCAAGGTTATCCTATGACCCCTTTTGATGCATATGAACAAATGAATTATGATTGGATATGAAAAATATGATCCTAAAGCACAATGTGAAACACCCTCACGATGTTTCCAAGCAACAATGGGTTTCCATCCACTGTCCAAGATCGACAGTTTTTGTCTTGTCACCTACTGAAAATTTAAGCTTTTGAAAACTCTCTAAGAGAGAAAATGGAATTTGAATTAATAAAACTAAGTATGCTGCAAATGAATCCTCTCCCCTCCTTTAGGCCCAAACATGTGACTTCATATTCCCATCTCTGTTTCTTTCTTTCCTTTTTAAAATAATAATTTTCCCCACTAAGGAAATAAAGTGTCCATAATAATAAAGTATCATTTAATAATGTGAACGTATTTTATAAAGTCACTTCATTAATTATTCAATTAAATCTTCAGGTATTAGAATCTCTGATCAAATAAACTCGGAAATGCATGAGTGATAGCTTCCCGAAAAGGTCTCGAAAAGATGCTCTAGTCCAACCCTGAAATGCCAAGAATATTAAGTCTGTTGACTTACTAAAAATCGTAAGTGTCTGAAAACCCCATTGAAACAACCCCAATCGGCCAACAACTAAAATTGCCTAGGCCAAAAATTGAATTGATCCCAAAGAATACTCGATTAGCCCATGGTACCAAGGAAAAATGGGCAAACGACACAACAAAGTTCACTAACCTCGAAAAGGGGACATGACTACTAATTAGTAGTTTCCTATCACAATGTACCTATAAATATTCCACATGGATTAAGTTTGATCATAAGTGAGCAATACCTTCATTATTAATATTGAGTTATTAAAAGTGAGTTTTGGTTGCAATAATTTTTCCTTCAAAGGGTTATGTTGAGTAAAATGTCATATTATATGCAAAGGGCACTAGTATTTTCTTGTACTAAACTTAAGATTTTTGTAGCTTTGCTTCTCTTTACATAGGATTATCTACATTATTTCTTCAAGATCTTCTATTGTTCCTAACCTTTAATTCATTTTTATTGAAATTATGTTGATCAAAGGTGAAATTGTTGTATGTTAGCTTGGTCCCTCTTTTATTAGATTTAGCATGATTTCTAGTGCATACAAGCACATGGCATTCTTCATATGTATTGCATTACATTTTCTTGTTCAACAATTTTTTTCTCATTTATTTGCATTATCGCCACTTTAAAGGGAAATTTAAACTAATTGAAGGATATAAATTTTAACATTTTTCATATTGAGATTTATATACATCCATATAAGAATTTTGGATTGTGAAATAATTATCTTTATCTAAGATTTGGGAAAATAGTATTGAAAGATAAGTTAAAAAAGGATGTTACAAAATTTTGTATCTCTACTTCATTGTCTTCCATTTTATGTGTGTGGGAGATTCCGATTTGGAATTCATATTTTTCTTATCTCAGTACAAATTGCTAGTCATGTTAATGGAAAGTTCTTTAATTTTTTCACTAATTATTTCTAAAAGTTTCATGTGTACCTTTCCAGATTTTTTTTTTTCCAATACTTAATCATTTTTTGGGAGAACATAATGTGTTGTGCACGGCGTTGGGTGCATCTATCGGCTATGTATGTTACTATTTCTTGTTAGTAATGAAAATAGTTAGAAGTTTTTCGAATTCCATTAAAAGTGAGATAATGGATCTCTATCTAACGATTCAATGCAACTATGCAGGGTATATTCACAGGCCTATCTTGGGCAGCTTGGGTATTCTTTTTTCCTTTTATTATTTTTGTAATACTCATTTTGAAGATAGTACTCAAATATTATTCAAAAGAGGAAAGATTTCAAAATTAGAAGTTCCAATTTCTGTTTGGAATCTCAATCTTTGCCTGAAAGAATAGAAAGCTCTCTTTTCAAATAAGAATTATCAAACAAGAGGAAATAAATTACCCTCTTATAATTGTTTATCATTTATGCTAATCTGAATAGATGATTATTCTTGCACATCAGATTGGACTAATATTAGTGAGCTGAGTCAAGTACAAGACAAATAAATGTATAAGCATGTTTAACATATTAAACTCATGCACAAATGGACTATGTATGGTAAAACCATAAATTTTGGATGGACTTGGCACTCAAATTCTCACATTGAAAAACCATGAAATATAAGGATTTCCTAATTTGAGTCTTTTACAATGCACTGATCTATAAGTGAACTTAAAAAAAAAATATAACTTATCAATTAGAAGCTACTTTGATCAAATGCACAATTATATATTAGGAAAACAATTACAAAATAGGTTTGAGTTGAAGAAACAATATTTTTAAGTATTTAAGAATTCTCAAGTGTGTATGTATGTAAAACTCATGATTATGAAACCTGTGACATTGAAACAAAAATAAGGGTATAGAGTCATGAGCGGTGTAATGTCTGAAGCATACATAAATTTTTAATTTTCACTCACAATAACCAAGCATGCAACATTAACACCATTTAGTCACCAAGATCCCAATGTGAGCAAGGTGAAAGAATATGGTGGAAGGGGTTTAAAGACTAATATTATAGAAAATTGCTTGTGTTAGCAAGCAACATGGCTCAAAATTGCACTATTAATGTTTTTTTGAACTAATGGAATACTTTTTCTAGCGACAATCCTTTTAGATTACGAAATTAATATTCAATTTGGCAGTGAATCACATAGATAATCATTAGAATGTTGGAAATGCAATTATTTCATTGATATCTTTGTAGCATTTCCATTCTGTAATGTCCCCATTTTCTAAGTTGTCCTTCAGTGGAGTTATTAGTTATCGTTCATTGGAGTTATCTGGCCTATTTTTATTCTTGTAGGCGAAGATAGGAGATTGTTAGTGAATAAAATAAAATTATTATTTATGAAGTTTTCCAAATAAAATAAATCTCAACTCTTGAGGGTAACTTTATTTTAATTAATTTAATAAAAAGTAGCTTAAGTGCACAAATAAAAAAATATTCTAAAAGTGAAGAAACAAAATAACTACTATAAAGTCACTTGAATATATATTTGTAAGTGATTCTTCTAGAAACTTTTATTGATATTAGGTTACATTCTTCTAGAAGATTTGGATAAGCCTTTAAAACGAGGTGAATGCAAGTCAGTTGGGCATTCTTGACTTCTTATTTTCTCGAAGGGCTTGTGTTTGTAGGTTCAACAAGCTTCCTTAGTACATAAAACCTTGGGTTTTTGGTTGATTGGACAAAAACCCATTTAGCTAATCTATCATATCCTCGCTTCTATAAGTTTGTAAGCGTTACGTGTATAAATTTTCCCCTTATGGCTCATTTAATCTGTCATGTGCCAGTAATAAAATGTTAGTGGCTCCTCTTTGTGGGGTGCTTGTGGCACCCCCTTTGGTGTGGACTTATCTTCATAATTCAAACTTGGTCGCTAGTCTTATTGTGGGCCAACTTGCTTACTTTGAGAGGTGTTTGACATTTATATATTTGATATTCTTGGAGTATCAATTATGTTTAGTGAAGACATTTTCTCTCTCATTTCTTGCAATTGCAACATGAAATTGGCTACATAGGCTTGTAGTTTCAAAGGTGCAAGATCCTCCCTAATCAACCCAACCAATTTGGTGAATGGTGCGATCAAGGACTGCAAAATCGACAAATACATATCGTTTCAGTTTGTCGGTGATCTTTGTGACAGTGATACATTTGTCGAGAGTGGACAACACATCATCATATATCTTCAAAAATTAAATAGCAATAACACCTAAATTCAGTGTTTACAATATCATTATGATCAGCAATCGGGCATACAAAGTCAGAAACATCATAAATAATCAGATCATTCATTTGCATCTCAAATTCATGAATCATTATACTTGGTATATTTGTGACATCAAGCAATATTCATGGCAGTGGTAGTAGAGAATACTATTTGCATGAATTTGTGTGTGTATTGGCCACAATAGACAATACATCTATCTATCTATCTATCGATATATCGGTGATACCAAAGATATATCAGTGACACCATCAATTTGGATCAGTTGTGGGAATCCTCCTTGCTTAGTTAAAGACTGAATTAGAGTGGTATATCTTTTCAAATTCGCAGAGTTTACGTTACACATTTATAGATGTTTTGCTGGCAAATGATATAATTATAAGGGGACTCGGATTAATTGAGTTTGACTGCTCACATTTATGAATTTCCATGTTTGGATTAAGGATGCCATGGAGTAATTATTTTGAAAGTTGAAGTTGACTATGAAACCATCCTCTTTGGAAAAATACTAGTCACATGGGAATAAAAATCATTTCTTTGACAAATAATAGGCCACGAAAATGATTGAAGGGCGTGCAAGGTTTCATGAGACTATTTATGCAGTCAATTTTGATATAGAAGCAGAGATAAGGGTTGTAGCTAGTAGAGCATGGAGATATGAGGACTCACAAACTTACTATTATTGAAATTCTACACATGCTGGAATTTTTTCTTAAACAGTAACACTGCATTAGAATTCATACAAACTATTCATTTGCACTTTAACAATTTTTGCAAATCATATAGAAATCATTAGCAAAAGAAAAGAATAATGTTCATTGTATAAATCATCAACTGATGTGTACAATTTTCAGTTTTACAAACATGGAATGAATTGAAAATGCTGAAAATGAAGATCTCACACAAGCCGTGAGTCTAACTACTGCGTTTCATACATATTCACAATATGAAAAAATAAGACATATGAAGGTAGGGTCAGAGGTAACCAGTCATTGCCTTTTCAGCTTTCGATTGGTATAGTGATCCATGATGTTGTTCTTGGTTCAGCTCATGGTCTGCCAAGCTTTGGTTTTCTTCTTCCTGCATGAAGGAAAAGAGTGGGTTTAGATCTCAAAAGATCTAAGCAATGACTGAATACCTATAACTAGTCATCCCACACATGTACTATCTTTCCCTATTCTAAATACATATCAAAGATAGTGAAGTGCATTCTCAATGCCCAAGTGAGGAAAGAGAAAATTTAATGTTTGATTTTTGAAATTTGGAATAGTTATATTAAAGACTGCAAGATCAAATAGAAAAATATAATGTTAAAGGAACAAATTATTTTTGATATGAAACCTTTCATTGTAATCAAATACAAGCATGTTAATTTCACAAGGAATAGGTACTGAAAAATTATGGATGCAAAGTCACAGAAAGTGGTTTATGAGTGTTACGAGCCCGTGCTTGAACCTCATAAATACTCTTTATTTGCTGAGTTTGCATCTATATTATGATACAAGAAATAACTAAACAACTGTTCAAGATGGTCAAAGGAAAATTACAAAAGATATGGACAACAAGATCTTGCAAGCAGAGAAGCCACAAATCTTAAAAGAGGAGGTGGGCAATATTATACATCATGACAAAATGTTGCTCATTCAAAAGATTGATAATAGAAGTTTGTATATGTATGTGCAGCCATTATTGAAAATATAAAAGAGCGGAGATATTATTGTGATATCAATCAAACACATATAAAAGGTATGATCATGCCTATAGCTTCAACCTTAATTACAATGCATGCTGCCATTATTTCTAGAATCAAACGGATATCAAGGCTACAGTATTTATTCATTTGCAAGAAATTGTTACTAAGAAATGCAGATCAAGTTCATTTTCACTTTTGGAGCAGCAAATGAAGCATATTTTCTTGACACTACAATGGATACAGAAGACAACAAAAAAGGAACAAGTATACCAGTAGATAAAACCCCAATCTTGTCAGCAGATCCTATATTGACTATAGTGCTTCATAAGTTGTGACAGTAAATGAAGCTGAGAATGTAAATCAAGCGAACAAAGGGCAGAATAAATGAAAACAGAGATAAAATGAATAACCATTTTGAGCAAAATGCCCAACTCCATCAAAAGAAATGGCAACGTCTACCTAGGTCATGACATCAACATCAAAAGAAATCAAAAGGAATGGTAAGTCACATTTATCAAAAGCACAACTTATTCTAGAAAAAAGCTCATTCATAGTAGGTGAAAGGAACAACAAAACAAATGGCAAAATAAATGAAAGGCAAGAAGTGAAAGAACCCTCATTGCTACAGAGAAAATACAAAATTACCCAGAAAGTATTTTGCTTCTATTCACTTCAATATCTCAAATTTTCAGAAATACGCATTGGCAGGTCTAATCATGGCTGTTAACCCAGCAAAATGGCTATCTACAGCAGCTGCATGTTCACAAATGGCAACCAAATAATAGAGAAAGAATGGCTCCAACTCCAAGTTTCAAAAGCCACGATACAACAATGGCTTTCTTAGATCAAGGAGTAAAATGACATCAGGATAGAAGATAAAACTTCATATTGGTAGCTGCGAAAAGGGATTCAATCATGGTGTCAAACCCATTAGTCACATGCATTAGAAGAAAGTAACAAGAAAAATTTCTCTTTGGTATCAACAACACCAGCAAGAGAGATCCAGCTATCAAAAATAAAGCAATGACAGATTGAATATGCTAAAAAATAAGCAAAGAATCAATAAAGATGTTTTCTAACGACAGCGAAAATCAGACTAAATTTGCTTAGAAATGGCGTTAATCATACCTTGGCCTTGAATATCAGCGAACCATGGTGGTTCAAGCATCAGATTTGCTTAAAAACACAATGAATACCTCCAAATCTGACTAAAAATGGAGTAGAAAACCCTAGCAGTCGTTTTTCTTGGCTCTTGAACTTTCCAAGTTTGCTCATGATATGAAAACAATGAAGGATTTAGGTTTGAAAATGGATCACATAAACTCCTTATTTCATTTTCATAATCCTTGAAGTCCGTGGCTTTTTTATGGTATTTAATTCTCATTCTTTTTGTATTGAATTCATGTGCCATGGGGTGTGGAAAGGTTGGGTTAAGTATAAGTGTTTTAACACTTAGTTTTCTAATGTAAAAATATTTGCATTTTAATAGGGTTATTAATTGGTATTTTTATGAGTCATTTTATAATCTTATTTAATTAAATGCAAATAAATAGACCTTTTCCAAGTCATGTCCCTTTTTCAATCTTGTGCTTACAAATTTTTAGGGATTTCAAGTCAATTGTGACATGTGTCTAAAGAGTGGAGGTTGAGTTATTGTGAGAGGGCTAAGTTTTAAAATAGTTGGAGTCATGGAGAGTATATCTGGGGGCTTTTTGAGTCATTTTAGGACTATGGGTCAAATTTTGACCTTGTCTTGGCAGTTTGAAGCCATTTATTGACATTTTAAGTCTTTTAAGGGCAGTTTTGGTGAGTCATAAGTCTCTTTATGGCTTAGTGGACCTTTTTCAAAGGTGGAACCTTATTTTATGGGTTGTTAGGTCCTCTTTTTTAGGCTATTTTCTGATATCCAACCTAAGGGTGGTGTTTGTATTTAGTGAAGTTTTGTACTCACTTTGAGGAGGGTTCTGAATATGCAAAAAAGGGATTTTGTGACATATTTCTGGTGTCCTTAAGATATTTTGTGTCTTTTGTAACTCTATTTTTTTTGAACAGATATTGAATTGGAGCATTTTGGAGTAATTTTCTTTAGATTGATTACAAGCCTTTTTCTTTTCTTTGCAATTTTGTGTAAAAGTCTGATTAATAAGATAAATCTGTGAGTTTTAGGACTCCTTTGTTTCTATCTCAACCCTTACCAAATTGCAAGAATGTAAGTTTGTTTGCAGGTTACATTGTGTGTCATTTCTTAGGACTGTTAAGTGAGATAATAGTGTTTCCTTAGCTTTTCTTTCAAAAACCTCATTGTGAAATATTTATGCAAACCTTTACAAAGTAGAAGTGTTTGTCATAGAGAGAATATTCTAAAGTGAAGTTGTTCATGTTTTATGTATCAATATTTCTGGTGCATCACCTGTTAGCATAAGTTTCATTAAATTTAGCTTGTTTAGAAGGCTATTAGTTGCATAGTTTTTCTTCCTTTTTCCCAAAATCCTTTTCTAGATTGTTCTTGAAGAGTATCAAACGATAATAGAATAGGAACTGGCCTAGAACCCGGAGGTCTCACTTCATTTGCATGTTCCATGTAGAAGTGATTCCCATGTTATACCAGAACTACTGAACTCATTTAGTTCAGTACTGGGTGCAAATTTTGGTACCTAACACTTACCAATGCCTATTAAGGACTAAAGGTGTTGCTTGGGAAAAAGGTGCCTGTGTTGGTTTGCACCCTAGTAATTTAAGGAAGATATCAACTATCATAATTAAATACATGTTTTAGTGTATATATTCTGGAGGGTTTTATGGCCACAACCAACATTATACTGATGCAGAATTATTGTCATAAAGTGAATAGCTATAATAATCTAGTTATATGTTGAGGTGATGTCCATATGTTGATAGCATTTTCTTGGAATTTCTTTGATGCTAAATCTAAAGAAGAGAAAAATTGTGGCACTTCATTGCCACCATTCTGAATGGACAAAAAGGCTCTTGGTATCATTAAATCCCTTAGCTGTAAGTGTGATATCCCAATAGTTTCGAATTGTAAATAAGTTGGCAAGGAAAGAGCATGCCTTGTCTTTGGACATAATCTGTATTTTTTCCATGTTTAGTATAGAAATAATCATTTGATAGATGGAGCTTGCCGATCACAGAGGCATTCATCCATATTGATACATAGATACATATTGATGTAATTGCATGATCATGCCATTGTAATGAACCTGACAACTTCACTTGAGCAATTTGAAGAATCTAGGATAGTTGTACGGATGTGGCCAAAAGTGCAGGAGGTACGGACTGAAAAATAGGGTCGTACGATTGATAATTGTTGCCCGTACGTTAGAGTCAGTGCTCCGTACGGGGTGCCAAAGAGGTGGCCATACACAAGACTAGACAATTCGTTTGGATGCTAGAGATTTAGAAGGCCATATGGCATGTAGGGAAGTTCGTACGGTGGATTAGAGTAGGCCATATGATGTCTTGAAACAGACCATATGGTGACTTCAGCAGGGCCGTACAGAGGTGTAAATGACGTGACTTAGTACGGAATGATGGGTATGGCAAGGTGTATGGAGGGTGAAAGCCGTGAGGAAGGAACAGTATGGAGAAGGGGGAGAAATCCGAATCCAACACAAAATATAATCGAGGTTCATACACAGAACACCATAGAACTTGATAAAAATCCACAATAATAGAGACTTAGATGTGAATAATAATTGCCAAAGATGATGCTCCAATTTGCCAGATTCGAGCCAAGTAATACATGCAACAATGGAATAGGGTGAGGGTTGAATCCCACCGAAACCGCACGAGCCAAATAGGGAAGATCTTTCACTTTCGAAATGGCAAACAATCCCAAACTCCAACAAGAATTCACAGTACAAAGAAAATAATCCAAAAGCATACCAAGTACAACCTACAAGCCATGTTTAAATACCCATCGAAAAACTTTTCGAGGGTGTACAAAGATAGCCGACGGCGATACAAATTACGGAAACAAAAATAAAAATGGTTCGAGATATATTAAATCAATTGGCCTGTTACAAAAGTTTGTTTTATTATTTATTTTATAACGGGAACATTACAGTCCTCCTGTCCCAAACTTTTCTTGTCCTCAAAGAAATGCAAGCCTGGTTCTAAGAAACCTTTCGTCATTAGCTACTTCAGTTCCGAGTCAAGCACTAAGTGGATCTTCCCATTAAAGTAAATGATGTCATCAATAACCTTGTATTTTTCATCATGTACATAACCATCTATCAACTCACATGCAAAATTGTTCTTAGAATACTCGGCCAATAGATGAGCTTGCCACTTATCCAAGGAATGCGGTGAGGTGTTGACTATCTTGTTTTTACTTGCAGCGTCTGGGACCAAATTCTATTTAAAAATTGCCTCCATCTTCTTGATTGTGACTTTCCTCGATCCTTTATTCGTCATTCCTCTTAGCAACACCTTCTTCTCATCCGTCTTGAATGAAAAGTCCATCCTTTTGAAACTTTGAGTGTACTGGTCAAGAGTTTCCAACCACTGGATGCCTAAAATGATATCAGTATCAACCAAATTTATGACAAAGAAATCATCTGCCAGGGTATAGTTTCCCATGGAAATTTGTAGCCGTGGGATCACATGAGTGTAAGGTAACAAGGTTCCTCCTACAACTTTAACCTCAAATCCTCCGTGCTCAACTGTGTGCAGGCCTTTCCTAGTGACCAAAATGAATTGATGAAATTGAGTGTGGTGCCACTATCAATCATGATTGGGACTCGTTTTATATGAAGTGTGCTGCAAACTCTGAAGATACCACCTCCAGTCGGTGTAGTAAGGGTAGCAACGAAACCCCCTTTTTGTATCAGGGCATTTATTCTCTCCTGCTGGGTAATTTTTTCGTCAATTGCTACAGGTATTTATTCTTCGTCGTCATCAGACATCACCTCAATGTAATGAATCTTTCCGTTCTCGAGGCAGTGATGACCAGGACCCCATGGTTCTTTGCACATGAAACATAGCTTTTTCCTCTGGAGTTCTTGCCAAGAATCTTCATCAAAATGAGGTTTTTCTGAATTGGCTCCTTGTCTTTGTCTTCTTGTGGGGATGGTGTTGGTGTAACTTCATGAGTTTTGGAGGAAGATACGGCCATGTCACACACCTTCTTAATAGCTTCGTTGAGTGTACCCAGGTTGAACCCTTTGATCCAGCCTCTCAAAGGCTCTCTCAGCCCATCCATGAATAACACAATTCGATGTCTTTCAGAGATGTCTGTGACTAAAACAGACAACCTTTGGAACTGAGTGACATAGTTGTCTACCATGCTCGTTTGCTTTAGCTGAGCTAGATCTTTGAAGTTTAGCTCAGGATCCTTCCCATCGAAACGATCAATGAGTCTCTCAGTAAACTCAACATAAGAGGTCACTTGGTCGTGACCGAGAGTGACCAATCCATGATGCCACCACTCATGCGCCACTCCTTCCAGATGAAGTGCTGCGAACTTGATTGCTTCCTCTTCGGGCATTGGATTGAGTTGGAAATAGGTATCTGCCTTTAGGACCCATCACTGTGTGGTAATGACTCCAGATCCATCAAATGGCGATAAGTTTGCCTTTCTAATCTTTCTCCTAAGATCATCATTAAAATAACCGTAATTTCGTCCACCAGAATATCTCATTCTTAGATCAACATAGTCTCTGTAAGATATATCTCCTTACATATTTGCGTTCTGCCAATCTTCTCAAAGTTTTTCTTGCATTTCCTCAAAAGTGGTCTCTCTTCCTTTATGCGGTGCTTCCGTCCTTGGAAGGAAGATGGGCATCGAGGGTCGAGAGCGAGAGGGTTGAAAGTTTGTCCTTCCAAAAAGAGAATCGTCGCAATGCCCATTTTGTTCTCCAGTTGTCTTTCCCTCGGCTAATTTTTGTAGAGTTTCCTGCATAAGCCTTTGGGTTTCGTTTATTTGCATTTGATTTTTGTTCAACTCTCTTAAAAGATTCATGAGTTCTATCGTAGGATCTTGATGATCTTCCATTCTATCAATAGGGTTATTTCGTCTTCTCCTCCGAGTATAAACTTGCATTCACTTCCACAAGCAGGCAAGATCAAAAGCTTTGATACCACTGTAATGAACCAGACGACTTCACCTGAGCAATTTGAAGAATTTCGGATAGTTGTATAGATTACAAGAGGTACAAACTGAAAATAGAGCTGTACGGTTGATAATTGTTGGTCGTACATTAGAGTCAGTGCTCTGTACGGGGTGCCAAAGAGGTGGCCGTACACAAGACTAGACAATCCGGACGGATGCTAGAGATTTAGAAGGTCGTATGGCATGTAGGGAAGGTCATACAATGGATTAGAGTATGATGGATTAGATTAGGCCGTACAGTGTCTTGAAACAGACTGTACGGTGACTTCAGCAAGGTCGTACGGAGGTGTAAATGATGTGACTTAGTACGGAATGATGGGTATGGCGAGGTGTATGGAGGGTGAAAGCTGTGTGGAAGGAACAGTATGGAGAAGGGGGAGAAATCCGAATCCAACACAGAATATAATCGAGGTTCATACACAGAACACCATAAAACTTGATAAAAATCCACAATAACAGAGACTTAGATGCGAATAATAATTGCCAAAGATGATGCTCAAATTTTCCAAATTCGAGCCAAGTAATACATGCAACAACGAAATAGGGTGAGGGTTGAATCCCACCAAAACCGCACGAGCCAAATAGGGAAGATCTTTCACTTCTGAAATGGAGAACAATCCCAAACTCCAATAGGAATTCGAAGAATAGAGAAAATAATCCAAAAGCATACCAAGTACAACCTACAAGCCATGCTTAAATACCTATCGGGAAAACTTTCCGAGGTGTATAAAGATAGCCGACGATGACACAAATTACGTAAACAAAAATAAAAATGGGTCCGAGATACATTAAATCGATCGGCCCATTACAAAAGTTTGATTTATTATTTATTTTATAAAGGGAACATTACAGCCATATCATTATAAAATTGAACTGCATATAGAATTACATCATTGTCTCACATCATAATTTCCTTGACTATAATCGCATTGCATTATCCCTGCATAATTATATCTATATCATAAATTGTAAGTGCATTGGTTCGTAACATAATCTCCTTCACTACCATATGTTTCAATACTAATCAACCCTCATAGTAGTCGCATTGCATTATCATGTAGCTGATCAACAAATTATTGCATTATCGCGTGTTTCCATTTCCACGCACAACCAATTCTCATAATCGGGCTTGTATTAACAATGCATAACTAACATATGATAAATGGCATTGCAATAATCATTTTGATTATTGCAATGAATAATGGTGGCTCTTCAATATTATTAGTGTGGTAAGAGTTGACTATTCCATCATGCTTCTTCAATGGATTGAACATGTATATATATGGGAGATCATATCATTGCAACAATCTTCGAACGTAGAATTGAGAATATAAAACATATTATCCCTTGTGGACTGCTATGTCTAAAGCAGCCAATTGCTAAAAGCAATCAAAGGTACAAGTCACTCTCTGTATATCAAAGACAACATCATCTTAGAAGCATAAACATATAAATATATATCAGAGATGGTTTCCTTGTTTGACACACATATAAAGATAAATCAGATATAGCCTGTGTAATGCTGCAGTTTTATTGTACAAGACAATCTTTACATTGCATGTAATTCATTGTACATCAAAGACAACATTGTCATCATATTAGATGACCTTCATATTAAAATGGATCTATTGTATATAGCAGAGACAACATTTGATGTTATTGAGCATATATTTCATTGCAATATCAGACACACCCCTTATATATTGTGATCATTGTTATGCAATTATCCTCTTATTTTGGCAGTGTATTCATTTGCAATTAATAATCATTTTCTATCAGTTATTTTTCATTGTAAATTGAGCATCAAACAGAAGCTTGAGTTATATTTATAGAATTGTGGAATTTCAAATAGTGTCTCAAACTAGATAAGAAGGGACATTACAAATTGGTATCAGAGTCTCCCTTCCTACATTATACAATGGACAATGAAGAAAGAATCAGGAACAAACTAGACCAATTCATAAATGGACAAAGTAAGACTCAAGATTCCATGAACCAACTTATTGAGGCTTGAACTAAGATTACCATAAAACCAACTTCTGAAAGTAACCAAACAATGAAGACAACAAATTCTCTAAGAAAAAGTTTGCAACCATGAATTTCCACCTTTACGCTCCCAGCCAATTCACCCAAGCAATCAGGTTTCATTTATCTAAAAGAATAGTTCAAAAGGGAGTGGGAAAACAGTAACCTAAAAATGAATCATCTCTCGAAGAATACATAAAGCTAAGAATAAAGTATCAACCAGCTATGACAAGTCCCACTATACAACTCCACACATCCTCCACAGAAGCAAGTTATAAAGGAGCCAACAAGTACACTGAAAAGACATATAAGGAAACCCCTGCCTCCTCTCAAGGATCATGCACAAAGAAGACAGATTAAAAAAAATTGAATTACAAGCTCCCATAACATAGAATATCATCCTTCCTCCCAAAGAAAACTAAATCTGATTCATTCCAGTCAATTGAATCCCTAAAAACTGAAAAGATAGCCATAAGAGGGTGGGGAGATGAGGATCCATCTGAAGACACCCTCGCCCCCAAGGGAGAATTCATCAAAGAATACAGGAAGAGAACCTCAGGATTAAGGGTTATGATAAAACCACACAAAACACCCTCTTTGAGTCCAAAGAGAATATGATATACAACAATTATTTCTTCTTGATCAAAGAAGAATTTGATAAATAGTCAATCGACAAAGCAACCTATGAAGAAGATTAAGATGAAGATGGATTTTTAGTGGAGCTTGGTAGGATCTTCTCATATCTCAAACCAAATGAAATGAGAAAGTGGTGGGGATGGCATAAAAGTATGCTTAGATAGTTTCTCTATGCACAACTTTATTAACCAAAAATGGGTTAATAATCATCACGTACTTGAATAAAAACACAAAGGTATTAACATAAAATTAGCAAATGGGGCATCCATACAAAGTGACACCATGACCCCTATAGTTACCTTGAAGATGGAAGGCTACTCTTATACAAACAAGTTCCACATTCTCAATCTAGGAAGCATTGAATTAATCCTTGGACTCCCTTGGATGAAACACATCAGGCCTTTAAAAGAGATCCTCTTCCTACAAAACAGAGAAACACTACATCAACCAAATATCAAGGTGAACAAGAAGAAAGATGGAACACCTTAATTACAAGAAGCTGACAGCCAAATCAGAAAGATCAAATGCTTGTGGGCAAGTAATTTTGAAGGAGGGGAGCATTAGAAAAATAAAACAGCAGAAACAAAGAAGATAGAACAAAGATATAATATGCTATTTGTTATTATTGAATAATAGATGCATTTTTTAAAAATAGATTGATCCACCAACATTCCTAAATGACTGCTAATTAGATTGAGAACAAACTACTTCATGATTGACAACCCACACACGAACTTGATGGTTTAATGGAATTTATTGACACCTAACTCAAACACATCGACAACTAGTTATTATTTCAAACTAAAACTCTATGACACTTGAATTGAATTTATGTTGCCAGCAACTCAATCATAGGTTGCCACATATGCAACAATCACTTATGACATTACTGTTGGAAGATTAACTCCAACACCCATACTTAATGTGTAATATTTTGTTCCCGTACACGAACCAAAATATCTTTCTCCAAACAATTTTGGCAACTAGAAGGACTCATTACATGATTTGGATACTGCTATGGGGATGTTGTGATGGCATATGGATGGCAATAGAAATCGTACAAGCAAATGGAGGGGCATACAGAATAGTCCATATGGTATGACAGGGGAAGGGAGTGTGTCGTACAGTGGCACAGAAGGTGCCATACAAAGGTTGGACTGGTGTATGGTGAGGGAGGATGATGATGCTAAATGATGTGGCCATACGGTGGTCCATACATTGGGTAGCTGATAGGAGGGCCATACGGTGGAGGGCCTAACTGGGCTGTACAGTGTCTATGTCGTATGCTAAATTCAAGTGGCCATATGTAAACAGAATGATGGCGTATGGGGTGACGACTAGGTAGGCCGTACAACAAGCCGTATGGTGAGTGGAGGGAGAAAAAAAGAAAGATACAGAGTGTGGTGAAAGATGTGTGGGGGAGTGAATACCGTATAGGCAAAGAGGGAGTCGCATGGAAATGTCCAAATGCCACATGATGTAATAATGAATGCAAACACGTACTTAGAAAACACAAGTAGATTAGACACAACAATAGAAACTTGAATATGAATAATCCCTTCTGTATATGCCAAAAGATGGTGCTCCGATTTGCCAGATCTGAGCGAAGTTTTACAAGCAACGGAATAGGGTGAGGGTTGAATCCCACCGAAATCGGAAAAGCCAAGTACGGAAGATTTTTCACTTCCGAAATGGCGAATTACAGAGAATCCCAACAGGAATTTGTAGTACACAGAAATAATCCAAAATTGCATGCCTAAAGACTACCTCTAAGTTGTACTTAAATACCCATTGGGGAAACTTTTTTGAGGGTGGACAAAGATAGCTGACGGCGACACAAACTATGGAAACAAAATAAGAATGGGTCCGAGATAAAAAAAAATCAATCAGCCCATTACAATAGTTTGATAAATGATTTATTTTATAACAGGAACATCACAATCCTCCCGTCCCAAATTTTCCTTGTCCTCAAGCAAATGTAATGCTGGGTGCTAGAGAATGTGCTTGCCTTCCCACGTTGCATCGTCCAATGGCAAGTGTTTCCAACGCACCAAATATTCCTTCACTATGCGGCTCTGCAAAGTCTTCTCATGTACTTTGATGATCTCGGCTGGTTCCAATATGAGCTTTCCTTCTTCATTGAGTGCTGGAAGGCCTATGGCTACCATGACGTTCTGTCCTATGACCTTCTTCAGACATGAAACATAGAAAATTTTATGAATACGGCTTCCCTCTGGAAGTTTCAATTTGTACGCAACTTTATCAATGCAACGAACTACACGATAGGGGCCATAAAATCATAGCTACAATTTTTCTTTTCCCTTTTCCTTTAATGAAGATTGTCACTATGGCTGGAGCTAGAGATAGACCAAATCCCCTACTTCAAAACTCCTCTCCATTTTGTGTCTATCGGCGTACATCTTTTGTTAATTTTGTGCCCGTTGTAGGTTTTCCTTCAAGCATCTTAGTATGTCCTGTCCCTCCTGAAGCCAGACCTTCACCTTTGGTGCGCGACTATCACCTAAAACTGTATAATGAAGGAGAGGGGTTTGTACCCGTACAGAGCTTTGAATGGTGTCATTATAATGGACATGTGGTATGTGGTATTGTAGCAATACTCCCCTAGATGTATCCATTTGACCCATGCTTGTTGTTGTGCTGAAACGTAGTTTCGAAGGTAACCTTCAAGCCACTTGTTCACAATCTCCATTTGTCCGTCTGTTTGAGGGTGGTAACTAGTACTTGGTGACAATTCTATCCCTGCCAATCAAAATAGTTCTATTCAAAAGATACTGATGAATCGCCCATCCCGATCACTAACAATGTTTTGGGGTAACCCATGCAAACGAAAACTTCTTTAAAAAATAGATTGGTAACTTGTGTGGCCTAAAAATCTGAGGGGATGACAAAGAAGTGTGCATACTTTGTCAATCTGTCAACCACCAGGAAAATACAATCCTTTCTGTTCACCTTGGGAAGCCCTGTTATGAAATCCATTAAGATGCTTTCCCACTTATGCTCTTGAATCGATAGAGGTTGCAGTAACCTGACAGGTAGAGTATGTTCAGATTTGTTCTACAGGCAGACCGCACATTCTCTTACATACTACAACACATCCCCTTTCAGTCCTTTCCATAAAAACCTCTCCTGGAGACTTTTGTAAGTTTTGAGGAAACCTGGGTGTCCTGCCAAAGGTGAGTCGTGTACTTCCTTGAAGATTTTCTCCTTCAATTTGGATTCCAGCACCAAAAATATTCCATTCTTATAATAGATGATGTCATCCACCACTCTCTACCGATCATCCTAAGTGTTGCCATCCATTACTTCACAGGAAAATGTGTTTTTGGAGTATTCTACTAATAGATGTGCCTTCCAGTCAACTAAAATTTGGTTTAGTGAGCAGATGGCAAGTTTCCTGGACAAGGCATCTACAACCACATTGTTCTTCCCTTTCACATATTCAATGTCAAAATCAAAAGGCTGAACCTTGCTTACCCATTTTTGTTGCCTTTCATTCAAGTCCCGTTACTCTAGAAAATATCTCAAACTGTTGTGATCCATACAGACAACAAACTTGGCACCCACCAGATACTGCTGAAACTTGGTTAGTGCATGTACGATTGCCAACATTTCTTTGTCATAGGTGGAATATAAGCTTCCACTTGTGTAAGCTTCCTGCTCTCATAAGCTATGGGGTGTCTATCCTACATCAGTACCGCACCAATGCCTTCTCTGAACATGTTACACTCCAAAATGAACAATCGGGTACAATCGCGCAATGCAAGTTCGGGTTTATCAAAAGTGATTTGTGCCTTTTCGTTCCACTGGAAAGACCCCTTTCTTGTCAAATTTGTTAAGGGTGCACTAAGCTGGGAGAATCCTTTAACGAACCTCTGGTAATAACTGCCCAGTCCGAAAAATCCTCGCAAATCTGTGAGTGATTTTGGGGGAGGCCAATCAAGGATAGCCTGAATTTTCTCCTGATGAACTTGGACTCCATATTTACTGACAACATGCCTCAAGTACAATATTTCTGTCATACCAAATTCACACTTGGATTGGTTGGCGAATAAAGGTTGCTCCTCCATGATACTTAGGACCAATGTTGGAAAACTTGCCAAGCCCCCCAAAAATTTAATCAAGAAAAACTCGAAAAAAAAAAACTCAGGAAAACTTAGGAACCTAAAAAAACCACTGAAATTTAATTAAAAATACATCTATTTTGCAAAATTTCATGAGAAGATGCATCTAATAAGTTAATTAAAGAGTATAGAAAAGAAACAAGCAGAGTTTAGATATATAAATGCATAATGCGTACAAAATTGCATTCTCATGTGGAATGCTCATGGTAGGAAGCAAAATAGTAAATAGTTTCAATCTATCAAACTAGAAGTAAATACTAAAAGTCTAAATACATCAATACAATCACATCTTCCTCTTTCTAGTTGCACTAGCATGAAAGCGAGGGGGTCTAGTGCTCGAAGAAGTGCTCCACACTAGGATAGGGCGTGAGCTGCATGACTGTGAACTCTGTGGTTGTGCCTTCTCGCTCGACATCCCTATTGACTAGCTCGACATCCTAGAAGAGGATGTATCTCCTATATGTGGCAGTAGTAATGCCTCACCCTCTGAGGTTGAATCATCGTCGTCTTCGTCCTCATCCTCAATGTCATCCATTGTGAAATGAAAATCAGTTCCAACATCCCCCTCCATGGCCTGCCTCTCCAAATCAGCGATCTCATCTGGTGTAAACAATGGACCTAGCTCCTATGCTGTCCAATCAGAATAAGGATCTATCTCATCTAGATCAAGTGGACCAAGTAGTGTTGAACTCTGTGCCTTTTTTATGTGCAACTTAAGATTATAGTGCACAAAAACAAGGTCATTAAGTTGTTTTTGAGTCATTATGTTTCTTTTCTTTGTGTGGATGGACTCAAATAAGTTCCAATTGTGCTCACAATGGGATGAGCTACAAGGTTTCCATAGGTCTTTGAGAGCAAAATTTTTTTAATTGAGGGTATTACCACCCTAACTTGCCCACCAAGAATCCGCAAAATTTTTTTATAAAAAGTTATAAAGCAATGAAAAAAGATAATAAAAAACACAACTTATCAATTTGCAAAAATTTTAAAGTTTGACACTTTACCTAGTGCTTGAGTAGATCTTGCTCTCTTTGCTAGCATAGAAGAGAACAAATTACCCCTCGATTCCACATAGATTTGTTGTTCGGTCACAATAAGGTCTCTCTCTGCTTCATTGGATATCATTCTCTCAATGCATTTAGAGAGACCTTCCATGACCTCTCCGTTAGGATCTGAGTAGGAATCATCAACCCTAAAACAAATAGAAAATGATATCAAGTCTTACTATAGAACCTTAAAAAGTAAAGTAAAATAAAGTCTTAGTAAAATCTCAACTTCAAGGACAATCATAGTACCTAAATATGGGGTTGAGAAAGGAGCCTACTACATGAATGGGTTGGTGGAGCATATTGTTCCACCTCCTATCAATTATTTCCCAAATGGGGTCAAATCTGAGTCTATCTTCATGATAGTAATTTCTAACAGCCTCTTTGGCCCTATCCATGGCCTCATAAAAACATCCCATTGGGGATTGTTGCCCATCACATATGCACAAGACTCTAACTAGGGGCATAGACATCTACATTTGACATTTGAAAAATACAAATTAGTTAATAACATAGTAAGTTATGAATTAATAATGAAACTTGAATCAATTAAAAATATAATGTTTTAATTCTTGAAGTTACCTCCACAATCTCCTTAGCCTTGGCAAAAAACTATCATCAAAGACTATCCGTGCCACAACCTCTCCTTTGGACTTCTTTGAGTAAGATGAAGCAACCCAATCAGCACACACAAACATTTGTTTTAGAGCCAATATGTGGTCGCGAATACTTTGCACCATCAAGAACACCATTGCAAACTTTGTCATAGCGGGTCTCACCAAATCTTTGTCTTTAGTGGTCTTTCTCATCAAACTGAGAACCCATAGGTGATTATAGATAATTTGGTGACTCGCCTAGTATCTTCTATAGCTGGACTCACCCAATCAAGTTTTCCTATGTCTTCTAAAAAGAAGGTCAAGGACATGTGCTGCACAAGGTGACCAAAAAAGTGTGGGATGCCTCTCTTGGAAGATTTTACCTAAAAGATTAGTAAAAAATCAATAATTAGTTACAAACTTTCCATATTCAGTATTGCTATTTACACCAAATCTAAATTGAATAATACCATAGCATTACATTCATGATTCATATTGAACATAAAAAATTAAATTAACCTGCTGCCACATATGCTGCTACATTATCTATGATTATTTGCACCACATTCTCTGCTCCCACCTCCATGACAACATTCTCCAACATTAAAGCTAGTGTGTGTGCATTTTTCACTTTGTTGGAGGCGTCAACAGATTTCCAAAACACCACATCATCTTTGCAAGCAACCAAGAAATTAATAATGGTTCTACTTCCATTTGTCCACCCATCAAATAAATTGATGCAACCATACTTCTTCCACTCTTTCTTTTGGTCTTCTATCAATACTCTTGCCCTACCAACTGCATTGTCAAGCAACCTACAAAATTTATGTGTAATAAAGTGTTAGTAAAAAATAGGAAATAACAATTAAGATTTAAAATATAACAATGAACTGAAGTGAATCACAATTATTTACAATTACTAAATAGTAAAATACTAAATACTAACCTTCCACTCATATCCTTGCGATTAGGCGGCTTGTACCCTTTGCCCGATATTGAAATTGCATTCACCATATTGACCCAATAGGGACTATCAACCGCATTCATTGAAATATTGTTGAGAATACAAAAATCAGCTGCTGCAATATTAGCTTGCTCATGCACCTCCTTGAACCATCCAGTGCCCTCTAATGATGGCTGTGATCCAGCTGTGTTCCTGGGCACAAAATAACTCCCTATCCCTGATGCGGATGGTGATGAAGAACTAGGACTTGTAGAAAAAGTGGAACCAACAAAAAAGACATTTTGTTTGCAGATCCGTGGGCCACGAAGAGATCTTGGTATGTTCTCAAGTGCTTCTTCTTCTTGCATATCAAAAGGAGCTCCTTGAGATTTAGCTATGGTTGCCCTCATAGCTAATTTTGCCCTCTCCCTATTCAATTTTTTCTCTTCAGCAACTGCAAGGAGGACATTGATGAATCTTTTTTCTTCTTCACTTACCTTGAGACAAGGATTTGAATCATATTTCTTTATGCCTGCAAGGTGGTATTTGTAGCGGTTTATGCCTCTAGAAATAAGTCTCTCACATGGAATGCATATCACCTTCCCAACATCATTTGGAGCTTCATAGGCATACCACCATGCCTTATCTCTTGCATTTTTAGGCTGAGTGCCTATATATCCAGATGGGCATGGTGATTGTGGCCACTCTTCTTGTGGGTTTGTCATTTTTTTAAATATTTGACCACTACCCTACACAACTTTATAGAAAAATGAATAAACAAAGTTAGAACAACTAGGGTTCTTTTTTAGAAAATCTTACATATTACTCAAAAAAATTGTGAAATATAGAGCTGAATGGCTTTCAAATGATTCAAACATAGAGCTAAAATGATTTAAAATGATTTGAAATCATTTACAAACAACAAAAAAAATAGAACATTTGTTAAAACTATAAAAAGTTTTCAAACTATGATAAAATGAACATACTTGGAAAGAAATTTGTCTTGTGAAACTAGTTAGAATCCTCTAAAATCCACTCAAATCTCCCTTGAATCACTTGCAATCAGCTAAGAATGCCTCCAAACCTTCTTCTCTCCACAACTCAAGGCTCTAGAGAACAAAATGCAACAAACAATAAGAAAAAAATGAGTTTTTGCCCTTTTAAGCCGTCACAGGCCGTGAGCCAGGCAAACCGCAAGTTTTTATTAAAAACTCGCCAGTTACTTGCTGAGTAATCGGCGATTAATTGGCAATTAATCATTTCCAACTGAGTTTTTGAATTTGCAAGTTATTTGGTGAAAAACTTGCCAGGCTTAAAAAATTGATGATTCTTTAAAACTCATATATGCTTAGGACTTCATTCAGATGCTTCAGGTGCTCCTCCCATGTCCTGCTATAAATAAGATCATCAAAAAATACTTACGCAATTGCTTGTTGAAGATGTGATTCATGCATGATTGGAATGTAGTAGGTGCATTTGTCAATCCGAATGGTATGACGAGAAACTCATAATGTCCATAGTGACAACAGAAGGCTGTCTTCTCTATATCTTTCTCCCTCATGCGGATCTAATGGTATCCGGAATGAAGATCTATTTTTGGAAAATAGACCGTGCCATGCAATTCATCCAACAACTCATCTATTCTTGGAATGGGATATCTATTCTTTATTGTTTTTTTGTTCAATGCACAATAGTCCACACACATACACATCGTCCCATCCTTCTTTTTGACCAATACCACGGATGAGGGTAAAGGGCTAGAACTAGGACGAATCCATCATTTTTCTAGCAATTCTTGAATCGTCTTTTCGATCTCATCTTTCAATTTCTTGGGATGGTCATATGGTGTGGTTATGACCGGCTTGGCTCCTATTCGATAGTATGTTCAAACCCTCGATGAGACAGTATGCTGGGACAAATGTCCATGAAAACTTTATCATGTTTACTCAAAATACCCTGGAGTTCATCATCTTGTGGAGGTGTCCGTTGTCCTTTTATAGGTTTTGCCGAGATAAAACAGTGTGCCACCCATGCAACATCATCACGTTGAAAAATTGCCTCCATCCAATGCGCAAAAATTTTCTTCGGACCTTCATTTGCCATTCTGTGGAGGACAACCTTCTTTCCATCGAGAACAAAAGTAAAGTCCATCCATTTGAAACTCTGAGTGTATTCATCAAGTGTCTCCATCCACTCGATGCCTAGAATAACCTCCATGTCATCAAGGTCTACTATGAATAAATCCTCAATTACCATCTGATTTTCTATTGTGATACTTAGTTGAAGAACAAGGTGTTTGCAAGGCAGAAGAGTCCCTCCAACAACCTTGACCTGAAAGCCTGCATGCATCTTTGTAGGTAGACCTCTTCGCTTCACCAAAGATGAGTTAATGAAGTTTAGAGTGGCTCCGCTGTCAAGCATCACCATAACCCTTTGTCATTGAAGGGTTCCCCGTATACGAAAAACTGTGCACCTTGGGCTACCGGCTAAGGCAATAGTTCCTCCGTGTTGTACCAAAGCTGCAATTCTCTTCGTATGGTTTAAACTGACCATGTTGGTTTCATTGTAAGGTTGGTTGTCTTTGGTCAACATTTCTTCCCGTTCATCCTCATCATTGGACACGACCTCGATGTAATGGATCTTCCCTTTTCTGAGACATCTGTGGCTAGGCTCCCAAGGTCCCTTGCAATTGAAACACACATCTTCTTCCTTCAGAGTTCCTATCTGGTAGCTTCGTCCAACGACGGCTTCTTGGGTGGAGGTTTGTCCGTCAGAAAAGTTGGTGGTTTGGAATGTGAGTAACTTCGAGAGGATGACACCGATGATGATGCCATACTCCATGCTTTATTGATTGCCTCTGACAGAGTGGTAGGATTGAACCCCTTTACCCAACCTTTCAGAGGTTTTGTCAGTCCATCCATGAAGAGCACTACCCATCTTCTTTCAGAAATGTCCATGACCAAAATAGAGAGTTTTTGAAATTCCGCAATGAACTAATTAACTGATCCAATTTGTCTCAGTTGTGCCAAATCTTTGAAATTGAGTTTCGGATCTTTACCATCAAATCACTCTATCAATCTCTCCATGAATTCCACATAAGTATTTATTTGATCATGCCCTAATGTGATGGTGTCGTGATGCCACCATTCATGCGCAACTCCCTCCAAGTGCAGCACTGCAAATTTGATTGCTTCTTCTGGCATAGGATTCAGCTAGAAGTAAGTAGCGGCTTTCATTACCCACACTTGTGCAGATATGGAATTGGATCCATCAAATGGAGACAGATTTACAAAATTTTCTTCGAAGATCATCATTAAAATATCCTCTGTTTGTGCCTCCCAAATATCTCATTCTCAGATCCGCATAATTTTTATTGGATATATCTTACTCTTCCAGTCTTCTCTCAGTTGTTCTTGCATCTCGTCAAAGGTTGGTTGTTTCCCTCCATGTTGTGCCTCCGTCTGTGGAGGAAAAGTCGGCATGGAAGGTCGAAAGCGTGCTGAATGAGGGTTTGATTTACCCGACACTGAGTCCTCGCAGTGACCATTTTGTTCTCTGGATATTTTATTGTCTGCCAACTTCTTGAGAGTTTTTTCCATGAGTCGTTGAGTATCAGTGATCTGTGCCTAATTCTTGGCAAGTTTCCTTAGTAGTGCCACTAGTTCGGCAACTGTCCGTTCCAATTTGGTAGCCATTCGATCAAAGGAATGTCTCCTTCTCTTCCAGCTATAAACTCTCATTCACTGTCCACAGGCTGGCAAGATCGAAGAGCTCTAATACCATTGTAATATTTTGTTCCTTTACACGAACCAGAATATCTTTCTCTAGACAATTTCGGCAACCAAAGGGACTCAGTACATGATTTGGAGACTGGTATGGGGATGGTGTGATGGCGTACGGATGGCAATAGCAATTGTATGGGCAAATGGAGGGGCATACGAAATAGTCCGTACGGTATGACAAGGGAAGGGAGTGTGCCGTATGATGGTAGAGAAGGGGCCATACAGAAGTTGGATTGGTGTATGGTGAGGGAGGATGATGCAAAATGGTGTGGTCATATGGTGGTCTATATGGTGGGTAGCTGATAAGAGGGTCGTATGGTGGATGGCATAATTGGGCCATACAGTGTCTATGTTGTATGCTAAATTAAAGTGGCCATACGTAAACAGAATGATGGCGTATGGGTTGATGGCTAGGTAGGTTATATAGCAAGCCAGATAGTGAGTGGAGGGAGAAAACAAGGAAGGTACAAAGTGTGGTGGAAGCTATGTGGGGGAGTAAAGGCCGTATGGGAAAAGAGGGAGTCACACGGAAATGTCTGGATACCACACTATGTAATAATGAATGCAAACATGTACTTACAAAACACAAGTAGATCAAACACGATAATAGAAAATTGAATACAAATAATCCCTTCAGTATATGCCGAAAGATGGTGCTCCGATTTGCCAGATCCAAGCGAAGTGTTACTAGGGTGAGGGTTGAATCCCACCAAAATCAGAAAGGCCAAGTAGGGAAGATCTTTCACTTCCGAAATGGAAAATTACAGAGAATCCCTACATGAATTCGTAGTACACAGAAATAATCCAAAATTGCATACCTAAAGACTACCTCTAAGCCGTGCTTAAATACCCATCAAGGAAAACTTTCTGAGGGTGTACAAAGATAGCCGATGGCCACACAAACTATGGAAGCAAAATAAGAATGGGTCCGAGATTAAAAAAACTCAATCAGCCTGTTACAATAGTTTGATAAATGATTTATTTTCTAATGAGAACATCATATGATGTGACAACTAAAAGAAACATTATATAGAAATTTATTCTTTGAAAATAGTTCATAGACCAGTAAGACTTACTCAAGTTGCTCCCAAATACTGGTATATTCATGCAGCTATCATCTAGCTTCGAAACACCATTTGCACATGAAATGCCTCATAACCCTCGTAAGTAAAGGTGTGATGCCAAGCTTCCATATTTTTCAAATCTCCCTGAACTATTGGATACCAATCCCTACGTGTGTGTCTCATAACCCCAATAAAGTATAGTTTCTCCGATCCATTAGCACCTCAGACTATTGAGCATCAATCTAGCCGCTACTCCATCCTTTCCTATTTTTCAAAGAATTAACCTTCTTCAAAATAGATTAAAACCTTCATCTTCAATGAATCATCGTCACCATCAAGATTTGGTAGTTCTTCACTAGGCCTTATCTCCTTGATTGCTCCTTCTCTAACACACACAACTTAATAGGAAGATGGCATTGATACCATATTAGAAAAATAGAACAATAGAAACAAAGCAGATAGGACAAAGAAATAATATGCTATTTGTTATTATTGAATAATAGATGCATTTTTATACATAGATTGACCCACTAACATTCCTAAATGATTGCGAATTAGATTGATAGCAAACTACTTCATGATTGACAACACACATGAACTTGACAACTAACTAGAACTTATTGACACCTAACTCAAACACATCTACAACTAGTCATTATTTTAAACTAAAACTCTATGACTCATATACCTAAATTGAGCTTATGTTGCTAGCAACTCAAACATAGGTTTCCATATATGCAACCATCAATTATGACACTATTGTTGGAACATTGACTCCATCAAGGAGACTGTGATATCCCAATATTTTTGAAATGTAAATGAGTTCAGAAGGAAGGAACATACCTTGTCTTTGCGCATATTTTGCAATTTTTTCAAGTAGTATAGAAATAACCCTATGATGGATGGAGCTTGGCAATCACCAAGGCATCCATCCATCATATAGACAACTTGGGTATGATGATATCTGCAAGTGACCAAGGTGATCAGTTGTAGAAACCACTATAGCTAGCAAGCTATATTATGGACCGATAACTCAATGATCGGTTGTGGTGACACCATCATGTGATCACCATCATGTTGTGCACTTTATTTAGTTAGTAAATTACATATGTTGAACTTGACATCAAACAAACCTCTCTTAAGAAAGTAACATAGAAACAACTCAAGTCTTGGGCTTTTGTTTGCAATAACACCAGTCCTACACTGCTCATTGGTGTAGAAGAGCTTGTCCACACTAGGTTGGCTAACAAATGCATTAGGTAGACTCATGAGCTCAATGTGAGGGTTCAGAGCCTTTCTCCTTCCATTGATCTTATCCCTACATGTTATTCCTTCCTCAATGATCAACTAGGTATTACAAACATCACATTGGACAGAGCATGGGTTGGCTATGATGACACCCTCTTTCTCATGTTACTTTCATTCGCCGACCAACTTTGGGTTCTTAGAGAGAGGAGGAAGCTTTTCCCTCTTCCTATTAAATCTATCCTGACGAGGATCTCACTAAATTACATGTGGCAAAGTTGAAACATTCTCAGGGGCTTGTTATAGAGGCTAGATGCAACAGGAAGTAGGTGGTTATTAGGAACCTCAAACCAGTTATTTGTTATTCCTCCCCTCTTGGGTTAGAATCAAGGTTGGCCGCCATGACTAAGTGATAGTCTAAAGAGTTGTTGGCCAAGAAGGAATCTCATATTAGTTCCCTTCTTGTCAACTGCTAGAACGACAATGGTACCTTGCAGTCCTTGCTAGGCCTTTTTGAGGATGTCATTGGGTTTGCAACATTCTTGTTGTTACGCAGACTCATGAGAGCCCTACTTGTCATCTTCTTGGATTCATTGGGTACTAGTGGTTTTCTTCTTTTAGGGATGAGTTCATATTTTCTAGTGGGGTCAAGGGGTCGGGTGGAGTTGCTTGTTTGATAAGAGATCGTCTCTTTAGCATGACTTCTGTGGTTCACACTGACAATTATGTGTTGTCTTCAATTTTGACATCACAAAATTGATGCAACCCTATGTAATTTTCTCATGGATTCATAGGCACACCCTCTTTTTTTCAATGCATTAATGAGGCATCATGAAAAAAGTTCATTATCTCTAAATTGTTCTTTGTGTAGTCTTGTCTATGTGTTCTTTTGAAGGTTTTCCATCGAGATTATCCCCAATTGTTTGTTGGTAAGAGTTTTTCTTCTTGCATTGCAAACACTCGATTTTCGGTGAACTTTTATGTCTTTTTTTTTGTTTTTCATTATGTTGTAAATAGTTTTTGGTCTTGTTTTTTCCTTAGGTGAATAGCCCTTGGAATTCCGCTCGATTCCAGCTAACATAGGTCCAAATTGAAGTTGTCTAGCTCAATTTATAAGAGAAAAAGTGGGGTTTCTTAGGTCAACTGCATATTTTTATTAAAAACCTCAAAGAAGTGGGCTTTTTATTGAGAACTGCACGATATAAAATTATATTTAATATTTAAGGTGGTTTTGTGGTCCATTTTAAAATTTCAACTCATTTTGAGTTGATTTGACCATAGTTTTTATATTTTATGAAAATAGCCTATTTCAAAACTATTTTTCATATTACTTTATTAAAAACTAAAGTTAGATATTAAATATAAATACATGAGATAACTTAAGTCCATAGAGTGAGATTTTTATTTCTTATTGCATATATCCACATGCAAAATACTTCATGAAAATCTACTCTTCATAAGTTATTAAGTCTCAACATCATTAAAAGTGTGCTTTTGAAATACGATTACATATGTTATTGTATTAGAAGTTCATTTTTAATAATCAAACTCATATGTATTTTTAAATCACCATTTAAGTGGGTTTTTGAAATATATTTACATGTCATTATAACATGTAAATGAAAATTTAAAACCAGTTATTCATCCACATCAAGCTAAAGTGGCAATTTTGGACCCAAATGCATATGTTGTTGATTAAAAATACTTTGTTCCCATTAAGCTAAGGCATATGTGGCAAATTTGAAGTCAATTGCATATGTTATAAAAAATATGTTAACGACTTTAAAAACCGTGTTCCTAACTAAGTTACTCTTCTATTCCTTATAGTGGCGATTTTTCAAGAGATCGCACATATCAAAACATGCAAAAGCCTTTTAAAAATGCATTATGAACTTGAGCAAGTTTGTAGTGGCGATTTTGGGTGTTATTACATGTTTGAATGTATATGCGTTTGTCCATTAAAAAACACATATTTCTCTTGGGAGCTGAAAGTTGCAATTTCTTTTGTTAAATCATGCATTTTGGTGCATGCATTTGCATTCAAGAAATGCATTAAAACCTTCAGCGCCTTGTGGAGGAGTTTTTGGGCATGTTTGTTACATGGTTTTGCCCTTCTAAAAAGCGCTTTCCTTCATCAAGAGAGGAGTGGTGATTTTTCAAACACATATTATAACTCCTCTAAAATGTGTTTGGTTTTGCAAAATGCCCTATTCATTCTAGGGGACGATTTTTGCCCAAAATGCACGTGTTTTTGACTTGTTAGTTCTTCTCCAAAATGCGTTCAAAGTTTGTGATATCCCACTAAGAGCCGGGCGGCGATTTCTGGAGGTTTGCATATGTTTTGGCATATGCATTTGGCAAGAAATAGCCTATTTTGGGCATGATTTTCACCAAAACAGCTCGGAAAATACTTTGATTTTCTCCATCCCTAATCATTTCATTTATTTTCCCTATCCATACCTTGTCTGAAATTTGTGTTTTTACATTTAAAAACTTATCATGGATCCCTCACATGAAGATGTTCTCACATTGTGGGATTTTCATATGACAATTGTGTAGATGCACAATTTTGAAATGTCAAGAGAACCTACTCCAAAAAATGGTAAAGACAAAAAGAAGATGAAGTATGAATATGATCACTATTATAATTCTATTCCACCATCACAAGTAACTTCCTACTATGATGAAGTGCAGGATACTGACATATCTCATATAAACATTGAAGATTTCCTTGCAAGAGTTGATGCTGAAGCTACCAAGAATATGACATGAATCAAGTGAAGCCATATTCACCTATTGTCCACTTTCCCCTTGACAGCTCATGAGCCGGAATTTATTCTTGCATGTGCAAGATACTTTGATGCACCTTCTCGAACCATCAGAGATTAGGATGGCGATACTATCATTAATCTCAATCCTAAAAAGATTGATCGTATTTTTTCTATTCCTCACTCTTGCTATTACGAACATCACAAGACAAAAGGTTTTGGAGCGATGAAATGAGGATACTTCCTATTGTACCAAGTTTGTCAATGATAACTGGTTGGTTGCTAAGAGGCCAAATCTTGTTAGATGGCCAATAAAGGGCATGTGCCAATGTAATTTCAAAGAAGAAATCAATGACTTCATTACATTGTTCAGTCGCTTAGTAGGGCTCAAGAATTCAAACACCTCTGAACCCAAGATGTATAAGTACATCTCACTCATAATAAGGTCAAAAAAGAATGTATTTTGAGCTGAATTAGTGAGTGATTCAATATGTGAGTAGTTGGTAAACGTATTGTCTACTAGTGTGTTCAACATGAACTTCTACATGGTGTGTATTGCTTCTGCTTTGGGTACTTTTTCAGGTTTGTCAACAAAATATGGTAGGTCTATAGTTCATGTGTGGAAATACTATGATTAGTTGCCTCTGAAGCAAGGTCAAATACATTTCCGAAGGATTCAGAATGCCTTCTTTAGGCATTTCATGTGCTCATTTGATAAAGAATTCCCAAACAAGCGAGTCTCTGATGTAGTGTGGAATAAAGCAAATGAGTATGGTTGTATGATTCTATAGCTTCCCAACTTCACATATTTGCGAGTTGGATGCTTTTTCTAGGGAGAGCCATACACATTGCCAAGGTACCCTACAGAGAAAATTATACTCATGGAATTGGCAAGACAACTCAGAGAGGTATAGGCTTATCAATCCAATTTGCACCGGCCAGTAGTGGGGATCTCATCACGTGAGCCATTAAAGATTGGTGGGTACTCATTGGATACTGTGCCTAAAGAAAAGAACATGGAGTTGAACTCCAAAGGATGACGCTGAAAAGATTTGCAGCAAGGAATTGTTTTGACTAGAGAGGACTACATGACAAGATGAGGATGCAATTCCTACACATAGATCATGTAGATGATCTCGAGATTGATGTATGTACTGATGTGGATATATGGTACATCGAGTATACTTGGTTGAATAAAAATAAGATTGTGGATTTCAACTTGGCATCAATCCCTCCTAGATTTGGGATGATGATCAAATTGTAGATCCTAAATATAATCAACATAATGTGCAGAAGTTATCCATTCTTCCTCCTACATGGTCATGCAAGGAAAACACCTCAATGTGCGATTCGTTCCAATCCATTCTTGCTAACACCAACAATTGGATGAAAAGAAGGGTTCTCAAATGCATCGAAATAAATCTCGGAAAAGACTTTGATCCTGCTCGTCCGATTGGTTTGAGATCAGAGATAAAAGGTAAAGGTAAAGATGGGACATCATCATCGACATTTGAACCTCCTATTACGAGTTTGCCCAAGCTATCTATCAAAGGAGGGAAGAACTCGAGAGTACTTGAGGTAAAAGGGATTGATACTCAATCAAACCAAATTGACTCAAGTGATGATGATGTTAGGAAGTGCAAGGAACACTCACCACTAGATCCTTGTCCTCTTGAGGTTCTTGCAGCAACCTCTCTTCTAGATTCAACACTAGCATTAGATGATTCTCAGGATTCACCCCTAGGCATGGCTATAGATGCATTCTCCACCAAGCATCTATCTCTTGAGGATCATGTGACCATTACTCGAGCATTGCCTATGTCCTCAATTGCACCTACATTCGAAATAGGAGGAGATCAATATGACTACGATAGTGTCTTTGATACATTCTCCTTATCAGTTCCTTCTTCCACTTATCAGTTTACAACGTTGCTTGATGTGACTTCAGCTTAGTTTGAACAATTCATGACTGATGTTACACATGGCACTCCTACTCCTATAGGAATTCAAACTAAGGTGCCTACTATAGTCACTACTATCATGTAGGGAAATATAGAGTTAACTATGGTGACTACTACTTCAGCCAATGCATCTTCTTTAAGCCTTCCTCCATGGTTGAGCATTGTCATGCAATAGAGAAGAAAAGAAGAAATCCCACCTGAGGAGTCTAACAAGCAAGTGACCAAGCCAAGGGTTTCAAAGAATAAAAAAGCCAAGATAGTTTCTCGAGTTATGGTTGATGAAAGTCATATTAAGTATGCTGAAGTTGTTGAACCACTTGTAGAGAAATCTACTAAAGACATGCAACCTGTTGATTATAGAATTACAAGAGTTGAACTTGGTAAACAAACTAGGTTGAGTTATCAAAAGGATGCACATGAGGCCTTCAATTTCTTAGCTCGAAAGAATGATGAACTATGGGATAAGAAGAGAAAACTCAAGGAGGAGAATGTACATCTCCTAGGGATCACTGATGAAATGAAGAAGTCTTCTTTGGGTACTAAATCATTCCAGATACTTGTACTGAAAAGATCTAAAGAAAGGCACAAGTTGTAGATGAATGGGCAGCCAATATTGAATCACAGGGTTATCAACTTATTCATGATATCTATAGTATGCTGAGGAAAGGAAAGGAAGTTGCTGCTCAATTAAGTGATATTCAAGGGTCACTTAAACAACAATTACAGTTGTTGCTTGGAAGAGTATGATGGAGTATGATTTAGATGGTTTATGTGATTATGAAGTCATCTCATCTGTTGAGATGTATCATGATTACAAGCATATGATGATTAACAAGGAACAAGTCCTGCAACAGCTCATGAAGGACCTAGAGGCAGCAGTAATGAAAGAGATAGAGGCGGTACTATCAGTGAACGCTAAAAGAAATTGTCATGTGGATTGAATCACTGAGAATGGAGAACTCAAGAAAGAAGAGGATATTCTTACAGGGTTCACTGAAGTAATTCTCTTACAGCTTGAAGTGGATGGTTTCAATCTTACTATAATTAATACATTTGCAAGTTAGAAGTGTTCACTAGATGAACTATAGAGTAAAAAGGAAATTTGTATCAAGGAAATTTCAGAGGCAGCCAGTGCATATCGAAAGATCATAATAGTTGTTGAGTACACTAGTGAGCTCAATGTTGAAATTGTGCATAACTTACTGCAAACATTTGTAAAGATTGTTGAAACTCTATGAACATTTCAATTTTTCATATGCTTTTAAGTAGAATAGAAGTAGGAAAGATACATGTAAAGAGCATCTATATTGTAAGTGCAAGATAACATGCACTTGTACAATCAACTTGTGTAGTTAAGCTGCAATCGCATTAGGCGTGTAGTAGTTAGTTAGAGATAAGTCAACTTGGTTGAAGTTGTTCCACTTCTTCCTCCACCTTTCTCTCTTTGTTTTTCCTATATAAGGTAGAGAGCTCATTGTTAATAATCATCTTTTTCTTTATAGGAGAAGGTTGGGCTTGTCACTTGAAGGCTTTGTATTTCTTGTTGTAAATCTTTGTAGCGAATAAAGAAACAAGTTTTTCCCAAATTTGGTGTTGTGATACATGGATTAATTTGTCTCTTTACGTTGTGTTGATTAATTTTTCTTTGTTACTTTTTTCTTTGTGAAGCATTTGAGTATTAGATGTTGTTCTTGAAGACTTTGAACTTTCATAAAGAAGATTGATATAGTTTGATAGTGGCTGTAAGTACTAAGATATAAAGACTTTACTTCTTTGTATACTATTTCATATCTGAATAGTTGAGCAAAGACTTTGAGCTTTGTCAATTGTTCGTCCTCTTGTTTCAAGAAGATTGCTTGTAGGAGACTTTGGGTTCTTGCTATCAAGTATACGAATTAAGTTATAGCTATTGTCTCAAGGTTGTTCTTTTGTCAACTCTTAAGCCACCAGTATTACTATAGCAGTAGATTCCTTTTGTTAAATTGCAAATAGTTGTTAGTATAAGATCATTTCTGAAAGAAGAAGAATTGATCCCATGAACTACCCATTTGTTAATTCCAATTAGGTCTTTGTTGTAGCCACCTACAATAATAAGGGAGCCTTCCCTATTGCTGAGAGGAGAGATTTATCTCACTACACCGTTGCCTAAAGTTTCCATTTTGTAAACTTTGGTTACAATGGCTTACAAAATATTTAGCCAATACTCAGCTAGATTTATGTGGATCCATATTGGTCGTTTGGTGTCGCACTATAGAGACATCTTCATTGTAGTTTTCTATTTTCTTTGGGCTTCCTCGTCCTATATCATCCATAGTATGGATGACAAGGACCCTTACAGGATTTACATGAGAACATTATCCTTCTTGGGGACTTTATAGCATTTACCAAAGACTATCAAACCCCACTCCATGATCGTGGGACTGATTTAGTTTGTACTTTCAAGTTGGATCTAAGCATCCTAGGTTTACAATCACAAGTGTTTGTGAGAGGATAGTTAGGAAACTCTCATGAGGTCCAACCATTATCTACTCTAGCTATGTGAATCTTCAAACTTGGTGATCCTGAATGGGCTTTCCTTCTTCCCTAGCTTAATTTATTCACGGTTAGCCTTACTGTAACAATGAGAGTGTAGTGGACTATACTCTCTCTTGTGCTTCCCTCATCCCCTCCATTAGTTGCTTCACCATTTCCTGCCTCCCCTTGGCCAATCATGCCCTTATTAGCCTTATCCTAAGGATCTCCCCCATCCCCACACCATCGTTCCCTTCCCTCCTATTGAGGAAACCACCCTCCACCTTCACCTCCTTTTACTTCTCTGAGAGTGACTATGACCTCTTCGTCCACAATCCTAGATGGCTCCTCCCCCGAGATTCCTTTATTGATTCTAGGGATGCTCCTTCCATGTTTGGTTCGCTTGCAATTGCATTTTTGGACTCCTCCCTCATCTTCATTCCCCATCGCACCTCATTCCTTTTCCATTTCCCCAAGTGCAGACACTTGTCTCTTGAATCATTGATTCAAGGAGGATTGCAAGTCCTTTGACCTCTTGACTTGCTCAACCTTCTCCACCCTTTCCCCTTCATTCCTTCAGCTGAGGCTTGCTTTTTGCCGCTTTGTTTGCCACAAGAAGTGGTTCTTCACGACGCATTGTAAAGCCCTCTATACCTCTCTTCTGTAGTCCCCAAAGCTCTTATAACACACCTTGTTCCTTCACCACCCTCCCCTTTCCATCTTAGATCATAGCTCTCTAGTTTCTCACACCTCCACACTCTATGATATGCTTGGCCAATCCCCTCTCCACCTCGCTCCCCCCCTAGTTGCCACCATTTCACTTTCTCCAACATCTATGAGGCAGTTAGGTGTATGAACAGCAGCAACATTTTTGATGAGGAAGAGTTCCATGTAGAACTCTTCAAGCTTGGTATTACAACTTTGGGTTTCTTTCTAGCAGTCCTCTTTAAGAGAGCAATTTGCATTTGTTTTCCTGGCTCTTGGTCTTTATTGATATTTCGATCATGTTTGTTATTAGTGACATACACTTATTTAGATTGTAAGTATCTACCAGGCATATTGTACAGTTAACAATGTTAACCAAGCATTTCAAGTGCTACCAAGTCCCTTGGATAGTTTTCAGATTGCGCCAAGCAATTACTACAAAGTTGTTGATCAGTAGTATAAACCGAGCATCTCGGTATATGCCAAGTTTATTAGTGCAAACCAAGTTGTGCAGTGCTTACCAAGTTCATAGTTAATGTGATGCGAGTCTAGTGTTGACCGAGCTACTCAATGTTAACCAAGTGACATAGTTTATACCGAGCTCGTAGTGATAGCATTGACCAAGTTATGCAGTGTGAATCGAGTGATTCAGTTTATATGTCGAGTTTCACAGTATTCACCATCACCAGTGCAGACCGAGTTCAAGACTACTTGGAAGTGATCAGTATGGACCGTGCTTTTGTGTCTACTGAGTGCATGACAATGTCGAGCATTGACAGTGGATGCCGAGTATCAAAACCTCACCAAGCTAGTCTTTAGAACTCGAGTTTCTTCATTTAGGCCAACTTTGTGTATTTTTTTGTTAACTTGTATTGTGGACGACTTTGTAATTTTGTAATTGGATTGGTATATATGTAACGTATTGTATCACATCCATTATGATGGTATAGAAGTAATGTAATAATCAGAGAAGAGCAAAAGAGCGAATTACAAAGGCTACAACAATATAAGGAGCAGCAAAGATTTATCTATCACAGCAAGGTGATTTCTACACTCAGAGGAATCTCATTCAGCAAACCAAGTTGTAGATTAGAGATTAGCTACTGCTTCATCCTAATAGGTGGATCAGTCAAATCCTTTAACAAGGTAGACCTAACAGTCTTATGTAAATCTCTTTACCGAGTGCATACTTCATTGTATGTTTGTAAATCCTTTTGCAAGGTGGACCTAGCTGTCCTTATTGCTCCTAACAGGGCAGATCATCAGAAGTGATCATTGTAAGCCTTAACAGACCATCTTTATACTACAGTAGTATACCCCACCCCAGTTTTACTTTCTATTTGGAAGGTTTCTAGGTCACCAAATTGTGTGTCAAAAGTGTTATGCTTTAATGTTTTCAATTTCTCATGCATGCAATTGGATTAGAATACACATGAAGGATTAATTGCTAATTAAGGATTAAGTTTTATAAGTTTTATAAGTTACTGATTCACCCCTTCCCTCTCAGTAAGTTAGCCTATCATAATATTTCCAATAGGTCTTGACATATTATTTATCCAATCCATAAGACCAAGTTAGTCTTGGACCCCGACAATTATAGAGCCATCATGGTTGGGCACACTTTTTCCAAACTCCATGCCACCATGCTAATATCTATGTTATCCAGGGATCTTGATCGACAACACTTCCATACTAGGAGACAAGCTAATTTTTGGACAAATTTTGATACCATGGGCAACTTTCTATTCTATAGACTCACTAAGGAGGCTCGACGTCACTTGGGGAAAGTGTATTGCTTCTTTGTAGACTTTCGCTAAGCCTTTAATTATGTTCCTTAGATGGCACTCTTTTAGAAACTTAGAGACATTGGGATTGGAGACACACTCTTGATGACTATCAAGAGGTTATATGAGAGTGTAGTGGGTAGGTTCAAGTCTCTACAGGGATTTTCTAATACTATTTAGAGCACCATCAAGGTGAAACAGGGCTCCCCTCTCTCTCCTACTCTTTTGGTATTTACATTCAAAAGCTTGAAGCCTTACTTCAGGATTTGTCACATCCAAGCGATGGTTGTTACTTACACTAGGTTTTAATCTTCATATTACTGTTTGCAAATAGTTTGGTTCTTTTGGCTTCTATTTAGAGAGGCTCTAGTGGCTTCTAGATGGTTTGGCCTCCTTTTGTAACTTGTGGCAGTTAGTTGCAAACCTAGGCAAGACCTAGGTAATGGTCTTCAACTTCTTGAAGACATTGCATCTCTACTTCTACTTTCAGGACAAGGAGATTAAGATCACATCCTCTTACACTTACTTGGGGTTTAAGTTCTTCGGACCTTGTTTCACTAAGAACTATCATGTAGCCCCAAGTTAATAAGGGGCTCGATTCCCTGGATATGTTGGAGAGACAATGTTTTAGACATCACTTCCAGAATATCACATCTAAGATGTCCCTCTTGGACTCCTTGGTTAGGCCGACCATCCTGTACAACTCTATTGTGTGGTGGCCTCTCCCCAGTTGTCCGATTGGGCTTAGGTCAAGAGAGTCCAAACCCTTCTTCAATGTATTATTAGGTATCATCTATCCACTCCACCTAGTATCATTTTGGCCAAGTTTGGGGCTCATCTTTTCAAGCTTGGCACCATCTTTGATTTGGTTTGGTTTCTTCATTGGCTTCAGAGCTTTGCGAGCTCAATTAAGGGTCGTCACTGATATTCTTACCTTGATTGTTTATTTTCTAATTTAGTGGCAAACTTTGATCTCCCTGGCATAGCCCGTCGCTAGTATGCCCAAGCCTTTTCCCTACTTGGTTCAATTGCGATTGCATGGTTTTCCTTCCCCCTTTTCAGTCCTCTCTAGATCCCCTTGTTCACCTCCTTCCCTATCACCGGAGTTGAATGAGCATGTCAGATTTGACGCCTACAAACAATATATTATCATGACATGGAGTAACCCTTTGGGGGGGCTCCATTTAAGGATGACTTTCTATGCTAAACACAACATGGATATTCAAGATAGGGTTATTGTGCACCTTTTGACCTCACTTGCTCCTGGACTCACACCCTCTGCATTTCTTTGGAATCTTTCAGATTGGGGTCCTACTGGCTATATATAGACCGGCTGCCAGATTGACAGAGATGAAAGGATTTGTCGCCTTTTCCCCCTTGGGGAGGTAGAAACTGAGACTCATTTTGTTTTCTACTGCCCCATCTATTATGAGATCTGGGGGAGGTTTTGTTGCATGTTCAAAGAGTGCAGGTCCCTTTCTTCATTTTTTAGATACGTTGATCAATGTTGTCTTGTAGTTTATCTCTAAGAGGCCATGTGGCTTCATGATCACACTTCGCAACTTCAATTCCCAGCAAGACAAGTGGACCAATTCATCAATGTATTATCCTAAATGGATATTCTCCCAAATTTATCTCAGAAAAATTTTCAGAATATAAATAGATAATTATGCAATACAAACTAGCAAATGAAGTAGTATGCTCATTAAAATTCTTAGTTCCAAACAATTTTAGATTTGCTATTGTATTATAATAACCAGCAATATATTGCAAAATGTTTTCCAATCTTAAATACAAGTTTGGATAATAAAGATAAGTGCAAGTACAACTGAGACGTCTGAAATAATGTCTCCAAATTATGGGTTCTTGTCCACTGTTGTCCGACTAGAGGGTTTTTTGTTCTCAAAGTTGGTTCTAAAAATGAAAGCAGCTTTCTTTCAAGTTTCTCCATGAGAAAACTGAGTTGAAATCCAATAACCTAAAGAGAATGAGCCTCTAAAGGTCCTTTTGTAGCCATCTTTGTGTCTCTTTGTTTTTCTTTTTCCTGACTCTTCATATTCATCTCTGTCTTTACTTTAAATCAATATGTCCAATTTAATAATAAAGTGGCATAATATTGTAATATCCCTATACAAATCTAATTGAAACTTGTTATATTTGCTTTCAGAAATTTTGTCAAACACTTGTACAGCAGAGGGATATATGACTGATTTTATTTTCAGTTTGTTTTCAGAATAAGAAAGACGACTTCCAATATCATAGAATGACTAAAAAATGACTTCTCTTCCGCTTAGTCTACACCTAACATGAAATGCAACTCTTTTTTTTCTTTTTCTTTGATGCAATATATGACATCAATTCAATGCAAATTAACACTTACAACCAAGTGACATTTTGTCAAATAGTTGCATGCAAACTAACATTAAATTTCAAACTTCAAAATTGATACTTTGCTGATATAAAAATTCTGATATAAAATCAGGTTACAATGCCTTCAACAATCTAACTAGACTGTCCATACATAACCATATAGATGTATTTTCAGATAATACATAAATATGAAGATGAAATGAGGGAACCTAAGATTGGTAGGCAGCTTTAAAACTGATCAGAATCGATCATGCACTGTAGCAGTATTGTTCACAGCACTACAACAATACTATTCACGATCACTATAGCGATAATGCTATTCACGATTCTTGTAGCGATGGCACTACAGCAGATGGGTATGAACTTCCTAATATGCCTCCGAATTCGCTGCTTAACTCTTTTCAAAGTGCAAATAAAACGAGGGCATCAAATGAGCCTTAAATCTGAAGTGTATCTTCTTCATGAATTGCTGCAAAAACTCAATAAGCTTCAATGAGATGACTGAAATATCACCTCCAGCAAATACAACAATATCAACTGATGGTTTCACAACCTCAAAGTTGCCAATCAAAGAGAGTTATCGTTCTCAATGACTGAAATGTCCTGCAGAAACCCTTGGCTCCACAAGTCCACAAGCAAATATCAATATCAAATCTAGATGCCCTACAATAAGGTTCTCTCCTCTATTTATTCTATTCCTTCACCCCTTCTAGAAGAACATAAAATATTATTTTATTGTACTTTTCTAGAAGCTTCCTCCTTTCCAACAATAATTAGTTGTGCTTCTAGAAGATTCCCTTTTCCATATAATATAATATTATTTTAGTGTCTTATGATTTAATATTTATTTTAGTCACTTTTTAATTAAATTAATTAAATATAAAGTCACCTTTTAATTTTTAAATTATTTAATGACTTTATAAGAAATTAATTTAATTATTTCACCTTATTTCTCCACTTAGCCTTCAAAGAATGAAAGGCTAAGAACTCCATTGAGAGGCTAAAAAGATGGGGACATTACAGTCCACCCCTCTAGAAATTGCTTGTCCCCAAGCAATTTCAACTCTGGATGTTGCAGAATCTCTTCACTCTCCCATATAGCATCCTCAATAGGTAGGTCCTTCCATTTAATGAAATATTCTCTAATGACACGGCTTCTCAATTGCTTCTCTCTAAAATCTAATATAGCCTTTGGTATCGAAATCAACTTACCCTCATCATCTAAGGGTGATAGAACCACAGAAGGAACCACATGACGTCCCAATGCCTTCTTGAGTATGATACATGGAAAATATTGTGCACTTTGTTGTCTACCGGCAACTCTAGCTCATAAGCCACCTCACCCACACGCCTAATAACTCAAAAGGGTCCATAGTATCACGGCTTGAGCTTCTCTGCACCACTCTTCTTGAGAGTAGACTGTTTGTAAGGTTGCAACATCAAATACACCATGTCCCCAACCTCAAAAGAGAGTTCCACTCTCTTCTGATCTATATACTATTTTTGTTGGTTTTGTGCCTTCCAGATGTTTTCATGAAGAGCCCTCATGATATTCTAATTTTCCTATAACATGTCTCCAACACTAGGCACTCTACTATCACTCATCAACAAATCAACGAAGCTAGGAGCCTCATAACCATACAAGGCCATAAATGGTGTCCTCTGAATAGAAAGATGGTAAGTGGTATTGTAGCAATACTCACAAGGTATAGCCACTTAACCCACTCTTTTTTCTGCCCAACAATATAATTTATGAGGTACCCTTCCACCCATTTGTTAACTATCTCCATCTGTCCATCTGTTTGAGGGTGGTAACTAGTACTCGGAGAAAGCTCGATCCCACACAATCTAAAAAGCTCATGCCAGAAATTGCTCATAAACTGAATGTCTCGGTCACTAAAAATGTTTCGTGATAATCCATGCAATCTAAACACCTCACGTAAAAATAGTTCGGCAACCTGTGCGGCTGAATATGAAATAGTGACCGAAAAGATATGTGCAAACTTGGTCAAGCAATCAATCACCACATATACGTAATCCTTACCTTGTGCTTTTGGCAACCCTGTGATGAAGTCCATGGATATACATTCCCACTTCCTGTCCGGAATTGGAAGTGGTTGTAATAAACCAGCAGGATATGTATGGTCCTATTTGTTCTGTTGACAAACAACACACTCCCTAACATACCGTAGAACATCAAATTTTAGTCCCTTTCAAGTGAACCTCTCCCAAACTTGTCGATAGGTTTTGAAATACCTGGAATGGCCTGCCAATGGTGAATCATGGAAGAACCTCAATACTATGTTCTTTACTTCTAATCCTGGAGTCAAGAAGATACTCCCCTTGTAAATGATAAGATCATTCACCACCGTGTACCTATCATCTTGTAGTGACCCATCAATAATACGTGAAGCCCAAGAATCCTTAGCATATTCTACCACAATCAAATGACTCCAATACTCTGAAACCTCAGCCATAGAGCTCAAATGTGGGCGGCGAGACAAGGCATCAATGACTATATTTTGTGAACCTTTGACAAAAGAAATGTCCAAGTCATAAGATTGTAACTTGCTTACCCACTTTTGCTAACGGTCATTAAGATCCCACTGCCCAAGGAAATGTCTCAAGCTATTATAGTCTATTTTTACAACGAACTTATTGCCGACTAAGTACTGCCTGAACTTGGCCAATGCATGCATAATGGCCAACATTTCCTTGTCATATATACTGTAGCTCCTCTCAAGACCTCTCAGCTTCTTGCTCTCATATGCAATTGGATGTTTGTCTTGCATAAGGACAGCTCCAATCCCCTCACTTGAAGTGTCACACTGCAACTCAAAGGGTTTAGTGAAATCAGGCAATGCAAGCACTGGGAAAGTAGTCATAAGTCGTTTGAACATCTCAAAGCATTCCTGTGCCTCACGAGTCCAAACAAAAGCCCCTTTCTTGGTCAAATCTATAAGTGGTGTTGCATGGCAAGAATACCCATTGACAAATCTAATCCACATAAGCCCAAAATCCTCTAAGTCGTGTCAGATTCGTTAGAGTAGGCCACTCAACAATTGCCTTGACCTTATTCAAATCCATCTGAACTCCTTTTGCACTAATGATGTGACCCAAATATAATAATTTTGCCATGTCCAAATCACATTTAGACTAAAGTTTTCGTAATGTCACACATTTAAATATGTTTATTAAATTAAAAGTTTCAAATTATTCAATTTTCTTAAATTTCAATGTATAATTTTTTATCAAATGGCATATAAAATAGATTTGTTTTATTTTTGTTTTTTCTTATTTTGAAGTGTACAAAGTTCAAACTTTTATTTAATATTTATTGTATATTTAATAGTTTTATGGTTGGTAATATGTATAAATGTATTTTAAAATTCTTGTGTTCATATAGGAAAATTTAAGTTAATCAAATCAAATTTTATTAAATTAATAAAAATGTCGTGAAATTAATTGATATTCATATATTATAATTTAACAATATTAAATTTATAATATATAGTAATAGGAAAATAAATGAATTCTAATATTGAGTTAAAAATTTAAAAAATATGATTTAAATTAATATTGTGTATATTAATGTATTAATTAAATAATGAAAATATTAAATAATCAATAATAGAAATTTTAAGTATTAAATAAATAATAATATAAAATTGTTATTAAAATAAAACTTATAAATTTATGATTATAATTATATTAATTCATTTTTTTTAGTTGATCAATTTTTTTACCTTTATTATTTAATAATTGGATTTTAATTTGTTGTTAACAGGATAATGACAACTAATGTTAGCTCTCAGTCTCTCACCTTCAAGACCGATCCAAGTTCACTTTTGTGGAAATATGTCCAAATGATATAACAAGTTAAAGGGGGTGGAACATTTGTTTGGATATGCAATTTTTGTAATGTGAGGTACAAAAGTTCATATAGTCATATGAAAGCCCATCTTTGTGCAATTCCCCAATAGGGTATCAAAGCATGTCCAGGAAAGGATGGCAATGGATTACCGCCTCAACAAATAGCAGGCTATATTAAAGAGCAAGAGGAAGTAGATGCAAGAGTTTCTCGTGGCACAAACCATCCTTTAAAGAAAGGGAAGAAATCAAGTAAGTCTCCTCCATCTCATAATGACTTTCCTGATGTTGTAGTAGAGAGCCACCTATTTTTAGGTAGAATTGAAGAACCTATTAATGTGAAGAGAAGCAAGGGGTCATTAGAGAGTGTGTTTAAGAATGATGTTAGGGAGATTGTAGATCAAAGTGTTGCAAGATGTTTATGTGGAAATGGTTTGTCATTTAATGTTGTGAGATCACCATATTGGCAAAATATGTTGGGAAAAGTAAATGAGGCTCCAAAAGGGTACATGGGGCTAGGATATGAGAAGGTTCGTAGCACCTTACTAGCAAGGGAGGTAAAAAGCATAGACATTGCATTGGCTCCAATTAGGAATTCATGGAAACAAACAGGGGTGTCAATTATTTCTTATGGGTGGAAGGATGCCAAAAATCGTCCATTAATCAACGTGATTGCAGTGTGCCCCAAAGGAGCAATGTTTCTTAAAGCTGTGGATTGTGAAGGGCAGGTGAAGGATGGACAATTTATTGCTAACATCCTTATACAATGCATTTAGGATGTGGGCCCTCAAAACATTGTCCAAGTAATAACAGACAATGCAAAAAATTGTAAAGCTGCAGGCATGTTGATTGAGACACGGTTTGAGCACATATTTTGAACCCCTTGTGTAGTGCACTCTCTCAATCTTGTGCTACAAAAGTTGGGTAGGAAAATAAATTGGATCGAAGATATCTATGCAGAAGCTGAAGAGATCCAAATGTTCATCGCAAACCATCACATGTCACAGGCCATTTTTAGATCATTTTCGCAGTTGGAGTTGCTAAAAGTAATTGAAATACTTTTTAGTTCTTAACTTTTAATTTTGTATTTCACTTTAATAATTATGAATTCAGTTTTTAAACTAAGCGCATCTTTAGTTTGTAATTCAAGTTTTAATTTTTAATTTTTTAATAGGTTGCTGAGACTCGATTTGCATCCAACACAATTGAGTTGAGGAGACTTGTGAAGGTGCGAGAGCCACTTGCTAGTATGGTTATTAGTCAAAGCTGGTCACTATGGAGGCAATCCAACACTAAAAGGGCTACAAATGTAAAACAAATGATATTGGATGACACTTGGTGGGAACGACTGGAATATCTTCTTAGTTTCACTGAGCCTATCATGAGTATGATCTGTTATACGGACACGGATCATCCATGTTTGGGAGAGGTATATGATGGAATTGATTCAATGCTTGAGAAAATGAAACATGTCATCAATGAAAAGGAGCAAGATCTTGAAGAAACATTCTTCAAAGAGGTGCAAACAATTTGTGTTGAGCATTGGAATAAAATGACCACCCCACTCCATCTTCTTGCGTTGGCATTGACTGCCAAATTTTATAGTGATGAAATTCTTGCTATGCCATCAAGGGTACCACCATATAGAGATGCAGAAATTAGTGAAGGGTGTAGGAAAGCACTTGCAAAACTCTTCCCTGATCGTGAAATGGAGAATATAGTTACAAGTGAGTTTCCTGATTTTGTAGCTTCCAATGGTCAAAGTACTTCTGCTCTTTGTGACAAGTATACAAAGGATGCTCATGCTTGGTGGTACCTTAATGGTCATACATCACAGCACCTCCAAACTCTTGCAATCAAACTTTTATCACAAGTTTTTCCATTTCTATTGCACTCTCTAACTTTATATTGTTTACAATTTGTAAAAATAACAAAAATTCTCAACTTTAAAATTTGAATGACATTTTTTATGCCCCTCACTTTGTTTTAATAGGTTGCTAGTTCCTCCTCATTTGAGAGAAACTGGAGTACATACTCTTTTATTCACTCAATGAAATGCAATCGATTGGCTGCAAGTAAGGCAGAAGAGCTAGTTTATGTGCATTCCAATTTGCGCCTTCTTACTCATAGTCAAAATGAGTACAAGGAAGGGGGCATAAAGTTTTGGGATGTAGATCCAGAGCGAACTGATTTGGATTTTTCAGCGGCTGCACAATCCTTACTGGATGTGCAGTTGGGTAGCCACCATCCTCCCAGTGCAAGTAGTAGTGGGGTTGCATGTGATTCTAATCTACTTGAATTATCTAATGTTACTGATGATGTTGATGTTGATGATCTTATATGATGCAACATCATATATCATTGAAGCGTAATTAGTAATTATTAAGCATGTTCTTCTAATGTTGAACCAATGAACAATGAATTGAATAAGTTGTCATAAAACTCATGTTATGACATATTTTGAATTTTTAGAATTAATGGCAGTATTGAGTTTGTTTAGCATGTATGATCTATTGTATTCTGATGTACATGATCTTATATGATGCCTATATCATTGATACGTACTTAGTAATTACTAAGTGTGCCATTTTAATGTTGAACCAATGAATGCATTGAAATTTTGAATAATCTGTCATAAAATTCATGTTTTGAGATATTTTTAATTTTTAATATTAATAGCAGTTTTGAGTTTGTTTACTATGTATGATCTATGGTATTCTGAATTTCGATCTTGTTTTTACTTTTAAGCTTGCAAATATCTATATAGTTATAATTTTTTATGTTTTTATTTATGACTGTACCCAAATGTACCCAAACTACCCCTAAAAAATTACCATACCAACGTATCGTATCGACATCCCCGTACCGGCAACTTAGGTAGGCTACATAACAATTACCGACGACATACATCCTGTCAGCTACACAATACTTACCGATGACACAGTCCTCCTTTCATAGAGATTGCTTATCCTCAAGCAATCAACATCTACATGCTATGACCAGAATACTCGATTCCCATATCAACTTTGGGAAAAATGCTTCATCAACCCATTGTGCTACTCTGATATAAGTAATGTATCCAGAATTGTGAAGCCACTCATTAATACATTGCTGAAGTATCAATCATACCAATACCAATATCTCATACTAATATACTATCATGACCATCAAATATGAGAAGATATAAATGTCTCGAGGAGCTATTAATACTGGACAACTCTCCATCTGTGAATGGTCTCTCATGGAAAGTAAACCTTCCATCAAAACTTTGCATCCTAAACTATTGATGAAGAAATAGAACCCCTCAATAGCTAAAATCAACACCAAGGTCGTGGGGGCACTACCACTACCATCATCAACATGAAATGCCTCCGAGTATATGGGTGTCATGAGTAAGGAAGAGGCTGAGAACCCATTCAAGATATAACTCTCATTAACCCTTAACTAAGATGTATCGAATTATTAAAGCATAAGATCCGTCCAACTCATGTACAAGGTAGAATATACAACCATATATAAGCTGATTGAAGAATGAAGAATAGTACTAATTTTGGAAATCACACCATTAGTCCCGTCTTGTGACCAAGACTCATCACTAGTAATCATGTTTGGGTCCCAAATCCTACAATCAATCTCATCCTCATCATATGAATCAATAAGATCATCCTCTCCCATTTCAAAAAGTGTATTATCATAAGTCAAATCAGCATCCATCTCAAATAAACAATTGTCAACCAACTGAATGTTTTTCGTCTTGTCTTGACGTTCCAATAGTTCCAACAATTTCTTGGTGAAGCTGTCCAAGTCATAAGTCTACTGAATGCTATCAAGTTCCTTAATTATGTTTTGGAAAAACTCATGCCTTCCTATGATCTCCTACTCCCTAGATTGTTTGGTGGAAACATTGACTTTTTGCTTCATGAAGAGCAATCAGTGTATTATCCATCCAATGCCTTCTGAGCAACATTAAGCTCCCATTTGAGTTTTTTAACCTCATCCTCTTTTTCCCTTAATTGTTTAACATATATTTCAGCAACCTTTAGGATGTAATCGCTGTCTGAAAATAGCCATAAATAATCTTATTTCGAAGATTCGAACGCTACTTTAACTCTCTGTAAATCAGCAAGATAAGAAACTCTTTCCATTCCCATTTGCCTATTTTCTATTTGTGCCTTCCTGTAAAGATTCTCAATGGCCCTGTGAGTGTCATCATAGTACACTAAGGCTGCAACAAACATATTTGAAATAACTTTCAGTTGCTTCTTTCAGACATGCTTCTCATCATTGTTGTTATGAAGTGCATTTTGTGATTGGTCATCCATAACACCATCATCCTTGAATACCATCTTTTTTTGGTCCTCTAATCACAATCATGTATAAGTGAGTTGCTGATATCAGAAACACATGATTCATCAAACCTCTCAAGGATGTCATCATATGTTTCAAACTCCCTGTTTGACTGATTTGTATGCAGATGCAAGGTTGTTTCTCTGTCATTGAACAATTCCTTATGACGTGAAGTTTTATAAACTTCTTTATAAACACCCATCATGCTTTCACATTGAGTATGATTGTCCTTAGTGGAACCTTTGTCAATTCCAATCTCTAACTAACCAATATAAAGTTTTGAAAGTCCCATACCTTTGGCAATAGTTGAATTCATGTCATCACCACTAGTTATGTTACTTTGTGGGGGCAAAACAGTGAAATTTGTATCATCTCCAATGTCAGTCTGTGTTTCTTTGGTTCTCCCATCACCACAAACATGATCAGGTGTCCAAGTTTGGTGACGTGTGAAATAGATCTGCTCTGTCCTCAGATTCTTGCTCACTTTTGGAGATCCTACAACCTGTATGTGTACTGACATGAGGTCATCTTCAGTCGTAAGCTCCTCGAACTTTTTATTTTATGCTCAATCAATCTTCTAGAAAATTCATGTACAGTTGGTGATACAATATGTTACTTCCTCCAAATGGCAAACAATTCAGATTGTAACTGTTTGGATATTTCATCATCTTCATCAAGGATTAAGGATATTGTGGTGTGCATGGAATCTTTCACATTATCAGGATGATGCTTCCTGATTTCAGTCAATAAGCATTGAAATAATTGATGAATCGAATCATTGCATTCAAGGTCAATCGTAGTGGAAAAAGATTTGACCTTTGTCATAATATCTAAGATCTTAACCCTTTTGGCAAGTGTGGAGTCTTTGTCATCATGTAATGCCCAAAAGATTTTCACAATAAGTTGCAAGACTGTCCTCAATACATCATCATTATAGGCTAGTATAGGTGCAGTTATCCGTGTAATTTCACTGAGATATGAAGCCACTGCAAGTATGACATTTTAATTTGGATGTTCGATAAACCTGTGTTGAACCAAAGCAATCATTGAAGGTTGTAAAGCCCAATTAAGAAGCCTACAATCTGCCTAGTCTATTTTGGACAAATATGTTTCTAAATCTTCCAATTTAAGAAGAGTATCCAAAGTCCTTACGGGTTCCAACTGCAACCGATTATGTAGAGCTAACTGACTATTCCTTATTCTTTTTGCAAGTTCCTTAGTTGTTTACCACAAAATGCCCCATTGAATTTGTGTGAGAAGACGTTGTTGTTCAGTTTTTCCATTGTTGTATTCTCAAATAGATATTTGCTAATTGCATCAAACAGTTTTTCTTACCACAAGCCTCAAACAATTGTGTTTCTTATTTGACTGAAACTGCATAGAACGCTTTACAATCTGAAATAGAGCATAAATCTATGTATAAGCACTCAAGACATGAATTTCTAAACTCTTGTTGGCAACTCACCTATATTAAAAGCCACTCTTTCCCTAGCACTGGACCTAATGACAAAATCTCAATCTTAATTTGCAACAACTAAGGAAATATTAGCACCATGAACAAATTGATTGTTACAGTCGCCAAAAAATACCAAAGTTTTACTCTGGAGTTTCAAAATATTTTGAGGGATGTCCCACCTAATTTTGATGGGGTTCACACTGTTTCAAAAAAATTTCAGCACTAGTTCTTCTGCAGAAGATGGCCAAGAATCTTTAATAATTAACAGGAATGGTAGTTTCTTTGGGTTAATATAATTGGATACTCCAATCATACCCCTCCCATGAATTGCTTTCTAGCAGTTCCTATGTGCCTAGGTATTACCCGCAGTTACTAGACAAACTTTGTCTCCAGCACTTCACTCATGTACAAATATGAATTATTTAAGCATTTAAAGCATTAGAAAAGTATCTCTATCCATCAAGATACAAATTCATATGAGCTCCCTCCTCACATATGCAACCAAGGTACTTCAATATTCGCGTTGCCGCTCTGCAGATTTTGTGACAGTCACACCACCCTTCAACCCATGAGCCTACTATATAATAGGCATATATTTCTTGACTGGTTCAGTTATTCTTGCATAATCTATTGTGTATTCATCATTCAAATGGTTCCTAGTAATTAGTTCCAAGTGCTGAAAGGGATATGTCCTTCATGCCCATAACATTGTAGCTCAACAAAGTTCACTGCAATCTAGTTCTCTTCTCTCCCTTTCCGGACATCAACTCCACCCTTTAATAAATTTGTCCCAATAGTTTTAGTCAACACACAACAAGTTATAGAAATCTCCTGCATAGAAAACAAATCAAATCATACAACTCAAAATTCCCATAGCAGGATGCACAGAAGCCCTATATCTCCTCCAAATTAGATGTCTTTCAAATAATATCTAAGACTCGATAATGTTTCTTGAATACTTATTAACGACCAACAAGGAAGGAGAATTAAATGAAAGACCTTTGATTCCCATAAGTTTACAATACCCTAGAGGAAATGTAAGTTCTGTTTGCCACATTAAAATTTAATTCATAAAAACACATACGAAATCTCCAAACTCATCCTTCAATTCACAGGAATTTTATTTGCTGACCACAGTCTCTATATTTTAACAAGCCAATTAATGTTTGATTGTCGTCCCAATATAAATTATCGAACTCAAATAATACTCCATGAGCCCTACGATTAATATTTAACCACAATGGTATTCAAAATAATCTTTATGGCAACACTACAACGCGCTTAGAAAATTTTGGGCCCCACACAACTATACTTCTCAAAATCACGCTTTGGAATATCAACGCTGATTTGAAACAATAGATACATCACAAATATTAATTGCCAATTATGGAAATAGTGTTCCCGCGCCAAGACTTTTACCAAAACAAGTGGAATGTTTTTCCTTGAGTGGTAATTAAATATCATAGCAAGTGAATGAACACAAGCTTGAACCCATAACTATGTTTCATGAGAGGTTTGTACAGATATTGCTACTTGAAGAGGACTACCCTGCTATGAAATAGCAAATGGAAGAATGATGCTAGACCTGCTGAATAATTTACTTCCACAAAATATATAATTAGTTGAAATAATAATCCTTGTTCACTGCTCCTCAAAACATTAAATAGTATTATATACTCCATCTTATGATAAATTTGTTTTAACTGGAATATTTTCTTCTGATTTTTTTTCTTGCAAATTTGTCTTCAAAGAAAACCCTTCTGATAAACTTAAAAGATTCATAGGTTGGCAAGAAAACCTGCTCTGATTATACCCAACAGGATGGCAGGTTTGATGCTCTAATACCGCTGGAATATCCCGAATGGATATTCTCCCAAATTTATTTCTAAATAACTTTCAGAATATAAATAGATAAATTATGCAATATAAACTAGCAAGTGAACCAATATACTCATTAAAATTCTCAGTTCCAAACAACTTCAAATTTGCTATTGTATTATAACAACCAGCAATACAATTGAAAGTGCCTACTTGGATTGGCTTGCAATTGAAAGTGCCTAAGCCAAAGCTCACATAGATCATCTGTAAAGACCAGGTTAGTTTATGTAACCATGGCAGAAAAAGGCTAACAATGCATCACGAATAAAGGCCTAGAAAAGGGGACAGTACAATCACCTCTTCACCCAAACCAACTCATCACCTTAGGTCACACCAGATCTATGAGGCCTCACAAGGACTCGATAACATCACCATATCTCTAGCGACTCCCTGAGACAGCCTAGGGCACACCCTCTCCCCATAATGTATCCTTTGATTCTGGATGACATCTTGTTTGTGAGGAATATTTTGTCTTTTCTTCTATTTTTTTTCTTTCTTTCTTGGTATTTCCTTGGACACCATTTGGTGCTCTCACTAATGGTTGTTGCCTTGTTTGTTTTCTAGTCCCTTGGACCCTCTTTGTGGTCTTTTGTTGGACATTAATAAATTTATCTGATCTTTATCTATGCAAATGCCATCAATCTACATGCATCCATCCATGACACCATCATAGATTCTATCATATATATATGCATAACAATTGTCATTGTCATACATACACATACAACAGATGTATAACCATGTCATACATAGATACATCCATCTTGATGTAACTGCATGATCATGTCATCTCCTTATATGATCAGCCTGGATGTAGAATCACATTATTATATGATATCATAATTGCCTTGATCATAATTGCATTGCATCATCCCTGCATAATTATGTTTGCATTATATATCGTAATTGCATTGATTCGTACCATAATCACCTTGTATTACCATATTTTTCCGCCAATCCTCGTATTTATCACATTGCATTATTTTATAGCCGATCCACACTTCATTGCATCATTGTGTGTTTCCTTAGCGGATTCTAACAATTGGGCTTTCATCAACAACACAACCAACATATGATTAGTGACATTTGCTGCAATAATCATTCTAATTATTGTGATAACTAATGGTGACTTTTCATTATTAATTTATTATTAATGTGTTGAGGGGTGGTTGTTCCATCATACTTCTTAAATGGATTGGCCAATGTATATATTGGAGATTGTATCATTGCAAGAATCATCAAATATATTTTGAGGATATAAAATATTTTATCTCTAGTGGGTTGTTCTATTTGGAGTATCCAATTTCTTAAAAGAACTCAAAGGTGCAAGTAATTATTTCCGTATCAGATACAATCATTTAAGAAGCATAAACATATAAAGATATATTAGAGATGACTTCCTTGTTCACCACATACATATAAAGATAAATCAAATACAACTTGTGCAATATCACATTATTATTGTACCAGACAATCTTTATGTTGCATGTAATTTTACATCAAAGATGTCACGCACAACTTCCGCATCAGGCTCACCATTGTATTCGGCAACCATTATGATCTTTCGGTAAGTACTTGGTACTTCTGAAATTTCTTTGCTAGAAACGCCATTTTTGCTTTGTAGATCATCTAGTGAACACTTCCAACTTGCAATTGTAATTCATTGCACTGATATTGAAATCATCTACTTCAAGTTGCAAGAAAATTGTTTCAGTGAATCTTGTAAGGATATCTTCTTCTTTCTTGAGTTCATTGTTTTCAGTTATAACTCCACATGATAGCTTTTTGTAGCATTTGTTGATCATGTCTTCATGATTATTAATCTTCATTACTTTTGCCTTTGCATCTTTCATGAGTTGTTACAAGACTTGTTCTTTGTTAGTCATCAAGTCCGTGTCATCATGATACATCTCAACAGATGAGATGACTTCATAGTTGCACAAGAGATCTAACTCAAACTCCTCCATGTTGCTACATGCACCAATGTCTCCATCCAACAACTCTAATTAATGTTCAAGTGATTCTTGAATATCACTTAATTTGGCAACAACTTCCTTTCATTTCCTCAACATTCTGTAGATATCTCAAATGATTTGAACTCCTTGTCATTCAATGCCGATGACCCATTCATCTACATTATGTCCCTTCTTTATTCTCTCTGCACACTTAGAAGAAATAGGTTCATCATTTGAAGAAGCTTTATTTATTGTTTCAATAGTTTCCAAAAGATGCACATTCTCTCTCTTCAACCTATTTTTCTTCTCCCATAACTTGTCATTTTTCTGGGCTAATGAGTCAAGTGCATCTTGAGGATCTTGTCAACAACCCAAACTAGTCTATTTACCAAGTTCAATTTTGGAGAACTTGTAATCGTTAGCTTGCATTTCTTCTGCTGGTTTTTGAACAAGAGGTTCAACAACTTCTACATACTTGGTGTTGTTGTCATCAACCACAACCTAAGAAACTGTCTTAGCTTTCCTGTTCTTCGAAACCATTGGTCTGACAAATTTCCTGTCAAACTCTTCTAGTGTGATTTCTTCCTTCTTCCTCTTCTGCGTGATGGTGGTTAGCCATGGTGGTAGGCTAAAAGAAGATGCACTAGTTATTGTAGTAGTCACCATGGTCCATACTGGATTTTCTTGGTGACTATGGCAAGATTCTCAGTTTGAATGGCCATAGGTGCTGGACTACTATTATAGCTGAGGACATAGATTGTGTTGAAGTCATTACTACAGGGTCTTCAATAGGTGGATGTTCAGTGGATAATGCATCCACTGCCATGCTCAAAGGTGAATCAAGGGATTCCTCTGATGCAAGTGTTGAATATGGAAGAGTTCTAGTCATATGAACCTCTATGGAAGGTGGAACTGAGACTGCAAGTTCCTTTCCTGAAATTGTATCGTCATTACTTGAATCAATCTGGATTGCTCGAGATTCAATTTCTTTTACCTCTAGTATCCTACCTATAGTCTTTCCTCCTTTGATTGTGAGCTTTGGCAAACCCTAAGCAAGAGGCTCAATGACTGAAGATAAAATTCCATCCTTTCCTTTAATCCTTATTTCTATCATCATACCAATCGGACCAGAAGAATCAAAATATTTTCTAGGTTTGATTTTGGTGCACTTGAAACTTCTCTTCTTCAACCAAATTTTGGTATTAGCAAGGATAGGCTAAAAACGATCCCAGATAGAGATGTTTTCCTTATTTGACCATGTAGGAGGAAGGATAGACAACTTTTCTATTTGATGTTGAATATAGTCAGGGTCTAGAATATGATCATCATCTTTGGCCCAATCATAAATTGATGCAAGGTTGAAGTCTACTATTTGCTTCAATGTCAACCAACTATAATTCAAGCGTTGAATGTCCACCTTGGTACGCACATCAATCCAAAAATCTTCAAGGTGGTATACATTTATGAATTGCTTCCTCGTCTTATCATTTAGTCCTCTCCAATCAAAACAACTTCTTGCCATGAACTTCTTTAGAGAGATTCTTTGAAGGTCGAACTCAATGTTCTTGGCTTTTGGTATAGTGTCTATAGAGTATCCACCAATCTTCAAAGGATTTCTTGAAGAACTTCCTACTCCTAGTCTATGCATGTTGGACTGATAGGCCTGTATCTCCATGAGTTGCCTAGCTAGCTCTATGAGTACAATCCTGTCTGTAGGATATCTGGTAGAGTGTATAACTCTCTCTTGAAACATCCAACTCACAGATATGTAAAGTTAGGAAACTGTAGGAACATGCAACCATACTCATTGACTTTATTCCACACTTCATCAAAAACACGCTTGTTTGGGAGTTCTTTGTCAAATAAGCACATGTAATGCCCAAAGAAGGCATCTTGTACTCTGCGATAATGTATCCGGCTTTGCTTGAGAGGCAATTGATCATAATACTCTCAAACATGCACCAATAATTTGTTGCATTAGGTTGATAAGCCTGAAAAAGAACCCAATTGTTCATAGATTGAATCATTTATCAATTCTACCCAGAAAACATTATTTTTTGCTCTTGTGGTGAGGTGAATGTACTTGTACATCCAAGGTTCAAAACCATTTGAGTCCTTGAGTCCAACTAGGCAGCTAAACAATGTGATGAGATCATTAATCTCCTCCTTGAAATCACAATGGCACATGCCCTCTGGCCATCTAACAAGATTCGGCCTCTTAGTGATCAACCAATTGACATTAATGTTACCAATTTAACATACCTCCTAAATTGCTGTGTTATATGCTGAACTAAGTATGTTTCATCTGCTGACTAAGTGTGTTTAGTTGCTGAGAATACACATTACAAAATGAAAAGAGTGCAGAATGTAAAGTACAGGAATCAATAAACAAGAGAACTGATCACTTTTGATTCAGAATACAAGTACCAAAATAGTATCATTTTTTATTGAAATGTCCAAAACTGTTTTGAGGAGATACAAAGTGTTTATGTTTTACACAGTACTTAAATACAATGCATTTAGATATTACAAGCATTCTCAACTCCTAACACAAATATCTAAATTAAACACATTGTATAAACAAAAAAGTACTGAAAAAACAAGATACAAAGAAAGGCATCCATTGCCTGAATGGAAAGTTTGTTGCGCTGAATGTTAAAGGGTTGATCTTGCATCTCTGTCTGGGAGAAAACCTGCAAAATAATAGAAGAAATGGATCAATTCATATGAACAAAACAATGGATAACTTTCCTATCATCTATACTCTATTGTTCCTACAACGTGGTTATTCAAATAACTATGTTAAAAGACAAGAAGGCAAGAGAGAAATCTGAAAATAAAACATGTTTATGCTAATGAGTTTGTTCCATGTGCAGATATAGGTATAAAGACTTAAGGCTGTTGAAGAATCTTGCATAAATTACATGCATGAAGCCTTTTGGCTGAGTTTGTTCGAGCAAAGACAGAAGACATGGGGAGACTGTTGAAAGGGCATACATAAGTTTTAGGTATGGGACCTTCCGGTTGAACCATAGCAAGAGATTGAAGACAAGAGGAGATTGTTAAAGGAATGTACATGCAGATAGAGATATGAAACTTTTCAATCAAATCATGGAGGACATATAAAGTTTAAGTCTTAGGCTAAATGAATTTCAAGGATCTTTGCATTTATACTTCAGCATATAGAAAGAATTAAAGATGCAATCAGTCATAATGGGTTAAGCAAAGATTAACAAATTATGAGTTTCAAATCAACAAGAAAAAGGAATAAAGGCAGAATAGGTATAGTTTAAAGATTTTCGAACAGCAATGAAGAATATGAAAGAATAATAACAGATCAGGCTATCAACAGCATAACAGAAACATTTCATGAATATCTTTTAAACCAGTATGCAGATTTTTCCCATTCATGGCAGTGATTACAGCTGCGGGAAATAGGAATGTGGTTGGAAAGGTTGGGAAAGAAATAATCATATGGAAGATTGGGCTATGTGAAGCGTACAGGGGCAACAGTAATAGTCAAGGGGCTAATACTTCTACCATATGATAGCATCCCTAGTCAAGTGTGATGCGTGATCATAACGGGACTGTCATCAAAATATTAATTTCTCAAGCATAATGCATATCATTATTTGATCCCAGTGTTTCAATATAAGATCCAGATTACTTTCATGATAATTACCCAGACTCATCTTATTATGAACAAACAAGAACAGAAATTGAAGAAATACAATTAAGGATCAGCACATGGGGAACAGGTATATAGAGATATCTCTCAAATCATTATCAAAGGTTGGAAAGGAGCATGAGTTTTATTAATAATAGGAACCTTGTATGATTGTTGAAAGTAGTTTTATAACTCCCTCAAAATATGGTTTATGCATTGTAGATCATGTCAAAGATTCAGCAAAGACAGAGATAAAAATCACATGCTTCCACCATAGCAACAAAAGTTGGAATATTTCTAAGAGATTTAAAAAGAAGTTGTATAAATATTCTTACAAAAAATGGCATTTCATTATGTATAATCAGTATAGTATACGAGAAGTATATTGGTAAAATGCATAATAAAAATAATATAAAAATAATATCTCCAAGAGCATAATAAGCCATCCAATCCCCAAATAAATGTCAAAATGACTCTTTCATCAAAACTATCTGCCTACGAGTCTGTAATAGGCAAATCCACAGAAAATATCATGTCGAACTAAAGAGGGGACATGACATTACCATCCTAATCTGTGATAGTTTTGGAAGCCACGTGAAAGTGTCTGGCACATGCAAGAATGAACTCAGGTTCATGAGTCGCCAAGGGAAAAGTAGACAACAAGTGTATATGACTCCTCTTGATCCAAGTCATATTCTCAATGGCTTCAACATTAACCCTTATGAGGAAATCTTCAATGTTCATATGTGATGTATCAATATCATGAACCTCCTTAGTGTAAGAAGTCACCTAAGATGACGAGATGGAATTGTGGTACTTATCATACTGGTACTTCATCTTTTTTATGTCTTTACTTTTTGCTAGTGCAATCTCCTTTGACATCTCAGAATGTTTTGCTTGTGTAACCGTTACATGAAATTCCCATAGTGTAAGAACATCATCATTGACAGGTCTTTATCAAACTTTGTTGTGTAAAAACATGAATTTTGGCAAAGTATGGATAGGGAGAATGGATGAAATTATTGTGGATAGCGAATGAACAAATGGGTCAAACTTATAATGGTTCAAATATGACTAGAAAAGTCAAACACGAGTTTTTTTGGGTGCATTACGCATGCGAACGGAAAGCTTTAAAATGTAAATGAGGAGTAAAACTTAGTGAAATAGAAATATAGCATGCTTTTAATAGTTGTAATTCATACTATGCATCTGACAAACATGTGGGAAATAATTTTTCAACCATAGGGCAGCCATATGGAGGTTCATGGAATGCATATTAGTGGGATTTGCACTTGCATTCTCATGAGGGGAAAAGAGGGACTCACTTCCATATTAGAATGAGATTTTATCCCAACTGCATATGCAAGTAAATGAAACTTTTCATATGCAAGTTGAAAAGGAAGATGGAACAAAAAGAAGAGACAACATATATACAAAAGCATGCAAATTTGAAAATGGAAATTTAAAGACTTTGTTGGGTGGATATTTTGCAACTGACAGTTTTGGGTAAAAATCTAGTCACAAAATAGGATGACCAGCCACAATGTGTGAGACAGAGTCTCTCCTACCTTAAAAGGAAGGCTCCCCCTTCTCACTGTTCCTTGGATCAACTCGACGTAAGCAAGAAGTCGAGAGATTTTATAAAATGGGTATTACCAATATCCTTTCTTCATATCTTTCAAGAAAGAATCCACTTACTCGTGGAGTGAGTAATGGGCAGGGTTAATCTCTAACTACACTTCTATCAAGAGATGGAAATAGTGATACTGATAAACCTTCACTAACTCAAAAGCTAGCTGAAAATGTATCGGTTTGGCTCTAAGTCTGATTGTACTTCTATATGAATTTTTTTTACAATTAGGGCACAAAGACTCCTAAAAGTAAGAATAACTTAACTATCTTGCGAATTAAGAAAGAAGTATAAGCTACAAACAAAGATTCTAGCTATACACTTCCAAAATTGCTCGAAGTCAAAGCTTTGGCTCCAATTGCTTCTTAACTCTTTTTATATTCAATTCAGAAGATGCAATTACCCAAAACACAAGATAACATGAATCAAAGATAACTTAGATGAATTATAGACAAAGCTTATAAGTCACGCAAGTAACAATCTCACTTAATCAAATTTAAGTCTCAAATGCTCCTTTGTATTCACATTTCTCTCAGAATAGTGCTACACAAACAAAGTTATACTGGCACAATTTCTCCAGAGCTCTCTTGCATAAAGATAATAATAAAAGATGATTTTTACAATGAGGGGGCACTCCTTTGTATAGGCACAGGAGTTGAGGAAAAAGTGGCAGCAACTCAACCAACTTTGACCTAGTCTAACTAAAAGAGAAAATATAGGATTACATGCAACTCGCATTACATCTTTACATGCACATGTAAGTCATATTACATGTAATCACACATTTTCATGTAATACATTCTCTCCAACTACAAATATGAAAGAAGGAAGACAGAAAAGAAGGAAACAATCTTAGGGATTGTTCTGAAGGGCCTTGTACTTTGACGATGCAAGTCCGGATGATCATAGGATCGAAAGTTCCTGTACTTTGTACCGCTCCATTCACCTTGATAACTATGGTGTTGCATCTTTTGATGATCTCTGACTTTGATGAATTGTCCATTGTCATTTGAAAACTTGATGTGATCCAACTTTTCTTGCTCAAGTTGTCGGGAATTCTCCTCTGTAGATCAGCACAAACTATAGTTTTTGACACATTGAAAACCTTCTCGATGGTGTTCAGATGTAAATTCGGAACAACTTTCCATTAGCACCTTTAACTTTTTTCTTTTATAAGCAAAGTGCTTGGAAGGATGGAAATGCTTTGAAATATGAAAGTGGAATGCATGAAAATGCATGCAAATGAAGATTGCTAATTTTCAAATGTGACTTAGGGTTTTCAAGACGTTATTGCATGAAAAATGATTACATGTAAGTGCAACATGCGACAAGGGATGAAAAGTGAGATGTGATGCGAAGGTGGATGGAAGATGGGCTTTAACATGTAAGTGCGATTACAAATGAGATGGAAAGTATGGAAAGATACAGAAACATGTATTTTCTCATGAAGGCGCAAATGCATATGGAGAGATGAGGCGGAAAATGGAGGCGGAAAATGGGATTACATGCATGTGCAGATAGTGACTGAGTTGGAAAACATGTAATCACATTTTTCGGATCAGATGCAAAGTGTTGTGACATGGAAGATGGAAGTGAAACATGATGATGCTTTCGCATGAAGAGAAACAACAAGTTCTTGGGAAAAAACTTATAACTTCTCCAAAGTGGAGAAAACCAACAAGCAAGCACAAAGCACAAAAAATTCAAAAGAAAAACGTACCTTTGGCAAATGACTCAAACATGTGAACATGCAAAACACTTCAACATGCAATTTCGAATTTGGAGTTTGGGGAAAAACAAAAAATATGAAAATGAACCATTTCATCATTTTTAAAGGAAAAATGCACTTTTCATGACAAAAAAATCAACAAGTGGCAATCATCAAGCAATAATATGCATGGAAATAACAAGATAAGCATGAATTGATGAGAAAGTTTGAAAATGTCCACTTACTTGGAGGTTGTAAGCCAAAATTGTAAGTTTTATAGACTTGAAGACCAATTCTCCCTCAAATCCGGATTTTAGAACAACTTTTTGACTTCTTTCATACTTGCATGTAATGGACATTCAGTGGTCGAATTTGACATGAGAAGGCCAAAAACGTGGTCTCCAAAGACGAGCATGCATTAAAACTCAAAAACGATCCCTCTTGATCCAAATGTATGGGTTGAAATTTTATTTTTTGAGTTTTTTGAACAAAAACATGACTTTTTAATGCAAAAATCTAGGCCATTTTTGCAAAAACGTGGCCAAAAAATGCATTTTTTTGAGTCATTTTTGACTTTTGAATGCAAAAACGACTTCCCCAAATGCTAGTACATGGATCCAAATGCCAAAAAATGATTTCAAAATGCAAAAAAGTGGATAAAAACCCCAATTTTCTGGGCTTTTTTAGCAAAAACGTGATTCATAAAAGGCATAATATGAGTCATTTTTCACTTCCAAATGCAAAAACATGACCCTTGAAGTATTGCCAATGATTGAATATGCTAAAACACCTCTTTTCTTTGCAAAAACGTGATTTAAATCACTCTAAAATGGATTTATTTGAAGATTTTTCCAAAAATGTGCTCTTCAAAGGATTTTGAAAAAATGTTTTCTAGCAAGATAAATCCATTTTCAATGTTGGAAAATCCATGGCTAAGCATAAACAACCCTAATGGGAAAGATCTCATGCAAATCCACCAAGTAAATCTCCCACAATGAGCAAAATCGGGTTCTTGGAGAGCAAATGCATGTGTTCTTCCAAAATCGGACCTTTTGGGGTGATATGCATGTTTTAAAATATGTTTTTGATCAAAATCAGACCTTTTGGAGTGACTTACATATTTTTAAAACTCTCAACAAATAGAATCCGACCTTTTGGAGTGCATAACACATTTTAAAACATGCATATGGTCAAAATCGGACCTTTTGGAGTGCAATGCATATTTTAAGTTGTATCTCACTTTTTTGATGCAATGACACAAAAACTCACCTTTTGATGTAATGACACCAAAAAGGTTCAATTTTGATAGTGCTATGCATGTTAAGTTGAACTTTATATGCAGTGACATGTAAAATGTCCACTTTTGATGAATTTTACACGTAATTGCATATAAAATGTCCACTTTTGATGACTTAAAATCATTTAATAAACATATATCTATTTAATTTCATTAAAATGTTACTTTAATAGGACATAAACAATATTTATACATCATATTAAAAATATAACACATAAATATCATTTAAAAAGTGACCTTTAAATGAGCATTTGATTTAAAAATATAAAATTCAACTGAAACTATATAGTTTATATAGTGACTTTAAGTGAAAAATCAAAAAGTAACTCAACTTAAAATTATAACATAAAGTGCATTATAGTTACTTTAAGTGAAAAATTTAATGATAAAGTAACTTAAAAACATAACATAAAGTGAATTGAAGTTATATTTTTCAAAAAGTGAATGTCAAATTGAAAATATAACATGATATTTTTAATTCAAGTTGCAAAAAGGTCCACTTTTGAGGCACTAAAATAACCATAACTCTTAACTAACAACTCCGATTACACTTTAGATTAGACCAAATCGAAGGGGAAAGCGAAAGACATGAAATGAGCAAAACCAAAGAACTAAAACCCAACAAATGCAAACTCAAACACAAAGAAAATGATGATGAAGGCATCAAAAATCAAGCAAAGGCTTGACAGAAAGAAAAATGAAAAAGACTTGATGAAAGCCTTCAGTAAAACAATTTGATATACAAATTGAAGTTGATTGATCGATCAACATTAAACAATTGAATACCAAATTCAAACTTAGAGATACACAAAACTAGCTTGAAAAAGTTTCGTGTTGTTACTAACATTTTGTGGTGACAAAATGTAGGACAATATAATTGCAATAAGAAATTCAACAAGACCAAAATGTCTTGAGGAAAATAAGCGAAAAATATACCTCTCCACCAACCACAAAATAAGAAGTCTTTTTCAAATCTTTGACGAATTTGAAAATAAATCCAAGAGATTATGGATTAAGATTTGTTTATCCAAGAGATTATGGATTAAGATTTGTTTAATATCAAAAGGCTTATATAGATTTTCAAATTCAAACATTGAGGATAGTCAAGGTTTGAATTTGGACATGTCGAGATAGTTAGAGAGATTAAATGCCCAAAACTTGCAACAAACTTTGACCAAATCAATGTCATATGCAAATGCATTAAAAAATGATGTCTAGGGCATCATTTTAAGCTTGGAAATGATGAAGGAAATGCATCTTTTTTGGCTAAAATCATGTCTTAGATGGGAATGCATGTAGTATGTGACATGCAATGTGTCCCAAAATTGCCACTTGCAAAAAATGCCCAAACACGCCTTACTTTTTGATCAAAAACAAGATTTTTTTGCTGGATTACATATGCCAATATGTTATCAATACATAGATGCCCTTTTTAGAAATGTTTGCATGTGAAAAATGTGCCCAAAAACCCTCCAAATGCAGACTGCAAGTTAAAAACAAGATTTCCTTGTGCAAATGCATATATTATAATGCATGCAATGTGCTCCAAAATTGCCACTAAGCCTCTTGCATTCAAACGCTGCCTTTAGATGCGTTTTAGGAGAGCAGAAACATATTTTAAATATCATGCAATAGGGCATAAAATCACCACTTTGTATTTTTCATGGACATAGTGCAAAACATACTTTTGGAGACCATTAACATGTTTTAAAATACATGTAATCAAGTCAAATATCACCACCTTGAGTTATAAGGCTTTCAAATTCACTTAAATGCACTTTTGGTGACCAATTACATGTATTTGAAAGACATGCGATTGGGCAAAAAACCACCACTTTGCCTTGCTGGGGTTTTAAAACATGTTGGGCCAAAAAATGCCACTTTGGCTTAGGCTAAGTGAGATGGGTTTTTTAATTTTACATACACATGGAATTGGGTCCAAAATCGCCACCTAATAACATGTATTTTAACTGTAAAAGTCCATTATATAGCAATTTTAAAAGATGTCTATGTAATGGGTTAGAAAACCCCTGTCTAAATGCATTAATATAATTAAAATAAACTTATACATGCAACAACATATGTAAATGAGTTATATCTTTCCACTTACATTAATTAAATAAGTTTAAAATATGTAAATACATATTAAAAACCCACTTCACACATTAAAACATGTTATTCATAGAAAATGTCCATTTAAATTAATGTTGGGACTTACAATTTATTGGAAGTGGGTTTTCACAGAGTCATTTGCATGTGGATATATGCAATATGTAATAAAAACCCCACGTAAGTGCATTTAAGTGTCTTATGCAACTAAATTTAATATCTAATTATAGTTTTCAATAAAATAAAATGAAAACTAGCCTTGAAATAGGCTATTTTCATAAATCATAAAAACTATGGTCAAAATCAAGTCAAAATGCCTTGAAATTTAAAATGGGGGTCCAAATCCTCTTTAGATATTAGATATAGTTTTGTATCATGCAACTTCCAATAAAAAAGCCCACTTTTATGAGGTTTTTTAATCAAGACATTGAGTCGTTCTGAAAAGCCCCACTTTTGCCTTTATAACTTGACCTAGACAACTCCAATGTGGACCTAACTTAGCTCGAATCGAGCAGAATTCCAAGGGCTATTATCCTAAGGAAAAAAAGACCGAAACCTATTTACAATAAAAGAAAAATGAAGAAAAGACGTGAAAGTTAGCTAAAAATTGAGTTTTTGCAGTTAGAGAAGAAAAATTGTTACTTGCAAACAATTGGGAATTTAACTTGATGACCAACCTTTATAAGAATGCATCAATAGGATCATATAAAATACAATTCAGGGGTAACAAATTGTTATGTCACCTTATTGACACATTAAAACAGAGAGGATGCGCCTACGAATCCATAAGAAAATTGCGTAGGGTTGCCACAATTTTGCAAATCCAAAATCGAGGACAATAGAAACATACCTCATAACATCTAAAAATTTTCTTCTCAAAGCCTCAAAATCTATATCCCAAGTCTTTCTCATATTTTCAGCAACTTGGATGATTGCACAAATAACAGAAGCTGCAATTGCAGCTCCATTTAGGTCTAATGGTTTGAATGCCTCATAAGTCTTCTTTGAAGACTCTATTATCTCAAGTTCTTTCTGTGTCATGTCTAATTTAGGGGTCAAGAGACTTTGTAATAATGCAGATCTCCCCAACATTCCATCTCTCTCTCTCTCTTTGGAATACACTGATAGCATCATATATGTCTTACTGCCTTGTCCATCTTTGTTGTACTTATTTCTTTCTTTTCAAATTCACTAGCTAGCCTCTCTAGCTTTTCTTCATCTTCCTTTATGCACTTTGTAACATCTTCAACATATTTAACTGGTCTTGTGCAAGTAATATAGAATTTCTTCCTTGTTTTTCATAGCCTCTGATATCTTTGATGTATTCATCAATGACTTGTACATCATTAGCAATGTTTGCACACACTTTATGAAACTGCTCTGCCTCAAATTCCCTTTTAGCTCTAGCCTTAGCTGATTCTGCCAATGTAGTGTAATGATTATCAAACTCCTTAATTACCTTTGTTAGACTCCCTGCTACATTATTACCATCAAGTGCTTGGTCCAATACTCTTGCATGTCTCTCTGACTTTTTCTCAAATTGTTCTTTAGCTTTTGCAAATGCAAAGAGCGATACACTCATATAAGTGCATTCGCATCCCTGTCCTCCTTTACTAAATTTGAAATGTCTTGGCTGAGGTGACTTGCCAACAATGATTGCAATGATGAACTGAAAGATCCTTGATGGATCTCTTCTACTGATCTGCTATAATTTTATATTTTTAAATCTTTTTTCTTGTTTATTTATGTTTTCTTGCAGAACTAGATAGAAGTGCAGAAAGGTTTGTTCATTTTTGATGGTTTTATAACATAGAAAGGAATAGGGAACAGCAACCATGAAACAAGACTGAAATAAGGTATTCAGTAAAAAATCAGAATTATTGCAAACCGTACCAGGCTGATTTGTCTAAATTATAGAGCCAAGCAATAAATCCAATGCATTTCCCAAAGCTCACATACAAATTTGATGTCAAACTGGAAGGTGAACATTGTTCTTGAATCCAACATACATTTGGAGGTGAATACAAGCAATACTCTGTACACCATGTGGTGTATCTGCTACAAATGGCGTCTCACAGGGTGCAATGAACCACGTCCCAATTGGAAAGATGATATGCCACACTGAAATCCCAATGAGAATTGATGCCTTTGTCCTTAATCACCACGCACAATGTCTCAGAGATTTAGTGCCAAAGATTGTTGAGGGCTACGTCCCAGCCAATCACTAACCTAAGGTTTGTGTCCCAAACTAGAAATTGCCCATTCATAGCAAATTCATAAACAAGTTGTCAAATATGTAAAAGATGATCTTAGAATGAAGCTTCTATCTCCTTATAACCCCTCTCAATTGCAAATCAAACCCTAAGTGTCTCCAAGTGGCATTGGGTAGTGAAAGTGTTATAATTTCTTATTTTAAAGTAATGTTACTAGAAAATGACCTTTTTCCTCATAGACAAAAATCTATTCGCTGAATTTCCCTGAGACCAAAGAGAAAGATTTAGAGAATTTTGGGACCTTTCCAACGAGCTATCACACCATAGGATGCGCATCCAGATGAGGTCAAAAACCCCTTATTACTCCAAAATGGCTAATAACTTAGCCTTATTTAATTATTAAACGCTAACTTAAGAAATATTAAAAATATAACCTAAATAGCCACAAAATGCCCAACTGACATCACAAACCATAAAATCATCCTGTCACCTGTCTGTGATTGAAGTCGAAAATCAAGGATCCACTGGCAGTCTCATCCCTAAAATCTAGGGATGCTCCTAAAATTTAGGAAACAAGCCTTATCCCTTTGAAACTGAACCCAAAGAGTAATCTCGTGGAGACCCAACCCTAGCCAAGATCATACCTCCTAAAAAGTAGGAATTGCCTCCTAAAAACAAGGAACGTCTCCGAACTGATCAATAACTGCTAGAACATCAAGTCCCCAACATTGTATAACCATATTGGGTCTTTATCCAACCCTGTCAGCCTACAAGACTCCATAATAAGCTAACTCACATGTCTCTACTAGACTGAGCTAAAAGAGGGGACATGAAAATCCTCCCCTCTCAGAGATGCGTGCTCACAAGCAATACAACACTAATCCTCCACAATCCCAAGCAATCCAAATACAAAGCACTGATCGACCCCAAACCTGAAGTGTCTCGTCAAGACAAACATAATCCCCACTGTAAGGTGTAGAAGTGAAGTAGATCACATCGTCACAGTAGAGTATCCACCCCTGAATACCCTCGTGCCCAAGAATCCAAACAAATGGCCATCTTGTCCTCCTATCAAAATTCAGACCAATAGCCGGTCCCAAAATAGTCCTATTATGCAACCCGTCCCAAACCTCATACAATATTCATGGCAAATCTAAGGCACCCACTCCTGTGTGTTGAGATATTGAGGGACATGGGTTATGATCAAATCATTGTTACTATCTGAGTCTTGATCAATAATCATACTCCTAGCTGATCCACCCTAAGATGGAAGTGGGCATGCCTTGAGCACAATCTTCCTTCTCCCCACCATAAACTCCAATTGTCTCTTCCTGAAATCTTGGCTGCATCTCCCCAAATATTGCAACCACTGTACACCCAAAACTACATTTGTGCCCCCTAGATCACACATGTAAAAGTCATCTATCAAGGTGTATCCTTTCATGCCTATGCTCAACTGTGGGATACCCTTGACGCATTGCAAAGTAAGACCATTGGCCACAGTCACATCGATTCCTCAAAAATTTTGTGCTTGCAGACCACATCGGTCTACCATTCTTGTATTTATAAAATTATGTGTAGACCCACTGTCCACCAAACAATACACAGTATGCCCATGGATCATACCCGAGATGTAGAAGAGGTGAATCATTGGTGCACCTGACAACATAGCCATAGTCCCCTATGTTGCGACTACTACCTCAGCATCTTCGAGCTCAATTTGGACACCATCATCTTTGTCATTTATATCCCGAACCTCCTCATTGTCCACATCTGATATGACCTCAATAAGATGTGTCTTTCCCTACCCAAGGCACCTATGTCCCAGTACCCATGGCTCCTTACAAGAAAAACATAATATCCTCCTCCTTAGTTCATTTCTAGAATCCAAGTCCACTTTGGGAGGTGGAGGTGGTGTATCCTTAGCCTAAAAAGGAGGTCTCTGTAGTGCTTGTATATTCCCCGATGGTTGATAAGAGGTAGTAGTGGTGTCCAATCTCAATGCCACATCAATAGCATCCTTAAGAGTGGCCGGCTAGAAAGTACGAACCAATCCCTTAAGCCTGTCCTGCAATCCCTCAATGAATAGCATCACACTATGCTTTTGTGTCATATTAGGTACCATAATTGCAATGCACTCAAACTCATTAATATAAGCTTTTGCATGACCAGTTTGTCTCAGATGAGCCAATTGATCAATAACTGCCAGAACATCAAGTCCCCAACACTGAATAACCATACTGGGTCTCTATCCAACCCTGTCAGCCTACAAGACCCCATAATAAGCTAACTCACATGTCTCTGCTAGACTGAGCTAAAAGAGGGGACATGACATGAACTAAGTGTAATTACCTCCTCTATTGTAGCAATGATATTTTCTTGTGTAATAGTTCTCTAATCTAATGGAGTGGACTGAATATCCACTTGAATACAAGTATCTGCTATGGGAAATGAAGGTGTACCTTCATTACAATAGATCTGATCTCTGTATGATCATCTGCCTTATCCTTCTAACCTTGATCCTCTTCATTACTCTGATCTTCCTCATCGTCATCAATTTGTTCTACTATGTTCTCTGCCTCTATCATGGTTTCTTGTTAGTCTCCACTGTTCATCAAATTCTCCTAGAAAGCGTCTTGTTCCTGTTGCTTATCTTCTAGTGTAACATCTAATGTAACTAGAATGCCAATCACAAAGAAGTATGGTTTTCTTTAAAGTGCTGTAAAACTGATTTATATCTTATGATTCTTCAATAGGGTTGACTAATGGTTCCTTGATTGTAATGCCAAATGATCTCTGTGTGAGCTGAGTGATGTGATATGTGCTTGAACTTGGTTCATTCAAGACTTCAATTAGTGCTCTTTCTGCTTCCTCTTTAATCTTATCACACATAAATACCATAATCTTTACCGATCTCATCTTAGGCCTTTCCTTTTCCAAAATCATCTTCATGTCATCATATGTGATAAGTGTGTAAAGTTCACACAACTTATCTTTTCTAATCTTATTGTCCTCTTCTAAAGCTCATTATCTTCTCACATCCAATTTGTAAAGTACATGGTCTGGAATACTACCCTTAATTTCTACTAGATTCCTCTTAAAATTTAACAAATACTTAATATAAAAATTCTCAATAATTGCTTGATCATCATCATTATACCTCAGATAGTATCTTGATCTGATCTAAATTTCCTTCTTGCACAATCCTTGCAGTGATCCTTTTAACATCAGGTTTACATTTTCTTCCTTTCCTCAATATCAATTTCTGCAACTTCAGGGGTAATTGCAATCATAGGCTCATCCTCTGGTTCTTTACTCTTTTATGCTTTCTAGCTTGGTCCTTGAGGGAACTTTACTAGTCTTTTTTATTTCTGCCCATTCCTCTTTGGTAATACCTTCTTGGATGGCAATCTTCTCTACTAACTTCTCAACTTTCCTCTTTCTTGTTACCTTGTATGATTATTCTCTCATTTGGATAAACTTTTCCTTGTATGTGCCCCATCTTTTTTATTCTTTGTCTTTAGGTGATGCAAGCATGACATTTGCATACTACTTTAACACTTCTTTCTCTACCTCATATCCCATAAGGTGAATAAAAATTTCTCTAGGCTCAACAACCTCTATACATGTAACATCTATTTCAACCATGAAACAAACTGTCTTTTCATATTTCTTGACTACCGATCTTGTTATCTTATATCTTTGTTTCATTTCCTTCTGAAAACCTTTAAACATACTAAATAGGTCTATTGTAATGTCTCCTCTATATTGTATATTGTAGTGATTTGTAAGCAATTCCATGGTAGGCTTATCATCTGTCCAAGCATGAGGGTGTGTGTTTGGGAACTTATGCACTATATGAAAGAAGATGTGCACAATAAGTGATCCAAATCTAAATTTTTAGTTCTTGTCATGTTTAATCCTTCTTAAGTTCTCAAACAGTTATTGCCTTCAAATCTCACAAATATCAAAATGATCTTTATCAACTACCATCTTGAAAGTAGTTTGTATGATTCCAACTGATACTGAATTATGTCTTGTGCTATAATGCATCTTATACCCTATAATTTTATCTATAATCCTCACATTTGGTTGTCTTATGTCTGATAGTGTCATTGCCCTCTTGTCCCACTCAGTACCAGTGTTGACCTCAACTTCCTTTCTCACCATCTTAGTTGCCATAGGCACTATGCTAGCATTGTCTAATCTTTTCACTAGGTGAATTAACTCCTTAATGATCACTGTAGGCTTGTCTCCCAACCAAAATAATTGGTGTTGAATCCTACCCAGCACTATCCTAATCCATTCTAGCTCTTCAAATTCCTCACAGTCAACATATTACAAAATGTTTAGGTTGCCTAAATGTGAAAATTCAGGTCTAAGGATCTTATCAGGATTGTGAATCTTTTCTAAGTCTTACCTTATGTCCTAATTACCAATTGGCTCCAATTTACAGTGTGTTTAGTCTTTAATGTCTTCCACATGTAAAACTCTTTCTGGGGTTTGAGAAAATGCACCAGTAGGGTTGTCTTGCTTTAATACAAATGGGTGTTTCTTAAATTGATACCTTGGTCTATCTTTCACATTGTATAGCTGAGGCTTATTCATGTTTAATTAACTTAAAAAACAACTGCAATTGACAGAAAATAACAACTTCGCAATATGAAAAATACCATATGATGATTGTGTTAGGCCTGCCAATAAATCTTTCCAAAATACTTTGAATTCCTCCAAGCTCTTCACTCTAAGCTCTCTGAAGTCTTCTATACCTCAAATCGTGATAATTAGCTATGACTTGCCCATTAGATTTGAAGCATAACCGTCTGGCATTAATGCATTCAGTGAAGTACAAAAAGATAATAGAATTGAACAAAACATGCTTAAACTTATGGAAAACTTCCATATCTTCAAATATACATTTACGAACTGAGCCATGAGATCTATGATGCCTAACAGACCTCAAGTTTACTTTGGATACCTTGCTTCTTTGAATTTGGGGTCTGATAATTATTTGAAGTACTCCCCCTTTAACTTGTTTTAGTTAAATAGGTTGAAGTAGAGGTTTTGGTGTTTGTCGTTGTTTCTTTGCGCTTACTTGATCCTTTTCATTCCATACCTTGCTGTTAGCAATGCTGCCTTCCCTCACAAAAGTCTTGTCAATGCTTTCATATTGTGTTTTGTTAACATTGTTGTTCCTTCTTCCAATATTATTTTTCCTTTCGACATTGGGTGTTCTCATGTTGTTCACAAATCCATTGAATTTTCTATATCTAGTTGTATGTCTCAAATTATTACAATTGCAGCATGTAACAACTGAATTTCCATACCTTGGTCCACTCTGATTAACTTGCAATATGCAATCTCTGGCTATGCGTCCAAAGTTATTACACTTGTAGCATGTGACACCATTGTTAATAACATTGTTCCTTCCCATAGGTCTTCTTGTTGTCATGTTATCTCTCTCATTTGTTCTCACATTAGATCTTTGATTAGGTATCTTGCATTTATGTGATTTATGTCCATAAAGCCAACAATTGAAGCAATGTCCAGTAAAATGTTTTGTGTCCATGATACCTTTGCAATCTTTATTCATGTGTCTATATTTGTTGCATACATAACATCTTCCTTTGAATGATTTCCTTTGCTCCCTACGTTGCTCAATCTGATTGGAATTGTTTCCAGGTTCTTGCTCAACCAATACCTCAGTTTACTTAGAACATTTTCCTTCTATATAACCAATCCCTATCATATCTCCTTTAGGCTACTGTAACATCAGTTGCTCATCAATTTTGTCAGTACTTAGATATAACTAATCAAGATGTAACTTTGTCTCAACAAGCTGACCTTTTACACTGTTGTTATACTTCTCAAGTTCCTTAAACTTAATCTTTGAATCATCAAATTCTGATTTTATCTTAGTAAGCTGAGTGCTCAAATTCTTACATTCAATAGTTTTACCTTTTAGATCTTCCTCAAGCTTGTCTTTTTCTGATTTACTCTCATCTAATATCTTGACTAATTTGAGTGATGTGACCTCAAGTTCATTCTTCAGTGATTGATTTTCCTTCTTCAGTTTTGTAACCGAATTTGATTCCTTGATCTATTCAGCTAACTTTTTTCTTTTGGCTCTCGAAGCATCTATCTGATCTTTAAGCTTTTTGATGTAATCTTGTGCATCCTTGAGTTTATTCTTTAATTTTTCTTTCTCATCGTTGTCTTGATCCAATCCCTGAAGTAATGCTTCATAGTTGCTGTACAAATCTGCTAAATTCATTGCGATCTTCCTCAAGCAGTTAAACTTCTTCTGAGTAACTAAGCTCTGATACCAATTGTTAGAAATAGGGAAGAAGGGAATTGAATCAGTATTCCAACCTTTTTTCACAAATATGGATTTCAAAAATTAACCATATACTTGCATAAATAAACAAACAAAAAAGTTAAGTGTATAGCACAATGAAACTTGTAACACCATGTCTTGTTAATTAGGGAAACCCTGGCTAAGGGAAAACCTCGATATGGATGGTATTCGCAAAATGATGCACTAATAAAAAGTACTCTATAAGGAGTGTTGACCATGTTAGAAGTCTATCACATGCATTTTAGAACATTTGTCCTTGTTAGAGGACTAGACCTTGTTAGAGGCCTTAACCCTGTTAGGAGTTGTAATACAAAAGGAGCTCACTGCTCATACAATGAATTACAATCTCTATAAGAGATATAGATACTATACCAAAACTCACTATAGTGATATCTTCAGTATCCGATTCATCCTTGCGCATTCCTCACATATAATCATGCCCATTTATCATCTGATCACATCTGACCATCCATCCATACATATACCAAGATACATCAAGCTCGCATATCATAGTCATAGCATTTCCATTCTTCGCATATAAAAAATGTCTTCTTATATATACCCTTCACATTTACTTTTTCTAGTCGGACTGAATAACAAAACATGTAAACACTTATCAAATCTTTTCATCACAATCTGCTAAGTTAGGGTTAACATCTAGGATGTTGTCCCTATATTGGCAAGTTCTTGAATTGTCAAGACAATTCAATTCCTTATCCATATTATCCATTATGTCATGTGCTCCAACTCTGCGATAACTGACACTCTTCATGTTTTTTATCCGAAACTCATTCAACTGACATGCTAATATTAGTGAACATAGATATATCATATCAACTCTCTATTCCTACCATATTCCAAAATTGTGGCCATATATCTACTTCCAATGAAGCTTGCTGACTAAAATAGTTCCTCTGTTGACAGTTATCCTATGCCATACTTGGACAATTTCCTCATCAACTCTAACCAAAACTTTACATTTACTTTATGCAACTTTAACTGATAAGAATGTTGCCATAAATGACAACGTTTATGTATCCACATTAGCCAACTTGCCAACATCATTGTCATAATATCAGACAGCCTACAGATCAGAATGGATCTGTTGTATATGCCAGAGATAGAAATTCAGTTTATTAAACATAGATTTCATTGTTTGATCAGACACAACTCTTATATATTGTGATCATTGTTATGGAATTGGCTTCTTATTTTTGCACCCTATGCGTTTGGAATTAATAATCATTTTCTATCAGTTATGTTTCATTGTAAATAGAGAATCAAATAAGCATTTCGTTATTAGCAACTTGAATTATATCTATAGAATTGTGGAATTTCACTGTCTCAAACCAGCACATTACAGTAAGTTTGACCAATTCTGCTTTTGATTATACAGGGAAATGTTAAAATACCATTAGTATATATGTGTTTGTTTTGAATACTGTGTAAGAAGTTTTTTCATTGCAACATTGACAAACAACTTTTCTATTTGGACCTCTATGAGTGTCACGGGTGAAATTGATGTCAGGTTCAAAGTGTGTATAAACAATTGAAGCCTTTTACTAAACATTCATAAAAACAAAACTATATTGGCAAGAAAATTTGTACCTACTCACTATCCAAATCTCTTACCCAAAGTTCATAACGTTCCTGGTTTTTCCCATATGTGAAAGAAAGAATGAGTGTCACTACAAGAAATACAGATAATAAAAGAAGCGAGGATTCATTGTAATAGATTACGTCATATATGGTGAGGGCACATTGGTCTCTTAGTTGAAGATATAAAAAGTGTCATATAATGCAACACTAATTAGCATTCAACTGTTGCACTATTAAATTGCTAATGGATACAGATCTGCAATTCTTAGCACATTGGGATTTACATGTTGAGTGAAATATAGTTGTCTTCCACTACCATGTGCCAATTGTGTGACCATTATTGTTGCTTGTTTACTGCATAGGTTAATTAAGAAATGCACACAGAAAATAAACACGAACACGAACAGCAGAACTCTCCTTATTATTATTCGCATATGCCAAGATATTACATTAGGTTCTGATATCCTGATTACAATGCTTCCGAAGGGGTTATAAATACTTTTTGAGACCCGAAGGTATCCGTCGGCCAGATACATTATGTCTACTACATAACAAAAATCTTTCCGAAGGGACCAATCGGCTGATACACAATTTCCTTCCCGAAGGGACCCTTCGGCTAATAAACAATTTCCTTTCCGAAGGAACCCGTCGGCTGATACACAATTTCTACCAACGACATCATCCCCCCCAAAAAGAAAAGTCGTCTCCTGACGACTATTACAAAATCTCTGAGACAAATCAACAACCAAAATACATTGACTGACTAACTGGTCTTCAACACTGTGACCTTAGCCAATCTGACATCTGACCCTGATAGCCACCTGTGCTGCTTTCTACCTTCCAATTTCGAGTACACTGAACCAAGTGTCACTGCACTACCTCCAATTGGATGATTAGCTCCTCCCGAGCTCTCTTAGCATCCACCAAGACAGCCTCACGGCCAACACCTACTCCCAGTGCCTCTGGTACACAGACACTCCATGCCTACAGCAGCTCCAAGTCTTCTCCACTGGTCAAACTCCCACGACTAATATCCGCAATGACTGGGGGTCTAGGGGGCAACGCACTCGGCGGGGTCGAGCCGCGGGCTCGTGGGCCACCAGGACCAAATTAGCACTTCGCAACCCACACAAAAATGCACGGAACACACCATTTCTATCATTATCTGTCGATTCTGCACTCTTTCTGGCAACCACGGACGTGTCCCCTTCCCTTTGGCATCATCTATCACTCATTCTGAACAACTTGATTCTGTCGTTGTTTTTTTTTTTTAGAAAACCTCCTGTCACCCTTTTGTGATGAAATCCGTACGGCTTCAATCTTGACACTGTTTGCTGATTGCATATGGATGCCTCCTTCCTGCACATGGGTTTTGATGAAACAAATCTGAAGGCGTCTTCACTATTTCAATCTTCTGGAAAAGCCGTACTGCAATATCCTCCGAAGTCTTCAAAATCCGTATGATGCAAATTAAAATTTGGCTCCAAATTTTGTACATTATCCTTCTCAGGCTCTTTAAAAAACCGTACACTACCACAAAACCGTACTACCATCTTGAAAACCGTACCACATTTTGGATTGTCTAAAACCCGTACACCACCCTTAGATATCAAAAACCATACAATACTCTTCTTCCTTCAGATATAAAAGACCGTACGGTATTCTCCTTCCCTCAAGAAGTCGTACGGTACTTGCCCTTAAAAACAGTAGACTCTTTCCTCTGAAAACCGTATGGCACATTCCATCTTGTGAGAAATCCATACGGCACTCCTTCACTATGAAATCCGTACGGTGCTTGTGGAAGCCGTACGGCAGTCATATTTTACTGTGAAATCCGTACGGTGCTAAACCGTATGGTACTTTTCCTTTTCCTCTTTTTTTATTTCACAAAAAATAGCAATCAGTTTTCCCTTCGACCGTCGTCACCGTCGGTCTGCAATGACGAAAGGGTCGCCCGAAGGCCATTCTCTGACGTCGAAGTCTTTCGACCGTGGTATACCTTCAGCTTCGAGCCATTCACCGCCTGAGGCACTTCCTGTCCATCCAAAGTCCATAATTTTATTGCTCCATTATCCCCTACTTCCCGGATCTGATACGGCCCAACCCACTTAACTTTGAACTTGCCTAGTTTGATCTCATTTCGGTCGTCGTACTTCAACACCCACTGTCCGAGTTGAAACCTGCTACGCCTGTTCTGTGTCATCTCCATATCGGCCAATTTGTTCCCGAAGCTCGGTACCATGGACTCCGTCAACTGCCCCTTCTGTTTGTCAATAACACATTCACTTTGTACTGCTACAACTTTTATTGAACACTTCCTCTTTCTTGCCTGTGCAGACCGTATCATGTGTCTTCCTTGCTACCGGTACCTTTCTGCTATATCTATGGTTCGACGTAATACTTTCTTCCTACGCAGTCGTACAGTAGAATCTTTCCTTCTTTTGGGTTCGTACTGTATGTTCTGTCCTTCAGCTTCAGTCATATTCGCGTTTTCTTCTTCAGCTTCTCTATGTTGCTTCGAACATTCATTTCTTCCTTCGGCTTCTCCATGTTCCTTCAGACATTCATTTCCTCCGTCGGCTTCTCTGTGCTCCTTCGGACATTCATTTCCTCCTTCGGCTTCTCTGTGTTCCTTCGGACATTCATTTCCTCCTTCGACTTCTCTGTGTTCCTTCGGACATTCATTTCCTTCTTTCTTACCTTCGTCGATCCTTAGCATATTACAACTTGGAAAGAGCTCGTAATCCTCTATCTGCCAGTGGTAAAGACCATTTACTGAATCCATATCATCATCTCCTTCCAATCGTAGGACTCCCTCCTGATCGGGTTCCATACTCTGCCTCCTCTCATCATCTTCTCCTTCGGAATCCGACGATAGAGCTTCTTCTCCAACCATCTGAGTGTGTAGATCGATGACATACTTGCGGCCTTTGCTTTCAAGTGATAACGTATTTTTCTTCCAATCGTGTTTTGCCTTGGCTTGTATCAACCATCCCTGGCCCAGAATGGCATCATATCCTCTCCGCTTCAGTGGAATCACGACGAAATCCAACAAGAATGGTTGTGTTCCAATCGTCACTGGTTGTGCTGTCAAGACTCCCAATGGCTTGATTCCATGTCGATCGGCTGTTAACGGTTGGAATGTAGGCGACCATAATGTCGGTTGTCCTAATCTTTTCCAAGTGTCTTCAGGCAACACATTGACATCGGGCCCTCCGTCCACAATTGTTTCCATCAATACAGTCTCGAGAATTCCCATTTCGACGACTGTCGAATGGCGTCCGAATGAGAGGGCTAACAACATCGGATCTTCTGCACTTGCGCCACTTTCCTTCTCCTTTTTGTCCACTATACTTGCTCCACTTTCCTGCTTCCTTCCATGTTCTCCTGGTAGTTGAGCAGCGAGAACGATGTTTGTGAGTGCCGATCGAAGCTGAGGCATAGTGAGCAACAGATCACTTATCCTGATAGGTATCTCGGCTTGCAAAATTTTTTGTACAATGTTCTGTTCTGTGTAGTTCCGCACGGAAGTACTCGGCGTGTCCTTCAGGTGTGCCGTTTCTGCCTGTGTTGTTTTCTGGATCTCTACCCGTGCTTCCTCCAGTCTCTTCTTTTCTTCTGCTGGGTCGGGGTACACTTTCGATTGCTTCCGTGTGATGGCCAAAACCTCTTCTTCATTCGTCCTGCGGTGATCAAGTTTACTCCCGACTTCAGACACCTAGCATCTTCATGATCACCAGGTCCACACCATCTGCATAACAACTTCGGTGTGTTCACCATTGTACACTCTCGGGCGAAGTGACCCCACAGATTGCATGTGCGGCATTGAACAATCGGTGGACCATTCGCATCATACTAAATTCGACTCCTTTCGCCTGTATTGTTGTTGCTGCTATTGTTGTTATTTTGACCGTGCCGGTTGTTTCTGTATCCACCTAATGTGGCACCTTCCGTACTGGTGTTCCCATTCCCTCCTGACAGGGATGCCTCCTGTGACAGGAACACTTGCTACGGTGTTCTTGTTTTTAAATTGAAAGGGCATTCTTTTACCGAGTGTCCCAGGATCTGGCAAATCTCACAAAATTGATCTTTCGGACATGATCCCTTTGTATGGCCTTCTTTCTTGCACTCCGTGCACCATAGGTCATTGCCCTTAGTTTCCTTGTTCATGTTCTTGAATTCCTTCATCATCTGAATCATGTGTTTTGAAGGGCACGAACCTTCTTTCTACTTCCCTCGTCATTGTCGTTGTTATCTTCTCCTGAAGGCTCATCGTCATCTGAATCCGATGAGGTGGTCTTCTTCTTCTTTGTCTTCTGATCACTTTCGAGGTTCATTGCCCGATTGTACGCTTCAATGTATGTCGATGGTGGCACAATCTTCATCTTTTTCCGCAGCTTCGGGTGAAGGCCTTCAATGAACCATCTTTTCTAGAGCCCATCTGCCGGTTTATTCTCCATTTTACTGATTAAGTCCTTCAACCTCCTAGCGAAGACCCATACTGTTTCATTCTTCTTTTGTTTGGTATTGAATATCTCCGCTACAATTTCATTATCGTCGCTCAGAAGTTGAAATTCTGCTATGAACTCCTTAATGTTATCCCAACTGTTTAACTTTTGTGGATCAGTATCAGTAAACCAATCAATCGCAACACCCCATAAGGTAGCGGGAAATTGTCAGATCCATTCGTTTGTATCTATTATGCCATTTGCCCTCCAGATCGTTTCACATGTTTTACAATGTCGAATGGGATCAGCTGCTTCATCACCATCAAATTTAGGCAATTTTTCTTTCGGACCTGCCATTATCACTGTATGTTGGGGGTTTTTTTGTGTACTTCCGCTGTTTTGCACTCCCACGCTGTTTTGAGCACCCGCGCTGTTCTGAGGTCCCATGCTGTTTTGAACACCCGTGCTGTTCTGCACACCCGCGCTGTTCTGGACACCCGCGCTGTTCTGCACACCCGTGCTGTTTTCTACACCCACGCTGTTCGGTGAAGAAGAGGGTTCGTCAACCGAAGCTAGTCGTTCCGGAAGTATATCTCGGACGAAGAGGCCACTCCACGCTCGTGCTCCCTCGGCACTCCAAGTCATGCGAGTCGATCTCCTTCTGTCAGGATTCTCTTCCCGTGGCGTATGCAGGTTCAGAAACTCCTCCCTCGCTTCTTCCACCAACTCAAGCTGTTGTCGGGTCTCCTTCAACAATCCTTCCGCGCTCTTGTTTCCTTCAGTAGTTTTTTGAAATCTCCTTTGATGCTCTGTCTACTGAGCCAGAATTAAATTTTCTTGCGCAACGCGTATGTCATCTTTTTCCTTCAACTTATTCTTATCTTTGTTCAACTGATTCAGCATTTAATTCATATCCGCCTACCTGCGTACCAGGTCCATCGGGCAACGACGCCAAATGTTTACCGCATAGGTTAATTAAGAAACGCACACAGAAAATAAACACGAACACGAACAGCAGAACTCTCCTTATTAGTATTCGCATATGCGAAGATATTACATTAGGTTCTGATATCCTGATTACAATGCTTCCGAAGGGGTTATAAATACTTTCAAAGGAACCTTCCCAAAGGTATCCGTCGGCCAGATACATTATGTCTGCTACATAACAAAAATCTTTCCGAAGGGACCCATCGGCTGATACACAATTTCTTTCCCGAAGGGACCCGTTGGCTAATACACAATCCTTTCCGAAGGGACCCGTCAGCTGATACACAATTTCTACCGACGACATTGCTTTGGTCCTTTACCTTGATCACCAATATGTGATATTCCATATTTCTTCTATAATAATAGAATTGTTTGCAAAAAATGCTATTTAGCTATTTCCAATGCCAATAGATGTCAGAATAGAAAAAAAGGATATGCCTATCATCTTACACCTCTCACTAAGAACAAGAAAAAATAGATAATCTGATACTTTTTACATCAAGTGATGATTTTATATTGCTTTGCAAACAAACTCACTACATGATACATTTTCAAGATGTTCAAATGCTGAATTATCAGCTTTGACCTATGTAAGCAAGAAGTGACCTAGTTGATTGGCTTGATTAGACATATTCATGCAATAAGTGTTCATAAAACTCACTTTGATAACAATTTGTAATATGTAACAAGTAGATTCATCAACAAAACAATTTACTAGAAACTCCCTTTCATATGGCCCTACTAAGAAAACACTTTACAATTTATATGAATGAGCTTTGTAAGACTCAATGAGAAGTCATAGTCCTAAAGAATTGGCTAATCAACATTTAAAGTTCCTAACAACTTTAGGATTTAATGTTTTTGTAGGTTCCATATTTTGCAGCATCATTTCGAGTTATCGATGTGCTTGTCAAACCATGTGTAAGTATCAAAATTTGCATTCCTTTTCCACTTTTTCTTTTTGTAATATTATATATATGTAAATATTAATCTAGAAGAAATGGACATAAACAACAAATTTTCATTCCATCTACCACAGATTCATGTAATTGTATCACAAAGAACAAGCTCAAATGACCAGGTCTTTCCTCATCCTCTGTTCTTCTTATTTATGGGTGCTATCCACTTTTATTTAACTCTTCTATAATGTCCTCTGAATCAAAGAAAGGAAATTTAACGTCATTTCATTTCTCTTGACAAGAATACTCTTTGTTGTTGTTAGGGTTAATAGTTACTTCATTTGTTTCGAAAAGAAAATTTTAACCTTCCAAAAGAAAATTGTAACCTTCTTTTGGAGATTCTACCATTCAAATGTGAATCATGAGGGTTTGTACCTTAAAACTATGTCCTGTATTATTTATCCTTTCATTTTATTTGGAAAATTTGGGTTTTTAGCCATATTGTCCCTTTTTATAAGATTTGAGACACCACAAAGATTTCCACAATTCTAAGATAATAACTCAATCAAATACTCAATTTTGATTTCCAATTCCAAATGCATATGCTATGAACAATGGAAATAAATATTGATTTCAAATGCATATACTGAATTATAATGAAAATGAATAATAATTCCAAATGCATATGCTGAATGTAATGGAAATATACTTTAGTTCCAATTACATATGCTTCCAATCAATGAGAAGGCTGAGTAACAATAACCACAACTTCTGTTTTTGATATGGCAATACAAATTATGATTAATAGCGTGAATGGATGTCTCTGTTATGTGCTATTGATCCACGCTGCATGTGCAGGTTGATATAATGGAAGTGATATCTCAATGGTATAGATATTGGGTACAATAGACAATGGATATTGTACAGGCTGTGTCTGATCTGTCTTTATCTTTATGCACTATCAACGAAGCCGTCTCTGATATATCTTGAATCAATTATGCTTCTGGATGATGCCATCTGTAATATAAAATATAGATACTTGCACCTTCAGCTGTGGTTAGCAATCGGTTGCTCTTAGCAGAGTGATCCACAATGGAACTGTTATATATTCATTCACTATTCAAAAATCATGCCCTTTGCAAGTGATACAATCTCCAATATATATGTGAGATCAAGAATGAAGAGGTGCGGTTGAAAAGGCAACTTCCTTAATTGTTCATAACCACTCATTAATTATTGGATGATTATTTTAGTCACCAGTTTATTATTAACTGATTAACATTATAGTTGCCCCATAATAAGTAAGTAGAAGAACACCTTTGCTTATTCTGAATGTCATTCAAATGATTGCTATCTTGCTGACTGTATAACCTTATTGCGTATGACAACCTCCAATCAGATTTATGGAAAGTATGAAGTGTATTGATTTCCTCCAGATAAGGGTTTGATACTACACTTGAATCAGATTTGGCCAATCAAGACATCTTCCTCCAGTGTCAATACCTTCATAAACCATGGTTGGTTGCTGTTGGTTGCTGACATTTTGACTTGTCTTCTTCTTTACACCTTTGGTTGGTCTAAAGGATATAAATGGGGCATTTGTATCCTCTGGATAGTATGTTCTCTGTAGTAATCAATAATAGCTTCCAGTTCACGAATTGCATTGATAAACAAAATTAATAATCAGTATGTACTATGAAACAATCATTTTCTCATATACATTCATGACCTGGGTGGAAGAAATTCAGATCATTGATAATCATGGTAGAGTGACCTTGTATTATCATTGATAGACATTGGATATTCCTCAGTCTACGAGCCTTGTGGACACCATATTAATATTACTGCCAGTTGATATTATCTAAGTAATTGAAAACAGTGATTACCTATTGCCACTCTATGTCAACCACCATGAACTATATTCTTTCAGTTCTAACAGCTCATTTTAATATTAGAAAATTTCTTCTCACAATACGTGTCCTCTGTGGATTGCTAAGGTAACAAAATCAATAAACTATTTCCTTCTCACAATATTGAAGGTCTTATATAGATAATACCTTTACCACTTATATTCCAAGGTTATTGTGTTATGTTTTACATGTACTTGTTAGTAATAAGTTCCAGTCTTCAATTAAAACTTATTAAATCATACTTCTTCCAGGTTCTACATTAGGGATATTACATTAGCTTGGTCCAAGCCCAGCAAGATCACTTACAAAGGATCTCTTCCGACAGGTCATTTCTGAGGGGTCGTCATTTCTGTAAGAGTCCCATTGGCTTTAACTACACAACAAGCTCTTGATTGCAGTGTTTGTTAATTTTTGGGTTTTTGATATATATGTGTGTGTGTGTGTGTTCAAACTGAAATGAATGCAATGCAAGGAAATTTGAAATCTGAAATTCAGATATGCACACTGTATTATTCTTTAACTTAAAGAAACTTAATTACTATGCAAAGAGCTGTAAACATTGAGACATTTATTTAATTTCTGAATTTGGATAAAAAAACATAGCAACTTGATCAAATACATTAATCTCCCCCAATGATAATTGCATCCTTTAGTCCACATCACCAGCTGAAGCAAATGCGAACATGAGAATGTGGCTCAATAATTAACCAAGAAAAAATTGAGCCAACCTAAGAGCATGCAGGCTTGATAATGTAGACATATCCTCGTGGAATGTCCAATGATGCCAATGTAATGTTTCCGTCATTAAATCAATATTTAATCAAACCTTTGTTAATGGGCCAATTGATTTAGTATATCTCGAACCCATTCTTTTATTTAATTGTTTCCATAGGTAGGTGTGGCCATTGGCTATCTTTGTACACCCTCAAAAAGGTTTCCTCGATGGCTATTTAAGTATGGCATGTAGGTAGTAGTATATATGTGATTTAGATTATTTTTTTGTATTGCGAATTCCTGTTGAGGTTTTGGATTGTTCGTCATTTCAGAAGTGAAAGATCTTCCCTACCTGGCTATTTTTGGTTTTGGTGGGATTCAACCCTTACCCTATTCTATTGCTTGTAATACTATTCTCGAATCTGGAAAATCGAAGCACCATCTTGTTTGCAAATATTAACTGAAGGTTATCCGTGTTCAATCTCCATTCTTGTTCAGCTCTATCTGATGAATTTGAGACTCTAAGTTTGTTTATGGTTGCATTGACGGAACCCATCTCCCTCTGTACACCTTCCACTACCGTACGAAACTCGGGCTTGGCACAACATGCATTATACTTGACCATACTGTATCATAACATTTTTGTACGGCCCGATATCTCTCTCAACTATACCATACGACCCTCTAGCCTACTATACGGCCAGGCCCACGGCTACTTCTCCCCGTACGGTCGTCTTAACTCCACCATACGACCACCATGAACACATCGTATGGCATCCCCATACAGCCATTCTCCTACCCATACATCCTACTTAGACACCGTACAACATCCTCTTCTAGCCTTACTGCTTACCTTCTAGACTATACGACTTCCTCAATTGCGCCATCAACTGTGACTAACAGGAGACATAGGGAAACGGAACATTACAGTGGTATCAGAGCTAGTGATTCAACCAGCTTGTGGAAGTGAATGCAAGTTTATACCCAAAGAAGGCAAAATAACCTTGTTGGTAGAATGGTAGATCATTAGGATCCTACGAAAGAACTCATGAATCTTTTAAGAGAGCTTAGCAGATGCCAGAAACCAAATGCAAATCAACGAAATCCAAAGGCTTATGTAGGAAACACTACAAAAATTGGCCGAGGGAAAGACAATAGAACAAAATGGGAATGGCCACAACTCTATTTCGAGAAGGACAAACTTTCAACCCTCTCGCTCTTGACCCTTGATACCCATCTTCCTTCCAAGGATGGAAGCACCATGCAAAGAAAGAGAGCCCACTTTTTAGGAAATGCATGAAAAACTTTGGGAAGATTGGAGGAACACGACTATGGAAGGTGATATATCTTATAGAGACTGTTGATCTAAGAATGAGATATTCAGGTGGGGGAAATAGTGGTTATTTTAATGATGATCTCAGGAGAAAGATCAAAAAAGTAAACTTATCACCATTTGATGGATCTAGAGCCATCATTGCACAAACATGGGTTCTGAAGGCAGACACCTATTTCCAACTCAACCCGATGCCCGAAGAGGAAGCAATCAAGTTCACAGCACTCCATCTGGAAGGAGTGGTGCAAGAACGGTGGCACCATGGATTGGTTACTCTCGGCCACGACCAAGTAACACCTTATGTCGAGTTCACTGAGACACTCATTGACCGTTTCGATCGGAAGGATCTTGAACTGAACTCCAAAGATCTAGCTTAGCTAAAGAAAATAGGTACAGTAGACAATTATATCACTGAGTTCCAAAGGTTGTCAGTATTAGTCACAGACATCTCTGAAAATGTTGAATTGTGTTATTCATGGATGGGCTAAAAGAGCCTTTAAGAGGTTGGATGAAGGGTTCAACTCGTGCGCACTCAACGAGGCTATTAAGAAGGTACATGACATGGCCACATCTTCCTCTAAAACTCCCGCAGCTATGCCAACACCATCCCCACAAGAAGAAAAAGATGAGCTAATTCAGAAAAAACCTCTATTGGATGAAGTCTCTCAGTAAGAGCTCAAGAGGAAAAAGCTCTGTTTCATGTGCAAGGAACCATGGGGACTAGGTAATCGCTGCCTTGGGAAGGGAAAGATTCATTATATTAAGGTGTTTCCCGATGACGACGAAGGACAAGTACTTATAGTGACTGGTGAAGAAAGTAACCAGCAGGAGAGAATAAGTGCCCTGATACAAAAAGAGGGTTCCACTACTACCCTCACTACAATGGCTAGAAGTAGTATCTTCAAGGTTCATGGCACACTTCACGTTAGACGAGTCACAGTCATAATTGATAGTGGCACCACACTCAATTACATCAATTCATCTTTAGTCACTAGTAAGGGCTTGCGTGCAGTAGAGCATGGAGGATTTGAGGTTAAGGTTGCTAGGGGAACCTTGTTACCCTGCACTCATGTGATCCCACGGCTAAAAATTCCCATGGGAAACTATACCTTGACAGATAACTTCTTTGTCATAGATTTGGTTGATACTTATATCATTTTGAGCATCCAGTGAATGGAGACCCTTAACCAGTACACCCAAAGTTTCAAGAGGATGAACTTTTCATTCGAGACAGATGGCAATAAGGTGTTGTTAAGAGGAATGTCAAATAAAGGATCGAGGGAAGTCACAATCAAGAAGATAGAGGCCATTTTTAAACATGATAAGATCCTAGACGCTGCAAGTAAAAACATGACAAACAACACCCTGCCCCATTCCTTCGATAATTGATGGGCCCATCTATTGGTCGAGTACTCCAAGAACCATTTCGCATGTCAATTGATGGATGGCGATATACATGATGAAAGATAGAAAGTTATTGATGATATTATTTACTACAATGATAAGACCTACTTGGTACCTGACTCGAAACTGGAGAAACTGATTATAGAAGGTTTCCAAGAATCGGATTTGCATTTGCTTGAGGACAAGCAAATTTTGGGACGGAAGGACTATAATGTTCCCATCAGTAAATAAATATTTAATCAAACCTTTCCTAATGGGCCAATTGGTTTAGTATATCTCGGACCCATTTTTTAGTTAATTGTTTCCGTAGGTAGGTGTGTCCATCAGCTATCTTTGTACACCCTTGGAAAGGTTTCCCTAATGGGTATTTAAGCACGACATGTAGGTAGTAGTATGTATGTGATTTAGATTATTCTTTTATATTGCGAATTCCTATCGGGGTTCTGGATTGTTCGTCGTTTTGGAAGTGAAAGATCTTGCCTACTTGGCTATTTCCGGTTTCGGTGGGATTAAACCCTCACCCTATTCCATTGCCTGTAATACTTTGCTTGGATCTAGCAAATCAGAGCACCATCTTGTTTGCAAATATTAACTGAAGTTTATCCGTGTCCAATCTCCATTCTTGTTCAACTCAATCTGATGAATTTGAGACTTTAAGTTTGTTTATGGTTGCATTGATGGAACCCATCTCCCATCCATACACCTTCCACTACCATACAAACCTCAAGCTTGGCACAACATGCATTATACTTGATTGTATTGCATCATAACATTTCCATACGGCCCGATATCTCTCTCAACTGTACCATATGGCCCTGTGGCCTACCATACAGCCAAACCCATGGCTGCTTCTCTCCCCATACAGTTTTCTGTCATGTCCCCAATTTTTGCCCTTCCTTAGTGACAACATTTCTAGCAAGGTTGGTCTATTATCTGATTCCCATAGGCTAGCAGAGCATAGAGGGAACCAACCCAGGGGCTTTGAGAGTCATGCATGAGCTTCCCAAGTAGTTTGGAACAGTAAATAATGGTTTCCTACAATTTAGGAGGGGTTCCTAATTTGTAGGGATTGACTAGGAGTGCTCTAGGAGGCATTTGGAGACCTCGGCGAACATTTTGGAGACTTAGAGTGCATCTCCTATTTTTTAGGAGGAACTCCCAATTCAGTGACAGTTCTCTCAGAGGTGCACACAGTAGGGGAGTCATTGGGACTCAATTTTGGTTGATTGGGGTTGTCTCCTTTTTAGGAGCATCCCTAGATTTTAGGGATGGACTGCCAGTTGACCCATCTTGTCCGGCATCAGGCACAGATAGGTGACAAGGTCAGATTCATGTTTGATTGGTCATTTTGGGCCTTTTGGGACCATTTGGGAAATATTTTAATATATTTAAATATTTCCTAAGTTGGTGATTAAATAAATTAAAATAAGGTTAATAATATAACCATTTTGGAGTAATGAGGGGATTTTGGCTTCAGTTGATCAGGTACACCTATGTGTTATAGCTCATTGGAAAGGTCTCGAATTATTATACATGATTTTTACTATCTGTAGACTTTTTGGTGCCTTCAACTATGGAATTTTAATAAAGTAATGTTTTTCCTATAGCATGGACGACTTTAATTGGGAAAATGATTATATTTTATTTAAAGGGCAAAGTGTAATTTCCCTTTAGGGTTCAATTTACAATTGGAAGGGAATATAAGGAGATGGAGACCTAATTTCTTATTATCTTTTGCATATTGAAAAACTTGTTTTTGCGAATTGGCTCTGAGAGAGCAATTCTTCATCTGGGACGCAAACCCTAGGTTCTGGATTGGCTGGGACGTAGCCCTCAGCAGTTATTGGCATTGGATTCTTCAGACAGTGTGTGTTGCTATCAGGGATAGAGTACACCATTCTTTATTGTGGATTCAGGTTGCAGATTTATGGTTTCAGCATTACAGATTGATTCTTTCAGCTGGGACGTGATTCCTTGCAGTCTTACGGCTGCCATTTGCAGCAGTTTGGCATCATTGTTGGATGTAAGCTCCTTGAAACTGCATTGGATTTATTATTTGGCTTTATAAATCAGAAATCTGCCTGGTACAATTTATAGCAATTCTGATTTGGCTCTATGTTCTTATTTATTTTCAGTCTCCTCTCATGTTTATTGTTCATTATTCATTACTATTGTGAAAACTATCAAAAAACACAAAACAAAAACAAAACCTTCTGCAACTTCTGTCTATTCTCAAAGACCATCAAAGAAATCACAGGAAAATATAGTTTATTAATTTAAAAACTACAGCAGATCAGCAAGGGCATCTATCAAGGATCTTTCATTTTCTTAACTCCACCGTATGACCTTCTTCACTCCATCGCACGGCCACCCTGAACACACCATATGACATCCCTATACGGCTATTCTCCTACTCAGACATTGTACGACATCCTCTTCTAGCCGTACTACTTCCCTACTAAACTATATGGCTTCCTCAATTGCGCCATCGATTGTGACTGACGAGAGAAATATTGTTTCACAGAAGACGTAGGGGAACAAAACATTATAGCCAAAACTAAAATCACAGGACACAATACTGTTGACAACAGCCCTTTCCTCAAATGCAAGGTCCCTAGGGTGTATAGCATTGAGTCGCAACTAACACCACAGTTCAATCATAGTCCATTTAAGCAAATTTGCACCCTAACTCTCTATTTCTTCCATTGCAAATGAAGTATTCTTATTAAGATTGTTCCAAGACTTTGAGCAATTTTCTGGCATGCAGACATCCAACTCAAAGTGTGAACACTACAAGGATTCACAATTTTTTCAGTGGAAGAACTCCCGAATCATTGTATCACTAAACACAACCATTCACAAGTCACACTTACAGGAGATCTCTGAACCCCATCCTTTGTATACAATGGTGCCTTTCCTTCTAAATTTGATCAATAAGCTTCAGAATAACCCCAACCGTTTTAACATGAAATCCCATCAAGAGTCTTGACAATCTGAGGGCATTCGTTTTATACTGTTGATGACCATGTCAAGACTCTTGCAATGAAAAACAAATCCCGAGTCTAAATCTCCCTGATTTTTTCAATTCATATAATGATGATAACATGTTTCAGCATGAAGAATCCAACACTACATAGTATGGCTAGTTTCAATTTACAGGATCTGGCATATTTTTTCAACGTTAAGATCAGTTGAAAGATCTAATTTCAAGTCTAATTTATAACCTTTGCTCCATTTCTACGCAATTGAAATTTTCTCCATAAGTTTTTTGGGCTTCTACAACAAACTCTTGGCATTATAAATTGACATTCTATCTAGATTTATTCACCAAATGCTCCTCCAGGTGAAAACCAGAACTATACGACTTTTGGCAGCATACTCCGCTAGATGAAATAATGGGAGCTTGGGAACAGGCAACAAAGTCCATCTTGACAGTAATTTTTCCTGTTATTGAAATTTGAGACTGTCCTATAAGTTGTGTATACAAAATGTGGAAACATACATAAAGCATGAAAAATAAAAGACTAATTGCTTCAACGGAGGCACTTGGACTTACAATTCATTGCTGATTTCCCAGAGTACAGGCTGCAAAGCAATGCCATAATTAGATCACTTCTTGGAGAACTGATAATCAGTCTTCAGGGGGATGATGTTTGAGTCAGGCTTATATGCCTAAATGACATCAGATTTTAAGGAATCATTGCTGGACTTCTTTGGGCTCAAGTGGCTTGTTTTGGCATGGAGTTGTGGATGGTAGAGCTAAAGACAACTACAAATCACCTTAGTAAAATTAAATGTTGTAATTCATATTCTGTTGGTTATATAAACTTTAAAGTATATACCAGAACCGATGTGACAGAAAATGGCTTATTTACTTTTAAATTTTTAATGAATGAAATTCAGAAATATTTTTATTTGGACCATCTACCTTTCTAATCTGATATTCAGTGTTTTCTATCAGTTTAAACATGTGTTTATAAGACTAAAAAATATTCCATATTTTCTTTTGTGGATACATATATATTTCGGTAGCCCATGAGGAAACCAGATGGCTTTTTCAATTCATGATTGAACTTTGTTGTTCCCCTTTTATACTTGTATGTATCAAAGATAATATTATAATTGATAGTTCATATCGTATCGACCGAGTCTTACATGTTTTGATCTATGGACTAGATGTGTGGTAATTGGCCCTTTCACTATGATAACATGAACCACCTTTATCTATAATAGTGGGCCCAAGAAAAGCATTATCTAAGTTTTGCAATGGTTTTGAAGTGGCACTTGTGTAGATAAAAGGTGCACAAGCAAAATAACTATAGGAAAGTAAGAGATTCGTCATTTAGTTTAAGAGAATAGCATGATCCTGGTTTTGGGCCCTCCAGCAAAGCAATTTTGGTGCAGAGTCTCTCAATATGTAATTAGAAGCAGTCATTGGAAACATGAGTATAATTTTCATGAAGAAATGAGATTATTGAATTAAATGAAGCTACTATAGAGTCCCACTAAATTGAAAATATATTCCCCTTCCCACAAGGATGTTCTCACACATACCACTTATCTCATATTGCATGAGTTTTTGGTTGTGGTGCTCATTTGGAATATAGCATATGTTTATCCTTCCTCTCCTCTTCTCTATGTAAGAAACAAAGATTAATCTAATACGTAAAATTATGAAAAAACAATAAGATGATACTGTTGGGGTAATGGAGTCCCAAATCCTGTTGCAGAGAATTGTGAGAAGGAAAACTTCACTACTAGTAGTAACATGCTAATCAAATGGGGGAGTGAAGGATTGAAAAAATTGTACAAATATAAGGGCTTTATTCCTAGATCTACAAAACCCATCAACTTTCCCTCCTAGAAGATACTTGGTTTTTTATTTATATTATGTCATATTCATTGCAACCTATTGAAAAGATCACCACTCAAAGAAAATATGTAGTACCTAAAAGGTTAACTGATTGCATCCTCAAACCAATAGCACAAATGCATTTTAACTATATCAAAGAGAAAATGAAGAAAATTCAACAATAGATCCACAGGCAAGCAAGAGCACAAGTTAGGCAAGAGCCTACAGTACAATGGTAATTTGTGAGTTTCTCATCTAGGAGATCTTATGTTTGAGTCTACTCGAGCTTAACACATAATTAGAATTAATTTCAACAAATAAGAATAACTAATGTAGGCTTCAGCCCATTTCTTATAAAAAAAAGAGCAAGACCACAAGTTTAATCTTCCCTCAAAGATAAATGTGACAACAAAAAATGTCGGATGAGATAGTAATGTCATTTACATGTGCGATTCTAACTGCAGGGGAATTACCATAACTGATCATTCTTATGAAGATTTTTTCCTTGCTGATACCATACATTTCAAATTTCAGCTCCGATATGTTAAAAATATAAAAGAATCATCACAATGTAAATTTGTAACAACAAGAGTCAAAAGAACACACCAAATTTGATCTACCCGAAATCAAGAAAAGTAAATAGGTGCTGTATTTCTGTCATCATACTTAACCAGAAATGCAGAATCAGAAGCAACTCTTGGCTAACGTCTTTAAACATTTCAAAAAAGTACAAGAAATGATGTGGGCAGTACTAATTTCTTCAATTCATGAAGTTGGTTTGTGCTATAAATTACAATATTTTTGCAAGAGCTCAAAATTGTAGGATGCACATTACGCCCACAACATCATGTTTTGGTAGTGGTTATGCTTAATATCAAAACAGTCTCTCAAACCAAACCAAAATGCGGGGAGGGAAAACAGAAGACTCATTAGATGCTATATAATCCAAGATTAGAAAAATTATTTAAAATTACTGCAAGTAATCAATGACCTAAATATTGAATAAAAGGATAACTGGTGAAACAAGGTTAAAGAGACAAGATACAGACTCCTCCAGTGCCAATTTGAAGGAAATGTTCACATCAAAACAGCTTGTAGTGAGAATGAGACAGTACTTCACTGATGATAATGAAAAAGATTCAAGAGACCAACATAACTCCTGTTCCCGCTGCACACTGTCTCACAGAACGAGAGGAATATAAAATATGACGAAGCTGAGTGCAAGCCCCAGGTTTTTTATATTCAGGTGTGTTTGTGAGGAAATGATATGCGGTTGCAATTAATTAATTCAACAATGGATGCTGATACAAATTGGAAATATTTTCAAATTTCATCAATTGTGATACTTGCAAATGCTATATGTTCAATTTAGATTTCATAAAATGTTTGAAAAATTCACTTAACACCATACCTGGAAAATGAAGACAGGAAATATATGAAATTCTGGAAATGAATGTACGGCTGCAGCTGTAGATGAATTCTGATAATACTGAAATTAAGTGCTGGTATTGTTAACGCTACTGTACTGGATCACTATAGAAGATATTGTTCACACCCCTGTAGCAGCTGTATATACTTTGCAATTAAATGCTGGTAAATCACTCTTCAATGGCTTCAATTACTGTCCTTTAGGTTTGCAATTGATATACTTTCAAAATGTGCTCACTCCCTTTGATATTTCTTCAAATTTTTATGCACAACTAGAATATCTTCTTAAGCAATAATTCAGCTGATCTCTCACAACCTCAAAATGTTAAAGAATTCACGATCTCCAATGTTGTAAATGATACACCCTTGGTTCCCTTTACAAACGTTATTACTCTCCAAAAGACAGAGTCGAATGACCATTCAATAAAAGAGACAGGCTGGAGAAATCACATCAGACTGACTAGGAGTTTTTGTGGGTCCCTTAGGCTTATGGCCTCGTGGACATCATTAAAAATCTTTCCTTCGTTCATTCATTCATAATGAGGTTGATTTGTGTTTGAATGCCTTATAAAGTTATATGCTTTCACCAGATGGCCGATCCTTTTTGTGCTTTTTAATTCAATTTCAAATCCACTTTTTGAGTTTTTAATAAAAACTCTATATTATGCCCTCAACTCGGTTGCTCACTTTATTTATTCATTAAATGCACTTTAATGATGTCTTATGGCCTCATTGATTTAATAACTTAATATTTGATTGTACTATGTTGATAATTATTAATAAAACATAACTCCACAAATAATCATTATTTATCAGTCCTGTCTAAACTTGGAAGTTAACTATAGTATCCATTGTACATCCAACTGCCTTACCAAAAATAATAAGGGTCCCTCTCTATGAATCACTAATATACTATAAATAGTAGATATTATTAAAATGGATCCAAAACATCCTAAATAGCATTACCTCAAAATATGCCAAGTATATGGAGATGAAAACATAGCCAACTGCCAACTGGGATGCCAAATATCTCCAAAACAGGCCTCTCTAAACATCAGTATTAGCCTACAAGGACCCAGTGACAGGCTAAACCATCGAACAGTAAAAACTGATGCTCACAAAAATGGGGACTTCACATTTGGTTTTATATTAAGTATCAAAAAATATTAAAAAGGTGCATGGACTGAGCACTAAGTAAGAAGGCAAAAAGTTGGCAACAACTGGATACTGTGGAATCATTGTGAAATTCGGACATGGGAGAAGTACAGAGTTATAGTCCTCCAGTGCAGACCTTCAAGGCTGCTATCGTTTCTGTCATTGTTGGCTATATTTGAATGCAAGGAAGTATCGGTAAACGAATAAGGAAAAGGTCAGCTACAACTTGGTTCGCCACTGTTAATTTTCTGCAATTAAACATGATTGATTGTATATGCTTCTGCTATTAGATATATCTGGTCTTGTTGTTGTTTCTGTTCACATACTGAGTGCTATGCATTAATCTGAGTACTCTCTTGGAGTTCTATTGCTGTTATATCTGAGTAGCTCTTCAACTGATATAAGTATTTCTGATGTATGTTAAAAGCAAGTATAGTATAGGAGTTCTCTGTGAGCTGCTACCAAAAACTCAGATAATTACACTTAACATTAAGGTATTTGGACTGGTGAAGGGATGTGAGAGGCTCCAGCCACTCTTTTGTGGATTTAGACGGCTTTCTAGAAGTGGTTGATGAATATTGTTCTTCTGCTGATTGTTCTAAACTTAAGGTTGTAATTGCTGCTGTTGTCTCAGACTAATCTATTATCAAGTGGTCATAAATTATATTGCTAGCTCTTGTAAGTTTTTACTGTTTTCAAATTAAGGAAATATCCTTTGTCTAGTCTATTTGTGTGGAAATATTAAATTGTTACACTCAATACGCCATCCTATATTTCTGTATAAACCTACCTGCAAAGAACAATCTTACAGTTTTAAAACATTACCACAAGAATAAATTACTGTTTGATGAATTTCACAATCTGTTAAGTGGAACAAGTGCAAAAAAATTAGCGCTACAAGCTAGGGTGTATATTACATGGAACCAATACTTCATCTCTCAGCTTTCTGATAAGTTGAGTTTTTAAACCAGTTCTTCCTTCCTCATTCCAGTAAAGTTTTCCTTGATCTTTTAAATTTTTTGATCTGTTACACCTCCACTTCTTTCCCTATGTTCCTAGATACACATTTCTTGTTTGGTTCTAAGAGCCCTATTCTTCACTGCTACCTGTGACTTTCATTGTACTAGAAACCCATATAAAAATCATATGATAAATTTTATATTATTTCAATTGTATATTGTTCAGTCTATGAAAATTACATAAAGAGGAAAGAACGAACATAACTTGATGTGAGCTTTGTTTAGAATCGTTTTATATGCATCTAGTGTGGAAGAAATGATTTTTAGATATGTTCACTATTTAAATTAAAACATAGATAGTGACTTGATAGTTTCCATGGCAGGGCAAAGCTCAGGGAGTTCTTTCTAGTGTTCATTCCTTTGCAGGCTTAATTTCTCCTATTGCAATGGGTCCACTTACAGGTATATTTGGTACAATTTTTGAGAAGGATGTTATCTCCAGTAATCTTACATTGTGCATGCTTTTAGCAAGTAAAAATGCCTTTGTTTCAAGATATTATAAGTACCACTCATATAAATAAAATATTTAAATTTTGATCTAATATATAATCACTATAGTTTGTATGTAGTGTGTACATATTCACAAGGAATAAATAATGGAAATAGGGGAAGATACCCAATAATGGATAGGGGTCTATTAACTGTAACCTTTTTTGTCATGTTAACCCCTCCAAAAAAATCATTTAGATACTCATTAACTACAAAAAAAGTGTCTAAAGAAATTACATACATACCCCAATTACCATAAGCCATGTTACTAATAAATAAACACTACAAGTACACAGCTGTTGGTCCAATTATGTTTGTAATACACATCAAGTTGCACCAAAAAAGTAATATTGTTGTAAAAAATCAAACTTCATGTTCACGATTACAAACACAATAGAATGCTCCAAGTCTCCTAATATATTCTATTTATGTACTAAATATATTGTATTTATATACAAACATGCACAACTAGTGGTACATAATATGTTTGGCCACCTACAAACATGCACATGTCTCATGTCCGTGCCTACCATGATCAACACATGCTTCCTGATAGACTAACATGCTTCTTCAAGGGATGATGCGAACACTAAAAAAGAATGCCAATGCTATTATTTTATGATGTTAGTTCCTATTATGGTCCTGCAGTTATATTACGTCTCTTTGCATTGACCAAGATTCTTTGAATGGTCTGGGATTCCCTATCGTATGACTTGGCCAATTATGATTCCACTTGTTTCTGGCATCTGACATGTAACTCTCACTGTGGTGGTTCTGAGAATACTCTTGGTAGCATCTTTAGCATGATAACTACGAGTGTATTTTTGGGATGAAAGTAGTGTTTGGAGGTAACAGAAGAAATTTTCCTTAGAAGATTACAATGTTCACTAGTCATTGTGACTATTACTTGAAGGATGAAATCCCTTCAGTAAGTGTGGATTGGATGACAAACCATTCACACAACCAATGTTGAGATTCTGAGTTTAATGGAGATTGATTTGTTGAAAGTTAAAGGTGTAATGCCGATATATGACCGACTGGCATTCAAAGAGGAAGTGTTAGCGTGAAGTTTACAAAGAATTGGTCGTTTGTTGTTTTCTCAGATCCCTGCAAAAGTGAAGAGATGGTTGGAAGAAGCTGACTGAATGAACTTGGGGTTGTTGCATCATTGAGACTTTAAAGGAGGATGCTGAGTTTCATTGTGGAAATCCTTCATGAAGGGAAAGCACTTAATGAGCAATGTTATTGGATAGAGCTCATATCAGGCAGTAGTAAGTCTGAAGGTAATGCTGACAATGAATAAGGAGTGGAAGCTAGGAGCATTGTGAACTTGTAGTGATCGGGAGTTAAGGGCATCTTATCTCTACCATGGGTTCAATTTGACAGTTTGAGTAGGATCATCATGGGAATGTAATGACCCTTACTATAAAGGTCACTAAAAACCAATACTGAACTGTGGCAATTTGTCAAATACTTGGCATGCAACCGTTAAATGGTAAGGATGTAATGTCTCAAACAAATTCACCAAATAAGATGGATGTAACAGATGCAATGAATACAATATAATAATAACAATGCGAACAAAATTCAGAAGATCTGATTGAACTGTCACAAGTTCTAAAATAAGTGCTTATGGTAATAGCTAGTTTTCACCAAACTATCTAACAGTCCAACTTAAGCTAAATAATAACATCTGTTACATACTAGACTGCAATAAGGAGAACTAGACATCTATAACTTGTACTTAATTTTTGCAACCCAAATTAATAACAAGAACCTGAAAAGATTGTGTGTTTGGTACTGCAGTGAGGTCCCTTGACTGATGAAGATCGTTCCTAAAGATCCTCAGACCTGTATGGTCCTGTAGCAGCTTTCCATCTATGGTACAACACCCTTAATGGCAGCTTCAGATTAAATAGGGTTCACATACATCAGCTGTAGCTTGTATGGCACTGCTAACACCTTCTAGTCTCCAGTACAACACTAATTTCAAACTGTAACAGCTTGCAAGAGTCTGCACTAAGCACCTATTCGAGGACAAGGCAAACCTGCCCAACCAGGCTTTCCTCCAGCAACACACTCTTCATATGATTGTAAAAGTGGCACACCTTTTGGATGACTGTAAGAGCAGATCAAACGTCCTTAAGGGCATCAGCAGCAAGCCCGTTAGGGTAATTAAGGCAACCCAAAAATACCATTAAAAAACTCCAATACGAATGCCGCCCAGACTGATTATAGATCGCAGGAATCTCCAATGCTGTTGGATTTACCAATATGAATCCGAACTATGTAATACGTTGCTCAAATAAAAAATGCCGATGCCGTCTTGTTCTGTGCACATTACTCCTGGCCTGAAATTGGTCTGAACCCTGAAGTCGTTCCCAGCTTTCAAGTTAATCACCCAATATGTAATACAAATCGAACTATAGATTGCTTCCCGCCTAGTCTAAGGAATCCACATTTATTCTTAAGATTGTCACCTGCGAACTATTCGGGCTTGCGATTTTCAAATAGCCGGTTGTTGAAGAAAAAACGCTCAACTTCTGATACGATCGAATTTGCAGAATCATGCCCCCAAAAACGCTTCAAATTGCTACATGGAACACCCTTGCGATATTTTCTTGGTACCAAACAATGACGGAAAAGAAGAGACGCCTGACCAGATGGCCCTAATCCTGCTTGCTGGAGATGTATCGCTGCTTGTAATCTCCTTTTTAAAAATTCGAACCCTCTGACCTGATGATTTGAATCGAATGCTTGCTTGATATTAATTGATTCCACTCTCGCTGATCCTTCAATGAACAGTGATGCAGGAACCACAAAATTGGCCTTAAGCCACAGATTTTGCCCTGATGAAATGACTGTGATGTCACCTCCAATCTGCAATAATTTAGATGATATTTCACACCCTCAAAATTGCGTACCAATTGAGAGTTTTCGTTCTCAATGGCCAGTTGTGACAATTGCAGAAACCCTAGGCTCCACAATGCACATGTGATCAAATCACAATCTGATATCAAGAGAGAAATAAACAACTGCTTGATTAGAATGGAGCCTCGGGGTGCCTATTTATTCTTTTCTCTCCATTTTCTCCATAAGCTTCCAGAACATTATTTTATTTTATCTATTAAGTGACTTTATAAAATATTTTTATAATCCAAGTCACTTTATTAAATTAATTAAATATAAAGTTACCTTTTAATATTTATTTATTTGATAACTTTATTTATTTAATTAAAATAATTAATTAGTCGTCCTCATAAAATATTCATTATTTTGGACAACCAAATTAATTAAATTAATTAAATCGAACTGCCTCCAAAAATGGGGACATGACAGTCCGCCCTTCCTGAAATTGCTTGTCCCCAAGCAATGGCTGAACCATAAACCAATCAATCCGCCTGGATCCCAAATGAGAACCTGTGTGATATCCCAATCCTCACCATACTCCCATGGAGAAATCATTAACATCAACAATACAAGAATCAACAACAGAGAAACGGCACTCAATACCCAAACCACTGACAACTCTGATGAAATCATCTGAAGACCAACTGTAGATGTCAATAGAAGAAACAATTCTGCGGGACTTGAGCCAACTGAAACATCGACTCTATCAAAACTCAAGTCCCTATCTAATTGGCACTTGCACCCAACTGCACAGCCATAGGTACCTGAGTCACTGCCAACAAATCCAATCACTGATAAACTGTTCCGGGTGTGTCGATACTGCAGGCTGTGTTACTTGCAACTACCAATTCTATTTTCAAAAGATGGTGCCAATCCATCCCATAATGGATGGTAAGAAACCAGAGCCGATCTATACCTGCGTGAAATCAAATCTTCTATCTCTAGGTCAAAAGAAAAATGAGGAGCGTACCCCACCGTATAATGCCGGTAGGAACCCCCAAACTCTGCTACTGGCTCACCATCACTGAACTGGGAATCAACAGATGTCTCCAATCTCTGGCTCCGAGTGGCTGTAGGCTGGATAGGATCCTGTGCACTTCGCTCAACAAACCCCACCTCAAAATCCCTGTGAGGTAGCATAGTAGAAAGGATCACTATAATCTTTTCAACCAATCTGCAAATAGCGCTAGTACCTTGGATGAGAACACCTTCTGTCACTTTATGCGAGTCCAAATGAACACATGCACTATCCAGCAAATACTCCATGAACGGTTCAGTACAGTAAAAATCATACGAGGAAGCATCAACATACTTCCCTGCACACCACAACTGATCCTCCTGTAAAGGTGGCATGCCCAACTGTACCACACTGTCATCTATCTGGGAAGAATCAATCTGGAGACTCGACCCCACTAGTATCCCAAACTCATTAGACCCAAATACTTCCAAATCCTGAACATGTGTGTCAGTCCCAACAACATGCTCCTTGGTAGCAACTGCAGGAGTGTACTCACCACCAACCACCCCAAAATGAACTGGGTCTGGGGCTGGTCTTGACCGCAAATGCTCCAACTCCACGTTCACCTCCTTTAACTGAAACTGCGACTCCTGTAGATCTCGCTGTGTGTCTTCTAAAGCCTCAGTAGTCGCTATGAGCTCCTAGGAAAGCTCACTCACCTCCTCTTCACGATCCAAGAGTGCCTCATAGGTTGTACTTCCCCACTCAACCAAGTGATCACGGTCGGCTACCAATCGTAAGTAATCCTGCTTCAAAATCCGAATAGCTTCACGCAAGGCATGAATCTCTGCCAAAGAAAAGTAACCACCGCTGGACTCATCGGTCATAGAAGCACCCCAACCAGTAACGATCAACAACTGACGAGCAGTATCAAAATGCTCGCAAGCGATAGCAATGTCTAGCTCACTAACTCTCAACTGGCTAGACACATGATGATACTGGCTAGACTGTCTCCTACAATCCTCCTCTGATGCACTGTCTAAAGGAGTATCCTCAAAGTTACTGGTTTCTAGAATATTGTCATCCATATCTCGCGAATCAACTCCAAAGTTCATATCAACATCCAGAGTATCAAAAACTGTAGCACTGCTGTCCAATTCCTCTGTACCAAAAGAAACTGCCAAGGAAACTAAGTTTTCAAAACTGCCCACTGCATCCTCTTGGATGTCATCAAGGCCAATATGATCCTGGGACTCATCTGTACACACTGCCAAATATGAAAAATCTTCAACACCTTCCAGCAAGAATGGTCGACTGGATATATGAACCAAGCCCAACACCGGGGTATAAAAACTAATACCAACATCGGACAAGTTGCTGGCACAAGGAAAAACAACACCGTGTATTCTGCTAATCAAGTCCATGATAGCACTCAAACAATCACTGCTACCATAAAGTGCTAAAGATCTCCAGTCAATTGAATCCCAAACGCCGGTGAAACATTCTCGAGTCCATATCCGTAAACAAGAAATAGCTGGTAACTCAAGCAAACTCCTTACCTGAGTAATATGACTAGTACCAACCAACTCCACATATCTGTCTGATATTGTCCCTGTATCCTGGATGCAAAATGAACTCGTAATATTATCAGCAACCACATATGATCCGCCTACTGCAGGCAGCTGAATGTCAGGCATGCAAGATGAAACCAAGCTCAGCTCCATGCCATGCTCATTCCCATGTCTCTCCCAGTCCTGTAATGCCAATGGAGTATTTACCAAAGAAGCTTGAGTGTCCTCAAGCTCGCAAGAAAGCCTGTCGACTTCCTCCTCCTTCCTCCTCAAGGCATCTGAATAATCTCTGACTAGTCTAAGAAGATGGTCACGATCTGATAGAAGATGTAAATAACTCAACTTCATCGTTCCCATTCCTTCCCTAATCACCTGTAAGTCAACACAAGGAAACTTCGCCTGAATTCCCTTGTGTCTACCTTGTAATTGAATCATCCGGATGTGATCCTCTATCATATCCTGCATCCTATCATGATGAGATAATGAAGCTACAAAACCATCTTCGCTCACCTTCAGCTAGCTGGACAAATCATGTGAAGTACTACCACCCTAATGTGACGAAGGATCTAACTATGCCTGGTACTCTCTCTCAGCAAAGTCATGAATGCTCAATGTCTGCTCATCCCTACCAGGTATCTCACCATCATGCACAACGACATCCTCATCATCATCTGAACCCTCTACACTGTAGTCACTGCCTGTTGGAACCAATCCATCCTGAGTACCTGAGACATCACCCTTTTGCAGCCTGTATACAACTATCTCAACTTGAGTACCAAGTTGACAGTTACTATCCATCAGCGTAATATCCTTCACCACTTCTTCCTATGACTAAACTGAAACCTCTGACTGGTTGCAAACTTGTTTCTCGAACTCCTCATTAAGGTTCCTGGTAACATCCCTCACTGTATCAATCAGTGCTTTGCGAGAGGATTTGCCAAATCGAAATCCAGTTGACTTATCCACCTTAGCTGGGTCGGACGGCCTGTCATTTATACAGTGGTGCTTAACCAGCAGTTCAGACATGTTATGCCTTATTTTCCTAAGTTCGTCTTGAACGTCTGAATAGCCATCTTTTCCACAATTCCGATTCTGGATACTCTGTCTATCATTTGCCCAAGATTGTGTCCGCTGAGACTTTGTACTATACCTGTCCATTCTGGATAAAGTAGAGTCTTGATTACTCATATAATTCGGTTCTCACCCCACAGGATGGCAAGAAAACCGCTCTGATACCACTGTAATGACCCTTACTATAAAGGTCACTAGAAACCAATATTGAACTGTGGCAATTCGTCAAATACTTGGCATGCAACCGTTAAATAGTAAGGATGTAATGTCTCAAACAAATTCACCAAATAAGATGGATGTAACAGACGCAATGAATACAATATAATAATAACAATGCGAAAAAAATTCAGAAGATCTGATTGAACTGTCACAAGTTCTAAAATAAGTGCTTATGGTAATAGCTAGTTTTCACCAAACTGTCTAACAGTCCAACTTAAGCTAAATAATAACATCTGTTACATACTAGACTGCAATAAGGAGAACTAGACATCTATAACTTGTACTTAATTTTTGCAACCCAAATTAATAACAAGAACCTAAAAAGACTGTGTGTTTGGTACTGCAGTGAGGTCCCTTGACTGATGAAGATCGTTCCTAAAGATCCTCAGACTTGTATGGTCCTGTAGCAGCTTTCCATCTATGGTACAACACCCTTAATGGCAGCTTCAGATTAAATAGGGTTCACATACATCAGCTGTAGCTTGTATGGCACTGCTGACACCTTCTAGTCTCCAATACAGCACTAATTTCAAACTGTAACAGCTTGCAAGAGTCTGCACTAAGCACCTATTCAAGGACAAGGCAAACCTGCCCAACCAGGCTTTCCTCCAGCAACACACTCTTCATATGATTGTAAAAGTGGCACACCTTTTGGATGACTGTAAGAGAAGATCAAACGTCCTTAAGGGCATCAGCAGCAAGCCCATTAGGGTAATTAAGGCAACCCAAAAATACCATTAAAAAACTCCAATACGAATGCCGCCCAGACTGATTATAGATCGCAGGAATCTCCAATGCTGTTGGATTTACCAATATGAATCCGAACTATGTAATACGTTGCTCAAATAAAAAATGTCGATGCCGTCTTGTTCTGTGCACATTACTCTTGGCCTGAAATTGGTCTGAACCCTGAAGTCGTTCCCAGCTTTCAAGTTAATCACCCAATATGTAATACAAATCGAACTACAGATTGCTTCCCGCCTGGTCTAAGGAATCCGCATTTATTCTTAAGATTGTCACCTGCGAACTATTTGGGCTTGCGATTTCCGAACAGCCGGTTGTTGAAGAAAAAACGCCCAACTTCTGATACGATCGAATTTGCAGAATCGTGCCCCCAAAAATGCTTCAAATTGCTACATGGAACGCCCTTGTGATATTTTCTTGGTACCAAACAATGACAGAAAAGAAGAGACGCCTGACCAGATGGCCCTAATCCTGCTTGCTGGAGATGTATCGCTGCTTGTAATCTCCTTTTTAAAAATTCGAACCCTCTGACCTGATGATTTGAATCGAATCCTTGCTTGATATTAATTGATTCCACTCTCGCTGATCCTTCAATGAATAGTGATGCAGGAACCACAAAATTGGCCTTAAGCCACAGATTTTGCCCTGATGAAATGACTATGATGTCACCTCCAATCTGCAATAATTCAGATGATATTTCACACCCTCAAAATTGCGTACCAATTGAGAGTTTTCGTTCTCAATGGCCAATTGTGACAATTGCAGAAACCCTAGGCTCCACAATGCACATGTGATCGAATCACAATCTGATATCAAGAGAGAAATAAACAACTGCTTGATTAGAATGGAGCCCCGGGGTGCCTATTTATTCTTTTCTCTCCATTTTCTCCAGAAGCTTCCAGAACGTTATTTTATTTTATCTATTAACTGACTTTATAAAATATTTTTATAATCCAAGTCACTTTATTAAATTAATTAAATATAAAGTTACCTTTTAATATTTATTTATTTGATAACTTTATTTATTTAATTAAAATAATTAATTAGTCATCCTCATAAAATATTCATTATTTTGGACAACCAAATTAATTAAATTAATTAAATCGAGCTGCCTCCAAAAATGGGGACATGACAGGGAATGAGACCCTTGAGCTCGCAACGAAGACTTGAGTCATTGCCTTGTATCTCTACTTGCTTATTTAGTCTGATAGCAATGACCCAGGTTTCATATTTATCTCAATTTTTCTGTGCTAATATTTCTCGTATGCGGGAGTTAGCGGATGTAAAGTATGAGTAATATTTGATTTTTAATATCTAAAGTGAGTGTTCCATTATGAGATAAGTTTAATCACTGCTAAGGGTACATTTGTAGTTCGTATTACATCTGAGTTTGAAATTCCGAGCTATGGTTATCTATAACTGAGAACCTGCAGGGAGAAAACATTGAAATTATTTGTGAATACTAAACTCACAGAAGTAGCTCTGTGATAGTAGTTTAATCTGGGATAAAAATTGTAGTAGGAAATTTATTGGGGATATACAACAGCTATCAGTGCATAATATGTTTTAACAAAAAGAAAATTGAACTACCAATGCACTCATCTACACGTTCTCCCACAAATCTTTTGACATCCTCAAGAAATTACCCCAACTGTAATTTGTACCTACATAGACAGTGGTGTAAGACTCACCAATAAATAAAACAAATAATGAAAAATTCAAATACAAAATTGAACTCATTATGTCATCCTATGAATCAGAAAATTAATGCCAAGCAAGTGCAAGTGCAGCATGAAATGAAAAAATCTTTCCCACTCCATTTTCAAATTCAAAATTACCAACCACAAATTAATGCATGAAATTCTATAAGAGGAAATTTCCTCCATTATTATTACAATTCATTGCAAATTCCCTTTGTTTGTGCTGATTATTCTCTTCTCTTTGTGTTGGGCTAATTATTCTCCATTTCGAGCTTTGTTGGAAAGTTTTGCACTTGTTCAAGTTGGTACCTTGTGATACCATTACTCAAAGGCAACAATAAAAAGTGGTGACTCAATTCTAATGACAGATGGTGACCTTTTCATAAAGTATAAATGAGATTTCATTCCAAGACAAGAAGGAAGAGCTGCAATAAAAGATTATCAATCGAATTTAGAGAGAAAAGGCAAAATAAATAGTGATCCTAAAAGGGGTAACTATAGTGGTATTAGAGCATGATTCTGTCATCCTACAACGTTAAAGAAGAGAATTATATGCAGATTATTTGAAGGAGCCATAATATAGTATAAGACAGAGATCACACACCTTTGAAGGCTTGAGAAGAGATAAAGTCTCCCTCAGGAATTCTAAGGATGGATATGTCCTAAAGACATTTCCATAAAAGCCTCGGAAGAGATAAGATCTCTCGCAAGGATTATAGAGATGGATATTGTTGTCCTAAACTTTGACTTCACAAAATTGTGCCAACCCTATGGAATTTTTTCATAGATTTGTCGGTGCATCATCTTTGTTTTAATGTATTAGTAAAGTGTCATGAAAGTAATTCCTCATCCCTTAATTGAGTTTTGATTAAGTAAAAACAAGTTTTAAAGGACCCGAAACCTTTACAAAAAACAAAAGTCTAGAGATAAACAAGAGATGTAAACATCAGAGAAAGGTAGCACAGAACAACATGAAACAGACCTCCAAAAAGAACAACCATGAGGTCACTCAAGACAGACCTGGAAAAGACAGCAAAAGAACAATAAAAGAACAGCAATCGACCAGCTAAGAAGTCTTTATCAGGTCAGCAAACTGATCTCCTAGAATATGCATATTATTAGCACTGACCCTCACCTCATCCTTCTTACTAACATCCTCATTCTTCTTAGAATGAGCACGGGTACATTTGCTTGGTCCCTGAGTCTCTGCCACCAAAGGGTAGTCCTGCCCTTTGTCAATCTCATTCCTCTTCAAGAGGTTACCCACGTTGTCCGCCATCTGTTTGAGCAATTTTTCCAAATTGCCCAATTTAGTGTCCATTTTTGACACCTTCCCCTGAATACCACTTATCTCTTTATCCATCACCCTTTGTTTGGCCTCGAGCAATGGTATCTCATGCATGAGATTTTTAAATTCTTCTGCATTCCCAATAACCTCCGAAAATCTATCTATATGCTGGCCCAATGTATGCTCACCTCTGGCAATTTCACTAACTTGCTCCATCTCCTTGCCCAGCAGCTGCATTTGTTGCTTAAGGAATCCAATCTCCTTCAGAATTGAAGCCGAGTTACCAAAAAGACCCTTGGATGACCCGAGCCCACCTTCAATATTTTCATCCAAATCTGGAATATGCCCTTGTTCACCATCCTTATTATCCGAATCCCCATTCTTCCTAGTCTGTGACCTATCCTCCTGCCGCCTTAAAGATTTTCTTTTCCTTTCTAGCTAGTGAGCCAGAGGCTCATCATCAGAAAGAGGAGAGACATAATCATCTTGAAGGCCCTTGCTACTCTTTACTTTACCTCCACTCCTCTTATTGTAGTGGTCTCTCACTAATTCCTCCATGAAGTCACTCTCCCGGTCAGAATCACTTTCCTCAACAATCTTTTTTTTCTTTTTGGAACTGCCACCTGAGCCCTTTTTCAAACTACCCAAACCCCCTTCAACTTCATCTTGGGTATCAGAATCATAGCCCTTATCCGGGGGACTCCCTTTCGTATCTTGATCAACCCTTTCAAACTACCCCTGGGTTTAACAATCTTTTTGGACTTTAACACATTCATTATCAGGACCATAAGAACCTCATGGAAAACATGCTCACCATTCGGGTCTTTCTGAATAGCCTGAGTGGAAATACTAAGAGATTGCAATAAATAAAATGGAAAATTGATCCTAACATCATGTCATAAGTGATTTGCCAACATGAAATGATACCCATATAGCTTAGTGAATCTCCCATCTAAAGTTAGATATTCCATTATCACAAAAAGCACAAATCGCCATGGTCAAGAAATAGAGGCCGGTTTGTAATACGAGTTACCTATTTTAACCAAGCGACTTTTCTCCTGCTCTGTCTCCACAAAATCATTGATGGCCCTATTCGAGAGATTCCTCTCTCAATAAAAATTAGTCCCATCCATGTCCAACGCCGTAACCTCTGCAATAACTTCTTCGGTAACATTCATTCGCTGGTTACCAACCATCACAGAGCCATCCTTCCAGGATTTGACAAATTAGTGCGTAATAGACGGATTACTACCTCTCAGCCTTTGCATATACCCTGAGAAATTGTTGTTAGCCAACTAGATAGTTCTGGCAGTATTCTGTATTCTGTAGCCGACGGTCCGGCGGTGTTTAGCCAACGGTCCGACGGTGTTTTTGTATGTTGTAGCCGACGTCGTCGGTAAATAGTTTGTAGCGGATAGAATATTTGTGGCCAACGGACTCCTTCGGGAAGGTTCGGCGGTAGTATTTATAGCCCGTCTGGGATCATTGTAAATCATCATTCATCTACTGTTGCGAATATAATTATGCTGTTCATGTTCTATTGTCTATATGCGTTCATTTTCTTTACCGTTACGGTAAACATTTGGCATCGTTGCCTTATCAATCTGGAAGGTGGGAGGAATGAAGATTAATGCCAAATCAGCTTAACAAGGATCGGAATAAGGCAAAGGGAAAAGATGGAATCCGTATTGCACAAGAGAATTTAATTCTGGCTCAGCAAGCCGAACGCCAACGAAGATTTCAGAAGATTGCCGACGGAAACCGAAGTGCGAAGGAATTGTTGGAGGAGACTCGGAAGCGGGTGGAATTGGTGGAAGAAGCACGGGAGTTCTTGAATTTGTGTTCGCCGAGGGAAGAAAATTCAGACGGGAGACCATCAATTCGCACGGCTCGCAGTGCCGACGGAGCACGAGTGTGGAGTGACCTCTTCGTTCAGGATAGAGTTCCGCGGGAAACAATTTCGGAGGATCCTTCGTCTTCACCAAGGTTCATAGCTGTTGACACCTCCAGTGTGGGAGTTCAGACCGTCGGTGTGGGAGTACCGACCGCCGGTGTGGGAGGGCCGACCAGTGTAGCAGTGCAGGCCTCCAAAGTTATGGCGGGACCTAAAGAGAAGCTGCCGAAATTTGAAGGCGATGGTACAGCCGACCCCCTTCGACATTGTAAGACATGTGAGATGATCTGGCGGGCAAATGCAATCACAGATGCCGACGAATGGGCCAGGCAATTTTCGGCAACCCTACGGGGTGTCGCGATTGATTGGTTTTCAGATATGGATCCGCAGAAGCTAGATACCTGGGATAAGATTAAAAAGGAGTTCTTGGCGTAGTTTAAACTTTTGCGGGATGATAATGAAATCGTAGCGGAAATTTTCAATACCAAGCAGGGGAAGCACGAAACTGTCCGCGTCTATGCCAGGAGATTAAAAGACTTAGTAAACAAAATGGAAAGCAAGCTAGCGGACGGATTGCAGAAAAGATGGTTTGTGAATGGCCTACGCTCGAAGTTGCGGAGGAAAATGAAAATTGTGCCCCCGTCATCATATGCCGATGCTTATAACAGAGCACTGGACCTTGAAAGTGTGCAGAAGACAAAGAAGAAGAAAACCACCTCCTCTGACTCTAATGATGACGAATCTGCTGGAGATGATAGCAGCGACAACGAAGGTAGTAACAAAAAGGTTCGTGCCTTACAGAAGGATATGGTTCGAATGGTGAAGGAGTTTTAAAATATGCAGAAAGAGCCAAAAGGTAGTGAATTGTGGTGCACGGAATGTAAGACCGACGGTCATACTAAAGGATCGTGTCCGAAAAACCAATTCTGTGACATCTGTCAGATCATGGGACACTCGACAAAAGACTGCCCCTTTAACATGAAAACAAGAGGATCTCTGCAGGTGCTTCTCACACAGGAGGCCTCCTCGTCAGGTGGTAATGGAAACACGAATGTCGTCGGCGCTACATCTGGAGGATACAGGAATAATCGGCGTGGACAAAATAATAACAATAACAATACCAATACGAGCAGAAGCTGGATTCAGTATGATACAAACGGACGACCAATTATTCAGTGCCGAGCATGTAACTTGTGGGGACATTTTGCACGGGAATGTCCAACAGCAAATACACCTCAACTATTGTGCCGATGGTGCGGACCCGACGATCACGACGACTCAAAATGTCCAAAATCCAGAGTAAACTTGATCACTGTTGGAGCCGATGAGGAAGAAGTTTTGGCAATTACGCGGCAACAAGAAAAAGAATACCTGGACCCCACCGAAGAAAAGAAGAAATTTGCGGTAGCACGAGCGGAGGTTGGAAAAGTATCTCAAGCAGTAACTCCTCCGGACACCGCCGCCACTTCAGCAAGAAATTTTGCAAAACAAAACATAGTACGACAAATTTTGCAAACGGAGGTGCAAGTAAAGGTAAGTGATTTGCTTCTCACCATGCCCCAACTTCGTTCTGCTCTTTCAAATATGGCAGGGGAATCAAGCCTCGAGAAGGAAAAATCACCTGGAGAACCGAGTCGACGTAAAGAAAAGAAAATTGTTATGGGAGGAGTAGATCAGATGTTGGCGCTGACATCCGGACGGCACCCTGCAGTTGTCGAGATGGGGATACTTGGACATGTTCTCACAGACATCATAGTGGACGGAGGGTCTGGCGTAAATGTATTGCCAGAAGAAACTTGGAGGAAACTTGGACAGCCAACATTGTGGCCTCTAAGGTTTCAGCTACTGACCGTCGATCAACATGGAATTAAACCACTGGGTATCCTCATGGCACAGCCAGTAACCATTGGCACCCAACCGTTCCTCATGGATTTCGTGGTGATTCCATTGCAAAGGAAAGGCTATGATGCCATCCTGGGCCGCGGGTGGCTTATCGAAGCAAGAGCTCGACACGACTGGAAGAAGAACACTTTATCCTTGGAAAGTAAAGGTCGCCAATTCGTCATTGATCTGCATACCCAAATGGTAGGGGAAGAGGCTCTGTCATCAGATTCTAAGGGAGAGGAGGACGAAGGTAGACGACGGATGGAACCGGATCAGGAGGGCGTCCTCCGATTGGACGAAGGAACAACGGATGACGACTTGGATTCCGTCAACGGTCTCTACCACTGGCAAATGGGAGACTATGAATTATTTCACAGCTGTAATGTTCTCTCAATCGAGAACGAATATCCAAAGGAGTTTACTGAAGTAAAGGAGGGGGAGGCACCGTTGGTTGCTACACCTGCCCATGCATTTAGTAAAGGACAGAAAATCAAGTACAACGAAGCTTCGCTGCAAACAATGAATTTGGGGGACGAGGCAGAGCCGAAGAACATACTAGTCGGAGATAATTGGGATCCAGTACTCAAGGCTGCGGCATTCAAGATATTTATGAATTACAAGGATGTGTTTGCATGGACATACAAGGACCTCAAGGGAGTACTGCCAGAATTGTGTGTGCACCGCATCCCGCTGGTGGACGGAGCTGTACTTGTACGAAAGCGACCCTACAAGATGAATAAGAACTATGCCGCATGGGTTACGGAGGAAATCAACCAGATGCTGGAAGCCGACATTATCTTCAAAGTACAGACCAGCGAATGGGTGTCACCGATAGTCATTTCATTGAAGAAGGATACTATTCAAATTCGGATATGCATTGATTTTAGATACCTGAATGCAATAACGATCAAAGATCCTTTTCCGATTCCGTTCACAGATAGCATTTTGGAGGAGGTAGCAGGACATGAAATCTACTCTTTTATGGACGGGTTCTCCAGCTACAATCAAATTTCTATAGCGGAGGAAGATAAGTTGAAGACGACGTTTATTGTCGAAGATGGGGTCTACGCGTACAACCGGATGCCTTTTGGGTTGTGTAATGCACCGGCTACATTCCAGCGGATTATACTGCATATCTTCGACAAGATGTCTGTGGGAAATTTCAAGGCCTTCTTGGATGATTGGTCAATATTTAGCACGGAGGACGGACACCTGGTAGCACTTGGTGAATGTATGGAGAGATGTCGCAGGGCCCGGCTAGCATTGAATCCTAAAAAGTGCAGATTTATGGTTCCGCATGGCCGATTGCTCGGACACATTGTCTATAAGGAAGGATTAAAAACGGATCCTGATAAGGTGAGAGTCATTCTTGAAATGCAGCCATCTACTAATGTGACGGAGGTAAAATCTTGTCTCGGGCATATAGGTTATTATCGGAGATTTATTAAAAATTTTGCCAAGGTGTCCCAGCCGTTAGATAACCTAACCTGCAAGGAAGAATCATTCAGATGGGAGAAAGAGTAGGATGAGGCATTTGAAGGGTTGAAGGTACGACTGGCTACGGCACCCATCCTGGCATATCCAGATTGGAATAAAGAATTTCATGTTCATGTGGATGCCTCCAATTATGCGATCGGTGCAACCCTGGCGCAAACTGGCAATCACGGTTGCCAGTCGGTTGCTCTCAAAGGCCGAACAGAACTACAGAACGACTAAAAGAGAAGCCTTGGGAATGGTTAATGCTGTGCAAAAATTCCGTCACTATTTGCTTGCTACACCGTTTGTATTTTATGTTGATCACCAGGCCCTGTTATACATGATTAACAAACCCGTCATCCAAGGGAGGATCAGCAGATGGCTACTACTGTTGCAGGAATTCACTTTCAAAATCATTGTCCGGCCGGGAAAGAAACACGTCAGCTCCGACCACCTGTCGCGGATCAAATCAAGGGAACCAGCGGATGGTGTGAATAACGAGTTCCCCGACGCACAGCTGTTTCAGATTGGGGTACTGCCGGAATGGTACAGGAGTATTGGCAAATACCTCTCAACAGGACAGTTTCCCACGGGGATGTTACCAAATGATAGGCGCAAGTTGATAATCAGGAGTCGTACATTTCAATTAATCAATGGGTTGCTCTACAAAATGGGGCCGGATCACATTCTTCGACGGTGTGTGTTGGAAGAAGAGATATCGCAGGTATTAAAAGAAGCACATGAGGGTCCCACAGGAGGACACATGGGGCCTGACACCACTGCACGGAAGATATTACTCGCAGGACTCTGGTGGCCGATGGTGTACAATGATGCACGGGAATGGGTCGTTGGATGTGACACTTGCCAACGGGTTGGGAAGCTGCTGAAGAGAGATTTCATGCCACTTCAACCCTCTCATGCGCAGGAACTTTTTGAGAGATGGGGACTACATTTCATCAGACCACTGAGGGTGAGCAAGACTCAAAGGTGTCGCTACATCATTGTTGCAACAGAGTACTTGACCAAGTGGGTAGAGGCCCGTGCGCTACCAGATAACTCGGCCCTCAGTACTGCGAAATTTATTTATGAACAGATCATCACAAGGTATGGAATCCCGTTACAATTAACAAGTGATAGGGGAGGTCATTTTGTTAATCATGTTATTCGACTGCTCACCACTCAGTTCAAAATTTATCATTCACTGTCAAGTCCGTACTATCCAAGAGCAAACGGGCAGGCAGAGGCCACCAATAAAATTCTAGTATCCATCATCTACAAAACCTGCGCAGTGGAAGGTGCCGATTGGGAAGAGAACTTACCTGCTGCCCTCTGGGCGTACCGCACGGCATACAAAGTGACTACCGGACACACACCATTCCAATTAATGTTTGGACAGGAAGCAGTGGTCCCAGCAGAATTCATGATTCCGAGTCTCCGAATCACATTGGAAAACAAACTCGATGATGATGGAAGTTTACAAGAGCGATTGAATAATTTGAATAAATTGGAGGAGAAACGGTTGTTGGCACAATGGGCAACGGAAGTGGCACAGAGCAGACGCAAACTCTGGCATGATAAGCATCTGAAACGTAGCAGATTCCAGCCAGGACAGTTAGTACTGAAGTATGACGGCCGTAATGCAATCAAGCCAGGCAAATTCAAAGTGCGATGGGGTGGACCATATAAGATTCGAGAAATTGGCGAGAATGGGGTAATCAAACTGGCGACCTTAGACGGACAGGAGATGACTTAGTCAGTTAATGGATCCAAGTTGAAACCATATCGTCGAAGGCAGTTCTCGCCGTCATTGAATCCGCCATCGTCGTCAATATAGCATTCCCTGGCGGCGACATCATCCAGAGGTACCGCTGTTGATTGATGTATTCGATTTGAATAAAAAAAAAAAAAATTTAAAAAAAAAGAAGAAATTAAAATTTAAAAAAAAAATAAAAAATAAAAAAATTGAAAAAAAATAAAAAAATAAAAATAAAAGAATAAAAAATATAAAAAATAAAAAATGACTGAAAGTCCCGCGGGCCCCGCAGATAGGAAGGCCCGCGGACTGAAAGTCCCACGGGCAACTGCCTGTCCGCGAACACTTAAAGTCCCGCGGGTCCGCGGGCAAGAGACCCCCGCGGAATGTAAAGCCCCGCACGATAAGCTTACTCCGGCGAGAAAGAAGAAAGGACTGCCAGCTTAAGTGCCTCCGGCAGAAAAGAGAAGCAAGAGCCCCTGCGGGCAACTAACAGTCTGCGGGAAAAGAACATAAAGCCCCGCGGGCTCTAAAGCAATCACGTCTCCGTCACACAGGCCGCGGGTAGAAAAGAGATTAGCCGCGGGTTAAGAAACTTCAACCTCCTCCATCAGTCAGAGTTTCTCCGCGGTTAGAAAGCGGTTGTCGGGCTGAATACGAAAAGGATTAAGTCGTCCAGATGTGTACAAGAACAAGAAATGCTTCTCATTCTCCGGTTGGTGTGCGAGATGTCTAAGCAGGTCCTCTGGGCAATCATGGCGAAGAGTTAATTGCTCAACCGAACCGGTCAAAAACAAAGGTGTTTGTGATGCTTTCATTGCAGGATATGCATTTCTGAAAATAATTTTACAAGTTTCAATCAGATGTACTTGGCAGTCGTGAATCTAACTATGCGCAATCTTTGCCAAACCGGAGCGGAGGTTGGATAGGGAAAGAGGAGTTATTTTTTGTAACTGCCCTAGTACACATCACTTCTAAGTAGCAAACCCAAATTTAAATAGCCGGTGCATGGTGTGAAGCTCTTCCGCAGCTAGTTTTTTCCCTTCCACGGATGGTATTGCGCGGATGGTTTTTTATTCTCCCGCGAATGGTTATTTAGCTAGCACTTCATTGGTTTGGCTTGCATGCAGTAGGAGGAACCATATACTATATAAGGAGAAATAAACCATTTTTTTGCATGGAGTCAGCGGGCAAGCGGAAGCCGTGGAAGAGTCAGTTGGCAGCAAATATGGAGAAGAATTCAAGAGTTTTGGCATCAGGAATTCGAGTTGCAGGCCCCTCCGGTTCCAGTAGCAAGAAACTGAAGACCAAGGAAGAACTCACTTATCTCACCGTCTAGTTTGAGAGTCTTAGTGGAAGCAAATGCCGAAAGTGGTGGCAGGAGACCCCGGAGGCAGACCAGATTAAACAGATTTTGATGCGGGCACAGGTGCATTGGGCCATTCAGCTTCCCATCTTTTCCATTCGGATGTTCGAATAAGTATTGTGAACCATGATAGAGACATATAGTGCCCAGAGCAGAACAAGTACATTCTTGTACAAGAAGCAGCAGATGACGGTGTCCTTTAAATCGAGAGATTTCACCAGGGTCTTAGGCATCCCTGGCCCCGGCGGGAGGAAAGTGGAAATCAAGAATCATAAATTGTCACAGGAACGGAAGGAGCATTGGATAGCTCTAGTGTGCAGGGACCTTACACCCATGGAGAGGGAGACAGCAGTTCAGGGGAAAAAGTGCAGAGGGCTTCGCAGAGACTTTATTTGGGAGGGTCATTGGCGTTGTATCATGGACGTCATCAAGAGCAGGTTGACAGGTGCCACCTGAGCCTCAGATATCGCATTGCCGCAAATTGTGTTTATGAATGGTATCATGTAGGGAGTAGTCTATGATTGGGCCTCAGTGCTTGCCGACAAGATGGAGGAATTCATGACGCTTCAGCACCGAACATTTTTTATGCCGCACCATGCCATCGGGTTGTTTCTAGAGGCTGCAGCTAGCCAGATTCCAATGGATGGTTTTGAGGCTCCTCCAAGGGGCAAGTTGGCAGATAGGGAGCCTCCCATATTCTACTGGCAACACTTAGATACAGGAGGGTCAGCAGCAAGTCACAAGAAAGTACTCCGTGAATTGGCGCCTTCCGGGGAGACAGATAGCGGACAGGAGGGCACTTCGATGAGTGACGGGGCTGAATCCGTGGAAGAAGAGGAGAGCACATCGGCTAAAGTTGACGGTGAGACAGCAGGTGGTGGGCCCACATTCTTTACCCCGCCTCAGCTGTCAACTTCAGCCAACTTGACTACCTCTTTGACAGCCATTCCGGCGTTTGGTCAGTGCCATGCCCCAGTCCTTATGACTCCTCCAGCGGAGGTAGATGTCCCACGGACAGTGACGGATGCCGTCCCACGGATAGTTGCCGAGTCATTGCCGACGACTATAGCGGAGGTGATTCCAATTGCACCAGCAGATGTCACCGTCGCAGTCACACACAGAGCACAGTCGCAACCGCCACAGTCTGAGCCGCAGGTTCGGTTGGAGGTCATTGATTGTGATGCAGTGGTCACCGTTTCATCATCTTTTTTAGCAGAGGCCGAGTCAGCTCAGCCAGTACCGGAGATGAACATGGAGCTTGCGCAGGTTGACCAACCGGAGGTGATGGATAGAGCTAGTAAGTTTCTGAGGCAACAGTTCCGACTCACTCCTGCCAAGCGGGGTCCGTCCATTCAATCTCCTAGGCATTCGGGAACATGGCCAGCGGTACCAGAGCCTCAGCTTCAGGAGGAGGGAATGCCACATGCCGGGGTTGCGCCAACAGCAGAGATGGCGACACCGGATGTGGGCATGGCTCCCGCTGATGAGGAGGAAAACAGTGATGCGGAATGGTCATTGGAGGCCTTCGCCAAGGAGGACAATGGGTCAGATGAGGACAGGTGTGGACAATGGGTCAGATGAGGACAGGTGTCGGGATTACCTCAGAACTATGAAATCTGCATTGAAGAAGGGCCACGATGTGGCAATTCAGGCCCTGACTCGGCGGAGGGAGTGGCACTTGATCAGAGCATATATCCGTGGGATTTGTCCTCGGCGATTTCAGACTTGCTTTATAGACAGGGGCTGGCCGGCAATGGAGACAGCTGAGATGTTGGCAAATTGGGCCATTGAGCCGGAGTTGGGACCCAGTGACACCCCTATGATGAAGTTGGCACATGAGATTGTGGGACTATACAAAGATGTTTCTTACGGTCGTCAACATGCGGAGGTGAACAGGGTTGCAGCAAAGAGATCTTTGGCAGCAGAGACTGAGGCTAGACAGAAGCTAACCGTTGACTTGGCCGACCAGCAGGCAGCATGGGCCACAGAGCGGGCAGCATTACTGGCAGATTTGGCAGCAGCGGTGCAAGAGAGGGACGTGGCTAAGCAAGGTACGGAGGCAGCGGTTCGAGATAAGGATGCGGCAGAGCACGAGATGCAGTTAGCCAGGACGCAGGCCATGGACGCGACACTTCTTCTAAAGGAGGCCGTCGAAGTCAATTCTCAGATTTAGACAGATCTCTGCATCAGGACAAAGCAGGTGTATGAGTTACGTCGCCAGCAGCACACTTCTAGGACACCCCCTTCTCTCTAGTTTCTTCTGTGGTCTGTAAGTTGTCTCCTAATTTTGTTAGTCGTCAGGAGACGACTGTTTTTTTGGGGGGGATCAAATGTTTACCGTACAGGTAAAAAAAATGAACGCATACAAACAATAGAACATGAACAGCAGAATTATATTTGCAATAGTAGATGAATGATGATTTACAATGATCCTAGACGGGCTATAAATACTACCGCCAAACCTTCCCGAAGGAGTCCGTCGGCCACAAATATTCTATCCGCTACAAACTATTTACCGACGACGTCGGCTACAGCATACAAAAACACTGTCGGACCATCGGCTACAAAATACAGAATACTGCCAGAACTATCTAGTCGGCTAACAATTGCCTCAACTTAGAATTTCCCACACCTCCAACTTGTTCCTCCACTCCGAGCAGCTAGCCAGCTCCACCCTTTTCCTTTTTCCCCTCATATTCTTTGCACCAAGTTTGCTAGTTTCCGTTCTCTGAAAACCCCAAATCACTCTGTAACGAAATGCTACACTACAAATGAAAAGAGGAATGGCAAAAACTGCCCAGAATCCATGTGAAGTGCTCGACTTTCTAAAAATCATAATCCACCACACTCCAAACAAGTTCTCATAATTACAAATCACTGACACCTTCATAATTAAAATATTTTTGTTTAGATCTCCATTTATCATACTCGATAAGTTGGCGGCCATTTGGAGTTAAGGACTCATAAACATCCCAAATGATTTTATGATCACTGAAACAAGCCACATTCGCAGCCCAATCAGCAGTACAGTTGGCTTCTCTAAAATTATGAGTTATAATGCAAGATTGAAAAGAATTAATAATATTAATAGCCTTGAAAATAATATTGTTGATAGTCCACGATGGTTGAGTAATTTTATTTAAACAATTAATTATGTTGAGGGAGTCACCTTCCACCCATATGTTCTTCAAATTCATACTTTTGGCATAGATAAGACCATGAAGAGCAGTAGAGGCTTTTGCAACATGATTAGTTTGACTCTCTATTGGAATAGCCATGCAACCCACATAGTCACCATTAGAGTTTCTGATAACAACTCCTCATCCTGCTTTGCCCGGGTTCCCTTTCGAGGCCCCATCAAAGTTTATCTTAAACCAATTCACTGAAGGGCAGTCCCATCTAGCATTATCCCTTGGATTAAGATCCTTAATATTCATTCCCAAACTCCTTATATTCCAGCTATTAAGCACCCCTTCTTCTCACTCATTACAAGGTTGCTATCTAGAACCAATAATTTTAATATTTTCAATCATAAGGACCTTAATTTTATAGAACACCTGATCAGGATTGGATTCCATTCCTCAAAGATCCTATTGTTGCAATCCTTCCAAATGCCCCAACATAGATAAGGAGGAATGAAGTCCCACAATTTGACAATCAAAGCATTCTTGGAAGGAGCCATCCAACTAGAAAAGAATAGTTGGATGGTAGCATGGAAAACCCAGTCCACTTTCAGTAAGCTACAAACTTTATCCCAAAGCTTCTTGGTAAAGGAACAATGCAACATAATATGATCCACTGATTCCCCATCATTCTTGCAAAGAACACATCGATTAACAATAATGAAACCTCTCTTCTTGAGATTATCAAGAGTCAAAATTTTATTCTATAGAAGAATCCAAAAGAAAATATTAACTTTGGGTGTCATGCCTTTCACCCAAGCCTTAGCCCAGCAAGGTTCATCATGATCATCAAAAGAGTTAGCATAGGCTGAGGCAATAGAGTACATACCACTAGGGTCAGATTTCCAAATCAAAACATCCTCTTCATGGTTTAAAAAGAACGCATTCAAACACTTGTCAAGCTCAAACAAGTTATGGTCCACACTATGAAGATTCACCCACATATCATCCTTCCAATAATCACCCACAAAAGTACCAAACTGATTCTTGCATTGCTCCATATATCTATTCCACCTTGGATCATCACAAAGAGGGTGGTCCAAGATCCAAATGTCTTACCAAAAAATAACTTTCCTACCATTTCCCACCTTCCATTTAACCCTTTTCCTTAAAATATGTTTGAATTTTTGAGCATTCTTCCAGATCAGAGATCTCCCTTGATCAACATCAGTATTAAGGAAATGATGAAAATCAAGGTGGTCCCTATTATATTTATCATCCCAACTATTCTTCCATTCCCCCTCTTCCTTGTGCCATCTCCATAATAATTTAGCCAATAAAAATTCATTCATTGTAGTAATCCTTCACAAGCCAAGCCCTCCCTTCCCCTGGGGTATACAAACATTGTCCCAAGCAATCAGAGGGAGTCTTTTTTTAGTTTCCGTTCCAGTCCACAAGAAAGTCTTTTGAATTTTCTCAATAGCAAGTGCAAAATTTCTTGGAATTTTGAAAACACTCAAAGCATAAAACAGAACACTTTATAGGATAGATTTCAAAACAATAACCTTACCAGCCTGACTGAGGAGAGAGTCTTTCCAACCAGCAAGTTTCAAGTGGATTTTGTCAATCAACGAGTTCCAAAAGCTATCAGGAGGGGCTAAACCCAAAGGTAAACCCAAATAGGTTCCAAGCAGAGAACTGCTCTCACAGCCAATAATCTTTTTGATCTTATTTTGTCTTGCCTCACTAACATTAATAAAGTAGATCACACTTTTGCTCCAATTAATGATTTGACCAATGGCCATCCCATAGTCACCCAAAGCCTTCTTAATGTACCTAGCATTTCTCACCAAAGCCTCCCCCATAACAATAGAATCATCTACAAATTGTTGATGAGAGCACACTAGAGCAGAAGATGAAGGGTTAAGGCCCACAAAGTCCCCTTTCACCACCATATTATTCACAAATCTCCCCAAGCATTCAGCCAAAATAACAAAAAGAATAGGAGAGATCGGGTCCCCTTGTCTAAGACCCCTAGAAGCCTTAAAGAAAGAGATAGGGGAACCACTAACAAGCACCGAGAAGGAGGCAGACGAAACTAACATGTAGATAAGGTCCCTAAATCTCTTATTAAAGCCAAACGCTTCCAAACCACGGAGGAGGAAATTCCAGTCCACTCTGTCATAAGCTTTTGAGAGATCAAGCTTAAGAAGAAACCCTTCCTTTGTTGACACCACAAGAGAATGGATATTTTCATGAATAGAAATAATGGAACCCAAGATCTGTCTTCCAAGAACAAACGCATTTTGCTACCTAGAAATGATAGCCAAAAGAAGGGATAAAATTCTGAGAGTAAGAACTTTAGAAATAATCTTATAAAAAGAATTACACAAGCTAATAGGCCTAAACTGATCCAACCTATCAACATCCGGCTTCTTCGGAATAAGGGCAATAAAGGTCCCATTTAACTCCCTAAGGATGTTTCGAATACCAAAAAATTCCTTCACACCATTACAAATATCATCACCAATGATATTCCAATATTTATGAAAGAACAAAAGAGGAAACCCATCAGGACTAGGGGCTTTGTCACCCTCGAAAGAGAAAACAGCCTTAGAAATCTCATCCAAATAAGGAATGGAAGTGAGGAACAGATTCTGGGCCTCAGAAATACAAGTTGGAATGCTCTCCAAAAACATATTCTACTTATCCAAATTCAAATCAGGGTCACCTTGAAGTAGTCTGCTAAAGAACTCCATAGCCTCTCTTTTAATAATCTCTTCATTATCAGTCAAACTTTCATCTATATTAAGTCTGGAAATTCTATTAGCAATCCTATGTTTTAAGGTAGTCAAATGAAAGAACTTAGTATTTCAGTCACCTTCCTTCAAAAAGATCTTTCTAGAATGTTGTCTCCAGAACATCTCCTCCTTGGTAATAAGGTTGTGAAGTTCAACCAGTTTACTACTTTCCTCCTCCTTTGAGACCACCTCATAACCATCAGTCTGAATCCTATCTTGAATATCTTTAAGTTCCTCCAAAATATTTTTTTTATTCTCAAAAATGTTGCCAAAGGTATGTTTATTCCATTTCTTAATATTCTTCTTTACATTTTTCAAATTGGCTGCCACTCTAAACATTGATGTACCTTCCACTTTGATACCCCACCACTCCTTAATAAGGTTCTTCAAGTCAGGATGAAGAGTCCACATTTTCTCAAATCTGAAGGGGAATTTTTTATGAAAGCTGAGCTTATCAGCAACTAAGAAAATAGGGTTATGATCCGATCCCACACGAACTTGAGCATTAAGTGCACATTTATAATTTAGGAACTAGTCATTACTAATAAGAGCATGATCCAACCTGACCTGAATAAGATCCTTTCCAGCTATTCTATTAGTCTAGGCATACTCTATCCCATGCAAGTCAAGATCATGTAGAAGATGAAGATCAATAAAGTTCATTAAATCTAATCTACTATCCAAATTGGTCTGACTGCCTCCCCATTTTTCAGAATCTTTTAAAGGGGTATTGAAGTCCTCTATCACCAACTAGTTCTCCTCAGCAAAAAGCTTTCTCTGATTAGAAATTTCTTCCCACAAAGCCTTCCTACCCCATTTGGAATTGAGGGCATAAACATTAGTAAAGACCCAGCTAAAATCATCTTTTGAATTAAAGAATCTCACATTCATCATATTTTTGTTTTGAGAGATGAGCTCCCTTGAATCCATCTATTAATCCAAAAAACTGCCAACCCACCTGACACTCCTTCAGAATCATTACCAATAATCCTTCCTCCCTTGAAAATAGGAAGGCATTCCACCTTATCCTTCAGCATCTTAGTTTCTTGAATAACAAAAATGTCTGGCCTATTGTACCTAATCATATTTTTCAAAATGTCATGTTTATGAGGGTTATTTAACCCTCGGATATTCCAATAGATAATCTTCATAATTTATGAAAAAAATTTGATTCAAGGATGGTTCTCTGACTACCATCAGCAATGCCTCTATTTGCCTCAACTGTTCTTTTCTGCAAATTGGATGGTCTTCCAACTGATGATGGAGAAGACCCAACATCACCATTCTTGAGGTTTGAGCCAACATTCTTAGAAGACGAACTTCCATGTCTACCTTTAAAAGTTTTAGACTCCCCATTTTTAGAATCTACTTTTGGCCCTTTCTTATTATTTTTCAATGGAGCAATCTCCTCATCTTTTTTACCACATTTCTTTCTACCTTTAGACTGTTTACCAACCGAAATCCAATTGGCATCAAAACTATCCTCTTCCCACATAGCTTCCTCTTCATGAGAAACAGTTAAAAAGTCCTCAACTTCACCTCTAACAAAGTTGCTAGCCTTCACAAGCTCCTGGACCCTATTTCTGTAGGCAAACCAGTATTCTTATAGGTCCCATCTTTGACAATATCCCTCCCCTCCTTACTCATGATCACCTTATCTTCTTGGTTCCTCTTCAAGCTGTCACTATTAGGGATCTCCAGAAGTACCTAGGTAGAGGCATTCAAACCACTCTCCATCTCCAAGGGTGACTCCAAGCTAGGATGGGGAGCCCCCACATCATAGTGTGAACTATCTAACTGATCTTGAGGAGGAGCACCATTCTCGCAAGATTTTGTGGGAACCTCCACACCCCCAATCACACTACCCACCACACCACCATCTGAACACTTAGACTGTTTATTTGGGGAGATAGACTCATCTAAATCTGCCCCCGCACCCTTAGAGAGATCTTTTCTCACCCACACTTTCTTGACCTTCTTAGCCTTTCCTTTCAAAGAAGAACATTTCTTAGCCCAATGACCAGCTTTCTTGCAATGAAAGCAAGCAAAAGGAATAGACTCAAACTCAATCCGTTGGTCCCAAATACCAAGTTTAAATTTTAAAGAGATAGATTCGGGAAAATCCACACCTCTTGAAACACCAACACAAAATCTGGCAAAGTTCAATCTCCTCCTAGAAACAGTCATAGGATCTAAAGAAAGGAGCTCCCTAAAAGTATGAAAGGAGCTCCCTAAAAGTATCATCTATGCCCTTGAACACATCTTCCACTCAAAACTTAAGAGGGAGACCAACTAGTCTTACCCAAACAGGGGCTTGAATAGCAATATCATCCAAAGAGTAAAGGTTGGGGGTCCATTTCTATAACAGCAGGGTATGCCTTCCCATAACCCATGGCCTACTACAGAGGATATCCCACTTATCCTCCTCACAAGAAAAACAAAAGGAGAGACACCCTTTAGTCATCGCAGAAATGTCAACTTGACCTGTCAAAATCCATTTTTTTACGAACAAAGGCCCACACATCTTCAATATTGGGTCTGGCCCCAATGAATTGCCCAACTAGAGTCATGTCCATACAGGAAATATTTGTCAATAATCTGTTCAGGGATTTTGATTGAGTACATACCTTTATCCCTCACAGATACATCCCTGACCGGCAGTAAAGAAAACTTGCCAGTAGGGCGTACCCCAAATAAACTAGACCATTTTTTAATCTGCTTGGGCCCCCCTCCCGAGTCCTCCAAAAGCCTGCCATCATCAGCATCCCTAGATTCAACAAGGGAATCTCCAGCTAACGCAGATCGCTCACCCAGTACAGAGGAATTCAAATTCAAATTCCTGCCCAAACACTTCTCCCCGCTCCCACACACACTCCCGCTCGCCATCTAATCTTAGAAATGAACCTCAGTTACCTAAAGTCCATCCCTTAATTGAGTTAATGTAACTTTATTTGTACATCCTTTTGAAGGTTTCCGTCAAGTTTATTCTTCATTTTTACTTTTCTTGTTAGTAGTTTTCAATCTTGTTTTCCCCTTAGGATAATTGCCCTTAGAATTATGCACGTCTCGAGCTAACTTAGGCCTCAAAGTTGTCTAGCTCAAATTATAAAAGAAAAGGTGGGGTTTTTCAAGGCAACGACATGTTTTATTAAAAGATCCTCCCAAAGTGGTCTTTTTATTGGCAATTGCACCAAATAAAATTATTTTAATATCCATAGTGGGATTTGACATCCAGTTTAAAATTTCAGCTCATTCTGAGTTTATTTGACTATAGTTTTTAATATTTTAATAAAAACTGGGTTTTTCTAGTTTATTTTCATGTTACTTGATTAAAAAGTTAAAAACTATACTTATATATTAAACTTAATTACATGAGACACTTAAATGCATTAAAGGTGGGGTTTTTATTACTCATTGCATATCACTCACATGCAAATCATCTTTTCAAACCCACTTTCAATAAAATATAAATCCCAAATGCACAAAGGTGGGTTTTTTTATAAACAATAGCACATTTTTTATACCACTTAACATGTAAGTGGGATTCTTATGTGCTTTTGCGAATCTAAATCTTATTGTTGTAAACATTTGATGATTTAAAGGCTTTATAGGTGGAGAATTTGAACCCAATAGCTCATGCTTTTGAACTCACATTTGCTATTGCATTCCTAATACCCATCTATACTTCTCCTATTGAGGCATTTTAACTTGTAAATGCATATAGTGGGGTCGTATAACCTAATAGTACATGTGTTATTGCATTTCTAAAACCTGTTTTAACTTTCCAAAGGCCATGTTAAAAGCTTGAGTGTCTTGGGTGCCAATTTTGAGCATGAAAGCACATTCATGCTTTCACTCTCAAAAAGCCCATCTTGCCTTCATTTTGCAACTAAGTCACTAAGGGCAGAGATTTAGGGCAGAATAACACATGCTTTTGATTTCCAAAAATGTGTCCATACTCATCTTGCAAGCCTTAAAAAGTCTTGGACGGTGATTTAGAGGGCAAAAACACATGTTTTCTAATCCCTAAAACCCATCTATACTCATCATTGACTACATTTTTTGACTAAGTCTTTGGACAACGATTTCCAAGGGAAAAGCACATGCTTTTTATTTTTAAAATTTGTTTTTGTAGGGTGTTTTTGAGATGAACATATTTTTGCAAGGCATTTGCACATGGTCGATCATCAACCTTCAAGTTTTGCTTCTTTAATAGGGGCATTTTGGCTTCAAATCCATCATTGATCAATCTAAGCACAACAATCTTGCAGATTTTTATGTGTTTTGCTCTCAATACAACTCATCTAGGGCACTTTTTTGCTCAAAACACCTCTTGTTTGGCCATTTTTCTTTATCAAATCTTCAAGTTATTGCTTCAAGGTAAGGTCTAGGGAATTATTTATCATTTTTACTTGTTTATGATTCTTTTCAAGTTGTATTTGATGCCCTATACACATTTTTGGATTATCATTGCACATTGCATATGATTTGGTCAAAATGATTGCTATTTGTATGCACTTTATTCCTCTAACTTCCTGCACTTAGCAGCAATAGATTTTGACTCAAAAATGTATTCATTTTGCAAGGATTGAGTCAAGATTCATTATCTATTTAAGTCTCATTGCTGTAATCTTTCTAAATCCAAAAATCTTACTGGATTTATTTTTAGATTGCGCATAAAAGACTAAAGAGACTTCTTCCTTTACTTCTTTTGGGAACTGTTGGGTGGATATTTTGCAATCGACAATTTTGTGAAAATCCAATGTCAAAATAGGATGACCAGCCACAACATATGAGACAAAGTCTCTCCTACCTTAAAGGGAAGGCTCCCCCTTCTCACTGTTCCTTGGATCAACTCAAGGTAAGCAAGAAGTTCAGAGATTTTGAAAGGGTATTACCAATATTCTTTCCTCTTAACTTTCAAGAAAAAAAATCACTTACCTGCAGAGCAAGTAATGGGCAAGATGAAATCTCTAACTACACTTATATATAAAGGTGGAAACAGTGATACAGATTAGCCAACACTAACTCAAAGACTAGTTCAAAAGCGTACCGGTTTGGCTCACATTCAGTTTTAATCTATTCTATAAGAATAACCTTTACTATTAGGGCTCAACGACTTCCACAAGTAAAGAATTCTACCTATTTTTGTGAATTAAGAAGGTAATTCAAGCTATTTTCAAAGCTCCTAGTCTATATATTACCAGAATAGCTTCCAGACAAAGCTTTGAATCCGACTATTTCTTAACCTTTTATGCTCAATTGTTTAAACAAAACAACAATAGCATGAACCAAAGCAAACAAATGCAAATTACAGTCAAAGCTTCCATTTTGCACTAATCACAATTGCACTCAATCAAAGTTCAACTCCAATTGTTTCTTTGTATTCAATTTTTATCCAAAATAGTACTACACAAGCAATGTTATTCTTGTACAATTTCTTCAAAGCTTTCTTGCATACAATAAAATATTTTTACAATGAGAGAGACACTCTTTTTGTAGGAAAAGAAGTGAAAAAAGAGGGAAAAGTGGGAGCAACTCAACCAAATTTGACCCGGTCAAACTAGGTGAGAGAAATTATTGGATTACATGTCATAAGGATATGCAATTGAATTACATGTAATTACATCTCATCAATTTATTCTCTCCGACTACAAATATGTAAACTAAAGAAGAAGATGGAAGAAAGTTGAAACAATCTTAGGGAGTGTTTTGAAGGGCCTTGTACTTTGCCATGCAATGTGATATCCCTAATCTCAGAGGTCAAATTAATTAATGACACTATTTAAATAATAAATATAATATCTAAATGATTAATAAATAGTAATAATATGATATAATATAATATAATAATATATTATTAGTGTAACACAAATATTTATATCTTAATAACTAAATAACAAATGAAATATATATATATTTTGACACTATTAATAGTATGTTGCTAAAACAAAATTAGCATATAATAATGAATAATGTCTAAAGCAATACAACATTATGTTATAAATTGACAAATAATAAGTATACTTCGTCAAAAATAATATAGATAAATAAATAAATAAATATGATAATATTTTAATGTAACCATTTCATAGCCAAACTCATGATTCAAATACAAATATAAATTATCTAATCATTAACTAAAATATCATAATACTAATCTGAAACATTATGTGATCTATGTAATACTCTACCTCTGAATCGAATTACAAATAGCTATTAAAATGTCCATGCATACAATAAAACAATCAATAAAGGATACCTATGTGGAATTCTAATTGCATATGGATAATCATCTCACTTGATCAAATATCAAATATAAGAGTTGATCAATATTTGCGATCGATACTTCCTGTGAGGAACCAACTAGTAAAGACTAATAATAGTTTAAAATAATAGTTGACATAATCAAGAGGTATTATTATCATATACGCTCAAATGGTAAGCATCACATTATGATTAGTTTTGAGACGTCTTTTCATCGGTGCTTTTGGGGAGATATATATTTAGCATCTTAAGAAAGTGGCAGGAGGAGATAAGCGGATGTAAAGAAGAATAATAAAGTCTTAAGAAGGCAGCACGAATTATAACCGGAAGAATATAACATAGGGAAGGGGATATACAAGGCTGAATCAGAAGTTATAACCATTGAACAGGCAGTAAACAGTTGGGAACATATTCAATTAACACCGAACACCTCAGCACTTACGGATAGCATTGAAAAGAGTCTTCGAGCCTTCTATATTCATTCCTTGAAATCTCAGATAAACAACAAGAATCATATCATTCTATTGGATCCATTGCCAAACTTGGCAAATTCATTTTCTGAATAGAGATAGTGAACATGACTCTTTCACAGTCAGCAAGGAGTTAACAATCCATATAAAGGAATCCTGGTCTGGAATAAATGTCTTAGTTTATATAGGTGAATACATGATTGGAGAGGATAACGTTTAGAACTCTATATATCTAGGAAGAAGAATAAGAGTGCATATAATTCTATTTAGTAAGGAAACTTGTAACATATACATATTGTCTACAACTATCTACTACTGACTCTAAGAGTAAGCACTTGATAAGCAAGGAGGTGATTGTCCCTAATCTTTCAGGTTAGCTGAGAAGAGATCATTAGATATGAAGACTTATATTGGAAGTTACTAATAGAACAAATAATCTCTCTCTCTCTCTCTCTCTCTCTCTCTCTCTCTCTATATATATATATATATATATATAATTGATTGATTGGGAAAGAAGTGATACTGCACATAATTTTGTTATTTATTTTATGTACAAGAATTTGAAAGAATAAGTGAGAAGAAGTAAAGAAATTATCCCAATTCTAAGTAGGGACACTACAGTGGTATCAGGGCATCGATCTTGCCATCCCATGAGTGAAGGCTTATGGAGACTTACGAGACAAGGACAAGTAAAACTACAATGAATGACTTAGCAAATGAAGTGAGAATGTATATGGAGCAAACCAACCAGACCAACCAAACTATATTGAATCAAATGGAGAAGTCAAATCAAACCCTCCTGCAAGCATTATAGAACATGGGGAACTCCATTAATAAGCTAAGGAATAACTCTTCCCACGGGAAAGATATGAGTTCAAATGAACCAGTTATTAACAAATCATCATCATCTAGAATTCTGAGACCTCCCTTCTTATCTAGAGAAGAAACTCAAAGGGAAGAGGAGGGAATAAACCAACCTATCAATACCATAGTGGAGAATGCAAGAGCCTATGCAAACCTTGAACCCGAAATTAGGGAACTCAACATTTTCAAAGTTTTGTGAGGGTCAAAAACACGAAGTTCCTAAAAGAACAAGAAGATATTTAATAAGGATCTAAAACACAAGGTAAAAAAAGTGATATTGCCCAACTTTGATGGGTCAAAAAAAATGATAGCCCATGCTTGCCTCCAAAAATTAAACACATATTTTACACTTAGCCCAATGACGGAGGAAGACGGACTCCAATTTGCTATACTCCACTTAGAAGGTACGACACATGAATGGTGGCACAATGAGCTTCTCTCCTTAGGACATCAAAACATAATCTCATTTCAGAAATTCTCCCAAAAACTAATCGAACGGTTCAACCAAGTTGAACCTGAATAGTCCTTCAAAGAACTGACTCGTTTAAAGAAAATACGGGACGGTGGAAGCATTCTCTAATGAGTTCCAAAAACTTGTAGTTATGGTTCCAGATTTGTCCCAAAAGAGGCTTACGTACTTATTTGTCAAAGGCCTAAAGGATTCTATCAAAAATATAGTTAAGCCATTAGAACCTCAAACGATGGAAGAAGACATTCAGAAGGCAAGAAAAGTGGAATCTAATTCATCAAAAGAAAGATCTAAGAATTTTTCGACAAAGACAGAGCATAGAAATGAAGACTCACGCAAAGACCAGAGAGAGAAAGAATGTTATCTCTGCAAAGCGAAATGGAGTAGAGGACACCAATACTTGAGTAAGGAAGCCCAAAAACAAAAAGAGGACTCATTGAAGAAAGGCATTTGTTTCAAATGCAGAGGCCCTTGGGAACCTGGACATAAGTGTGACAAGAAAATTCAACTCCATAGAATTGAAGCAACGCATGAAATAAATAATGAAGAGACTACAAACAAGAGTACGAATAGAGAGGATATGGGAATAGAGAATCATTGAAGCTTCGAGGAAGTTCAACTCTACTCATCCGCTAATCAGGAAATGTAAATATCAAACAATACATATATGTGCATATTTTTATGATTATTAATAGAACTTTAATATTTAATTTAAATAAAAGGAAAGAGTGGCAATTAAGGGAGAACTGCTAATGACACCCTATTGTTAGCACCTTCCTAAGAGTGCAATTAAAGGAGAATAGTTAGGGCACCCTATTGCAGCAGTATGTTAGGGAGAATTGCAGTAAGGACACCCTATTGCTCTGTAATTAAGGGAGAACTGCTAAAGCACCCTATTGCAAAATTAGGTGAGGGAGAACTACTAAGGCCACCCTATCATAGTGATAGTTAAGGGAGAATTGCTAGCAAGGCACCCTACTACACTGTGGTTAGGGGAGAACTGCTAAGGCACCCCACTACAGAGAAAATATTATAGAGATCTTGGGATGAGATAAAGTCTCACCTAAGTATTATAAAATGGGGTAATCCTAAAGCGATATCCGTTGAGGCCTAAAGGAAAGATAAAGTCTTCCTTAAGGAAAAAGAAAGAAAGAAATGCACACTAAAAGAGGATTGATACAAGGAAACACATAACAAGGAGCGTGGGAATACTAAGATAAGTTGTTTCTTTATTCTTGATATTTTCAATGAAATATTATGATTTTTCAATTTATATTGTTGTTCTAACTTCAAGATGGAAGTTTTTGTTTCAGGACCATGGGATTGAATATCAAAACGATGTATTGAGAGTTTGGATTGGTTGAGGACAAGCAATTTTGGGCAGGATGGACTGTGATTTCCCCAATCTCAGAGGTCAAATTAATTAAATGACACAATATTTAAATAATAAATATAATATCTAAATGATTAATAAATAGTAATAATATGATATAATATAATATAATAATATATTATTAGTATAACACGAATATTTATATCTCAATAACTAAATAACAAATGAAATATATATTTTGACACTATTAATAATATGTTCCTAAAACAAAATTAGCATATAATAATGATAATGTCTAAAGCGATACAACATTATGTTATAAATTGACAAATAATAAGTATACTTTGTCAAAAATAATATGGATAAATAAATAAATATGATAATATTTTAATGTAACCATTTCATAGCCAAACTCATGATTCAAATACAAATATAAATTATCTAATCATTAACTAAAATACCATAATACTCATCTAAAACATTATGTGATCTACGTAATACTCTACCTCTGAATTGAATCACAGATAGCTATTAAAATGTCCACGCATACAGTAAAACTATCAATAAAGGATACCTATGTGGAATTCTAATTGCATATGGATAATCATTTCTCTTGGTCAAATATCAAATACAAGAGTTGATCAATATTTGAGATCAATACATCCTATGAGGAACCAACTAGTAAAGACTAGTAATAGTTTAAAATAGCAGTTAACATAATCAAGAGGTATTATTATCATATACGCTGAAATAGTGAGCATCACGTTATGATTAGTTTTCAGACGTGCCTTTTCATCTGCGCTTTTGGGGAGATATATATTTAGCATCTTAAGAAAGCGGCAGGAGGAGATAAGCGGATGGAAAGAAGAATAATAAAGTCTTAAGAAGGCAGCACGAATTATAACCAGAAGAATATAACGTAGGGAAGGGGATATACAAGGCTGAATCAGAAGTTATAACCATCGAACAGGCAGTAAACAGTTGGGAACATATTCAATTAACACTGAACACCTCAGCACTTATGGATAGCATTGAAAGACTCTTTGAGCCTTCTATATTCATTCCTTGAAATCTCAGATAAACAACAAGAATCATATCATTCTATTGGATCCATTGCCAAACTTGGCAACTTCATTTTCTGAATAGAGACAGTGAACATGACTCTTTCACAGTCAGCAAGGAGTTAACAATCCATATAAAGGAATCCTGGTCTGGAATAAAGGTCTTAGTTTATATAGGTGCATACATGATTGGAGAGGATAACGTTTAGAACTCTATATATCTAGGAAGAAGAATAAGAGTGCATATAATTTTATTTAGTAAGAAAACCTGTAACATATACATCTTGTCTACTACTATCTACTACTGGGTCTTAAGAGTAAGCACTTGATAAGCAAGGAGGTGATTGTCCCTAATCTTTCAAGTTAGCTGAGAAGAGGTCATTAGATATGAAGACTTATATTGGAAGTTACTAATAGAACAAATAATTTCTCTACATATATAAATATATATATAGATATATTATTGATTGATTGGGAAAGAAGTGATATTGCACATAATTTTGTTATTTATTTTATGTACAAGAATTTAAAAGAATAAGTGAGAAGAAGTAAAGAAATTATCCCAATTCTAAGTAGGGACACTACATGCAATCATGCACTGTAGAAAGATCTGAGATTTCCATTGACTTTGATATAGCTTCAATTCTAATTGCATCGACATATGCTGATTTCACAACCTTCTAATTTGCTGATAGAACCCCATAGGCATTGTTACTTAATTTTAATTCATGCTAAAATTCAGTTTTGAAAGATCAATTCATATTCAAAGTTGCAGAAAAATACTTTTCATTTGTATTGAAAGAATAAGAAATGTCCTTGTATTATTTTTTTTTGAATATACAACTGATATTTACAAAAGAGTGTTGAAAATAAAATTCTCTCACACAAAGTGACCATGAGAGTAGTCTCCTACTTGCTGATATAAATTCTACTCTTCAAAAATAAAAGACAAAAAAGAAAGCGAAAGAGTAAAAGTCATGGGCACCAATCATTGCTTGTAATGACTGGTCGTTTTCCATCAATCTGCCTCCATCCATCCATTTCCTTAGGCCGTGCTCCATCCACGTATCCGAGTCCTACATTCATAAGGCAATTTGTTAGATCTAATGGATCTAAGCAATGCAAACATCTCATTCATTTTCCTAATGTGCCATTCATTTTCATAAAATAAAACATATATCAACAAGGAAAACAAATTATCATACTGAAAAGCTTTAGTGCTAATGTGTTTGTTTCCTATGCAGTATCCTATTTCAGGTACACAGATATTACAGTAGGCTCCAACAAGGGTTATTGAGCCCCACTTACCCATTAGAAATAGAACTTATGAAGCTGATCAAGATAAGTAAAACAAAAGATAAAGCATTAAACGGACATTCCTATCAGTTTTGAAACCTTTTGCTTTAGTATATGCAAGCAAGTTTATGATCAAGACAAATTCAAAATACAGAAACAAACAAAAGCAATTCGTGAATCTAAAGGAGAAGGGAATGAAAGAATGGTAAAGCAAAAACAGATCGAGATATTTCTCTAGTCAAGGAAAAGGTTACAGGCTATAGCTCATACAATTTGAAGAGTACCTTACCAACTGAAATAATAGTAAAATCTGCAAGTATATGGATACAACAATCTTTTGTTTACCATATTTCTTTTTCTCAGTCAAGTGTTTACCAATTTAAATGAATGGTGAGAAATAATACACAGTAAATATACTTCTATGAGAATCAGAGATGTTGCTACAGGATTCTAGTAATATAGCAGCAAATCATATGATACCAGAAGTGTTGAATTAAATGAATATACAGATATGCAAAGATCTGATTTCATAATTCACAAGTTCAGATGTGATACATTGGAGTTTCACCAGCAACTTTCAAAAGAGAATGAGAAAAGTCTAGCATTGAGGGTTTAAATGAATTTGCTTCAAACAGAAATAATAATACCATGACATGAAAGTATATATTATGCAGATTTCAAAAGGGGTTAAAATCTATATTTCCAACAGAGTGCATTTTACTAAAAGAATCAAATTATAAATCACATACAAAAGAACTATGATTTTTTCCAGGAAGTAATTCATAAACGTATATCGGAGATTACATTTTATTCTCAAATATATGTTGGAAAGGGCAGATACCAAGAAGAACAAAGCTTTAAATGTTCCAGCATATACAGACATGGTTCAGATTTTAGAACAGACTATTGCAAAAACTGGTAAATCATGAATAGCACCAAAGGAAGAATGACATCAGTGTTTACCGTACTGGTAAAGAAATCAACGCATACAGACAATGGAACAGAATAGTAGAATTATATTCGTACATGCCGGACATACATTATGCTTCATCAGATGAATAATAGAAGACAAAAGATGATAATAATTTACAATGATCCCAAATGGGATATAAATACTATCCGCCGAACCTTCCCGAAGGAGTCCATCGGCCACAAACATTATATCCGCTACAAACTATTTACCCGTCGGCTACAAAATACAAAACACCGACGACAATTATTCCGTCGGCTACAGAAACACTACCAGAACCATCCAGTCGGCTGACACCATCCCCCCCAAAAAGAAAAGTCGTCTCCGGACGACAATTACAAAATATCTGAAACAAATTAACAAACAAAATACATTAACAGACTAATTACAACAAGATAAATCTGCTTCTGACACATCACTGTCACTTCGTCCCGTGCCTGTAGCCTCTGCTAACACAACACTCTGCCTCCTCAATGAAGCTGATCTTGATAGCCACCTGTGTTGCTTTCTCTGTTTTCAATTCCTCAGTACCTTGACCCAAGTGTCACTGCACTGCCTCCAACTAGATGATTAGCTCCTCCCGAGCTCTCTACGCATCCACCAAGACAGCCTCCTGGCCAACACCTACTCCCAGTGCCTCTAGTACACAGAAAGTCCATCCCTGCAGCAATTTCAACTCTTCTCAACTGGTCAGACTCCCACAACTGATATCTGCAATGACTAGGGGTCTAGGGGGCAATGCCCCCAGCGGGGTCCTACACGGAACACACCGTTTCTATCATTTTTTGCCAATTCTACACTCTTTCTGGCAACCACTGATGCTTCCCCTTCCCTATGGCATCATCTGCTACTCATTCCGAACAACTTGAATCTGTTATCGTTTTTTTTTTTTTTTTTTTTGCAAAATTCCTCTACCTGACATGAACCCAACAACTATCATTGCCTGTGATGAAGTCGTCTCTTCCTTCCTTAGCTCTTCATCTTCATTTTTCGTTCCCCCGTCTCAAGCCTTCAAGTCTTCTTGTAGTGAAATCGCATGGAAGAATAACAATGCCGGCATGTTGTTTTCCACACGTCAAGTAGATTGAAATCCGCAGCCTCCAGATAACGCCGTGGGAACAGGTCCTCCACCAAATGCAACGAATAGGAACTCGCGGAAGACTGCAAGAAGGTAGCCTCAACTGTCCCTGCGCAGAGAGTGAAAGAGAAAATCCGCGGAAAATTCTGTTGTCACATGGAAGTGCATGAAAAAACTCTGTGGAAAGGTTCCGCGGAAGACCTCCTGCAGACAGGTGCCCGTGGAGCAACTCCCACGGAAAGGTGCCCATGGAGCACCTCCCGTGGACAGGTGCCCGCGGCCAACAGGTGTCCACGGAGCACCTCCCGCGGACAGGTGCCCACAGAGTACCTCCCGCAAACAAATGCCCGCGGACCACCTCCGGCAATTTTCTTTTTTTTTTTCCAAATTTTTTTTCTTTTTTTTCTTTTCCAAATTTTTTCAATTTTTTTTTCTTTTTTTTTTCATTTTTTTTTTTCAAAAAAATTGAACAGCACCTCAATTTTGCCTCCTGGCATCGCCATTTTGCAACAACAACGACGAGGGAACCATCTGATCATTCTGCAATGGTGACGGCAACGGCATCTTCCTGGCACAGTAGGATCCGTTGACTGTGTGAGGTACATCTTGCCCGTCCAACGTCCCCAATTTTATCACTCGATTGTCGCTGACCTCCCGGATCTGATATGATCCAGCCCCTCTTGCCTTAAACTTTTCCTATTTGATTTCATTCCGACCATCGTACATGAGTACCAACTACCCCGACTGAAACCTGTTGAGTTTCTCATGCCACGCCTTATGCCTGTTCTGTGTCACCTTCGTCGCCCACTTTGCCTGCGGTCGTTGCGCATCTAGATTATTTCCTTGCCGTCGGCACCCTTCAACTAATTTTATGTTGCGGTGTAACCTTTTCTTTCCGCGTGGTCCGTTCACCTTGTACTAGACAGCGGGATCTTGCTTTTTTCTTGGTTTGGACTGTATGTTCTTTCCCTCAGCTTCAGCCATAACCGCCTTTCCTTCTTTCATTTCTCTGTATTCCTTCAAACATTCATTTGTCTCTGTTTTTTCACCTTCATTGACCCTTAACATATTACAACTCAGGAACAATTCGTAGTCTTCTATCTGCCAGTGGAAAAGGCCATTCACCGAGTCTAGGTCGTCATCATTTGATCCTCCATCAAGTCTCAATACTCCTCCTTCGTCCGGTTCTATTCTCCTCTTTCCTTTGTCATCACTCTCGCCTTCACTTTCAGAATCTGACGATGCTGCCTCCTCACCTACCATTTGTGTGTGCAGGTCAATTATGAATCTTTTGCCTTCGCGCTTCATTGATAGGGTATTTCGTTTTTACTTTTGCTTGCACCAACCAATTCCGTCCCAGAATAGCATCATATCCTTTTCTTTTCAATGGAATGACTATGAAATCTAATAAAAATGGTTGCGTACCAATAGTTACCGGTTGCGCCTTCAAGATTCCCAACGGTTTGATTCTGTGTTGGTGTACTGTGAGCAACTGGAATGCAGGTGGCCATAAGGTCGGCTTTCCCAACTTCTTCCAAGTATCCTCCTGTAACACATTCACGCCGGACCCTCCATCGACAATTGTGTCTGTCAGAACCTTTCCCAAAATTCCCATCTTGACAACCGCCAAATGCCTTCCCATCGTGAGAGCCAGAAGCATTGGGTCTGTTGCCGCCATTGCACTACTATCCCTTCCTGTGTCCTCCACTGCTTTCGAAAATGGTGCATGATTTAGAATGGTCGTTCGTAACTGGGGCATTGTGAGGAGAAGGTCACTTATCTTGACCAGTACCTCCGTTTGTAAGATTTGTCGTACAATGTTTTATTCTGCGAAGTTCCTTGCCAAGGTGCCGGTGATGTCCTTCAACTGAGATGTCCCCGCCAATAATACCTTTACAATTTTCGCCTACGCTTTCCCCAATTTTCTCTTTTCCTCTGCTTGCCTCCATGTAATTGCCAGAACCTCCTCTACATCCGTGCCGACAATGATCAAGTTTACTCCACACTTTGGACACTTGGAATCTTCGTGATCGCCGGATCCGCACCATCTGCGCAGTAGTTTGGGTGTGTTTTTCGTTGTACAATCCCGTGCAAAATGACCCCACAAATTACATGCTCGGCATTGAACGATCGGTCGTCCGTTTGCATCATACTGGGCTCGACTTAGGCTCTCATTATTATTGTTATTGTTCGCACTGTTGTTATTTTGCCCTCTATTATTACTCCTGTACCCTCCGAATGTGGCACTTGCGCTATTCGTATTTCCGCTACTGCTCAACGGGGAAGCCTCCTATGTGAGAAGCACCTGTGGAGATCCTCTTGTCTTCATGTTAAAGGGGCACTCTTTTGTCGAATGGTCTATGATCTGACAAATGTCACAGAATTGGTTCTTTGGACATGATCCTTTAGTATGACCACCGGTCTTACACTCCGTGCACCACAGCTCATTGACTTTTGGCTCCTTCTCCATGTTTTTAAACTCCATCATGCGGATCATGTCCTTTTGGAGGGCACGAACCTTCTTACTATTGCCTTCCTCGTCGCTACTATCACCTCCGGCAGGCTCGTCGTCATCCGAATCAGATGAGCTAGTGTTCTTCTTCTTCTTTGTTTTCTGCTCACTTTCGAGGTCCAATGCTCTGTAATAAGCTTCCATGTATGACGACGGTGGCACAGTTTTCATTTTCCTCCACAACTTCGAGCGGAGGCCTTCCACGAACCATCTTTTTTGAAGTCCGTCTGTCGGCTTGCTTTCCATTTTATTTATTAAGTCTTTTAATCTCCTGGCGTAGACGCGGACAGTCTCATTCCTCCCCTACTTGGTATTGAAAATCTCTGCTACGATTTCATTATCATCCTACAATAGTTTAAATTCTGCCAAGAACTCCTTTTTAATGTTATCCCAGCTATTTAGCTTTTGTGGATCCGTATCCGTAAACCAATCAATCGCTACCCCTCGTAGGGTTGCCGAAAATTGCCTCACCCATTCATTGGCATCTTTAATTCCATTTGCCCGCCAGATCGTCTCACATGTCTTACAATGTCGGATGGGGTCGGCTGTACCATCGCCATCAAACTTCGGCATCTTTTCTTTGTGTCCTGCCATCCCTCCTAGATTTTGTGCACGAGCATTGTTTGTTCCTACAACACTGGCACTGTTCACTCCCGCACCAGCGGTCTGCACTCCCTCACCGGCAGTCTGCACTCCCACACCGGCAGTCTAAACTCCCACACCGGAGGTCTCAACACCTGCAAACCTTGGTGAAGAAGAAGGATCTTCTGAAGTTGTCTCCTGCGGAAGTGTATCTCGGACGAAGAGGCCACTCCACGCTCGTGCTCCCTCGACACTCCAAGTCGTGCAAGTCAATGCTCTTCCGTCTAAATTGTCTTCCCTCGGCAAACACAAATTCAAGAATGCCTCCTGTGCTTCTTCCACCAACTCCACCTGCTATTGAGTCTCCTCCAGCAATTCCTCCGCGCTTTGGTTTTCGTTAGCAATCTTCTGGAATCTCCTTCGGTGGTCTGCCTGCTGTGCCAGAATTAAATTAGCTTGAGTTGCATGAATCTCATCTTTATCCTTCACCGTGTTCTTATTTTTATTCAACAGATTCGACATTTAATTTCCATCCGCCTGCCTGCGTACCAGGCCCATCGGGCAATGGTGCCAAATGTTTACCATACTAGTAAAGAAATCAACGCATACAGACAATGGAACAGAATAGAAAAATTACATTCACACATGCCAGACATACATTATGCTTCATCAGATGAATAATAGAAGATAGAAGATGATAATAATTTACAATGATCCCAAACGGGATATAAATACTATCCGCCGAACCTTCCCGAAAGAGTCCGTCGGCCACAAACATTATATCTGCTACAAACTATTTACTCGTCGGCTACAAAATACAAAACACCGACGAAAATCATTCTGTCGGCTACAGAAACACTGCCGGAACCATCCAGTCGGCTGACAATCAGCAAGTTTTCTTTCATACATGATGGATAACACAAATACCCAATAGATGTGTAGCCATGGTGACTACCCTAACCCATGAAGCCAACTCCATACCACAAAAGCAAGAAGTTGGAGCAAAGGCTTCAATGGTGGGATCAAATCAAATAAAAATGCCCAAATCACAATATATGCTCTCACCAAAGTCTCAAAATGGAGGAAATACTTGGAAATTATCAATAGCAAATGCAAACAACGGGGTAAGAAAAACTATTTTGGGGTTTTGAAGAAATGGGGTATTTAGATCAAAATGAAGAAATACGACTCCAAAATGCAAAAGAGACAAAGAAAAGTAACGACTCAATACTCCAATGTCTAAGGCCATTAGATGTGAGCAAGAAAATTGCAAATTCAAGGCAAAAATCATAGATATCACAGCAAGGATATAACAGCAGATTTCCAATATGCAAACCTCACCTAGATCTGTCCAAAAACTCGAAGAGCTCACACAAGAAATATGGTAACAACAGCAAAATGAATTTCCATTTATAATGGCGTATGATGAATAAATAACTAATACCCATATTTCCAACAGCAAGGTTAGAAATGCAAAATGAAAAACCTAGAATGATTGCAGAACAAACATTTTTTGTTTCTAAACGTGGCGGCAAATAATAGAAATACCTTTAATCATGGTGACAATAGCAAAATTTGGATATTGTGGCTCAAATATGAACATGACCAGCAGAACACAATGGAGAAAGATGTCTTTATTCCAGTCATGATGATATACCACTTAGCAACTCTAGATTTGAAGACATGACGGCTTCAAATTCTAAAGGCCTCCAAACTAGAAAATAATGCATTTCCTTCAAGAATGCAGAAGGTTTCTTCAAAACCCACATACAATGACTTGGATAAATGTGCCCAACAAAGAGAAAATAAAGAAAAGCTACAGTAGTACCCACATTACCTTCAAGATCACACGTCCAAGCTGGAAAAGAGTAGCAAATCAAATATGACGACTCTAAATTCCAGTCACTACATATGGAATCACAAGATAATAATAGGAAATCATGTATTCCTTCAAAAATGCAAAAAACGTGAGTGCAGAAATAACAACAGTAAAGACTCTGGATCCTACCAAGAAGTTGCAGAAAAAGATATCCTCCAAAAACCAGTCATGGCGGTTGCAAATAGAGTCAAATGCCCCTTCAAACCCTAGCCGCATTCCTTTTCACAGCTCTTCAAACAAATGCATATGCTAAAATGAATAACTTTAGGGTTGCAATGAGATATATTATGCCCTCAACCACATGCATAAGTTTTGAAATCCAAGTGTAATAAAGTTTTTATTTCTTTATTTTTTAAACATTATGTAATAATAATGTGTTTTTGGGGGGAAGGAGAGTTTGAAAGGATGTTAGGTGTTAGGATTTAGGGGGTTAAGTCATTTACATTAAGTTTATTATGAGTCAAATATGCCAAATAAATATGTTAAATGATAATTTAAAAATCATTTAATGTTTTGTTTTAAATACAAATGAAGGAACATTAGAATATTTCCTTACGTTGGAATATTTCTTTGAGTATTAATGCATTTGACATATGCCACAAAACTTGGTCTTGGAAGTTATCCAGATATGAAGAGAGGACCTAGTATTATGGATCAGTTAAGATTACGAGGAAGGATTGTAGGAGCTAAGTATATGGTCAAATTTGGACTTTGCCTAGTCAGTTTGGAGGTCTTTATGGCTAGTTGGAGCATTTTTGGGGCAGTTTGACATGAGTCATGGGTTTCATTATGACTTAGTGCAGTTGTCATGGAGTGAGTCATCTTTTTGATAAGATTTGACTCCTTTTTTGCAGAATTGTTTCATTGATTTGGCCCTCAGGGCTTTGTACTTAGTCTTTTGGACTAGGATTGTATGGGGAGCTCTAATTATGTAGAGGTGATTTTGGTGACATATTTTCGTGTCCTTGTCATTTTTCTACATATTTTGTAATTCAATTTGGAGAATACTTTATGCATGAATTGAATCATTTTAGTGATATTTCTGATTTGAAATCCAGCCTTCATCCTTTCTGTTACTGTGTTTGAACAAATGTCTAATTGATAGTTTTATGTGAATTTAGGATTCCTTTTCATTCTGTCTTAAGTATCACCTAGTTGCAGTTTTGTGCTTTTACTTGCAGGTTGTAATTTGTGTCTTTTATTTTGGCACTATTTTGTAAATGTTTCCATGTTCCTCTACTTTCCTTATCAAGACCTTATTATGAAGTACTAATGCAAGTCAGTATTGGATTCAAGTGTATATCAATAGGGGAAATTTCACTATTTTGTTAATAGTCACGTCTTCAATATTCATGAATTTTGGTGTATCACCTCTTAGCTAAGTTCAGTTTTAGGTTCATTTCTGCATTTCTCTCCCTTTTCCTACTAAGTTTGGTTCATTAAAGTTACAAGAGTTTAATTGATCATCCAAAGGAGTCAACCTATAATTTGGAGATCCACTTAGTTTCATAGGAAAATCCCACTACTTGTGAGTGGTTCCATGTTACCTAAAATTTACAGTTCATTTCATTGAAGCTGGTAGGGTGCAAATTTCAGGACTTAACATTTTTGGCACGCCCGATGGGACCAAAGTCAGAATTTTCAAGAAATTCTTGCAGCATGATATGCTACAACAAGTTTGCAACTTTGGAGAAGCTTATTTTCAGCATATCTGGCGACTTCGTTTGTGAAGGAAGGTGACTAATGCTAAAATTTACATGAAAAAGGTGAAAACAAGAAGTTCAAAGTCTTTTGAATACTTGGAGCTGTCATCACCCAAAAAAAAAGGAAGGACTCTTGATCGAATTTCTCGTGCAAAGAGAGTTCAAACTACTCCTCCAAGAGTGTATGCTAGAAGAGGAAGATCATTGCAGAGTGAATGTCCTGTAATATGTTCAACATCACCAACTATTAGAGAAGAGTTACCAGCTATCATTTCAAGAGATTTCAACTTTCAAAATAGCAGAAATAAAATTAGTACAGCAAGTGTTAGTTTTTCTACTACAAGTACAAGCACTTTTTCGTCACTTTCAAGTACTGTACCAGCAAGTACAAGCTCAGTTTCAAAAAGTATATCAACACAAATTCACACAATGGTTGCACCAAGAGCCTTTTCCTTTGTACCAATCAAGGTAGCCCTTTGAATCTACAGCAGCATGATGATATACCACTACAACTTTGAAAGGACTGCTGGAGTTCATGGGAGAAGGAAAAATCATGCCTTTTGAGCACATAAGAGATGTAGCAGTGCTATGCAATGTTCACCATGTGACTCAAGAGAATCTAGCTGTGAGACTATTGGCTGCATCATTCAAGAAGGCAGCATTAGAATGGTTTAGAAGTCTTCCCGTGGCTTCTATATCAACTTGGGATGAGATGGGTGATACATTCACAAGATTTTTTGAAGAGAAATCAGATCATCTATCATTGGTAGAGCAGCTGATTACCATCAAGAGAGCTCCTCAAGAGCAAATGATAGATTTCAATATCCAATTCCAAAAAAACTTGGAATAGAATACCTACTACAGTAAGACCTTCTACTGATCATGCATTTTTTTATTATCTAAAAATCTTACTAGCGATATTTCTATAATGATACAATCAATGTGGGGTCAATCATTACCTCAAGCTTATAGTATAGCTATTAGGGCGGAGAATATTCTTATTCAAGCAAGAAAGATAGCCCCTAGGCCTCCTATGCCATATTTTCCGGATATTCATCCAAATATGCCATTTCATAGACCCCCTCTTTTTGTCATACCTGCTGTTCCAACTATAGAATCTACAGGAAGCCAAACCAATGCTATTGCCAGACCCTCAAATGAACTTCAAGAGATTAAAACCTTTTTGCAGACCTTAGGAAATGAGTTGACTAGCATGAAGAAATAACAATACCAAGGTCCTAGGCCACTATTTCAAGGGTATAACCAACAACAGGAAGGAGCGGCTCAACCCTATCAAAATCAAGGGTTTAATCAGCAGTTTCAGTAGAATAAACAGCCATATCAAGAAAACTATCAAGGTTAACGACAAAATGTTAATCAAAGACCATTTCAACCAAATAATTCAGGGTCTTCAAATCAAGCAAATCCAGTAAGAGATATTGTTCCTGCACAAAATAATCTTGCACAGGATTACGAATGGTGTTATCCATGCAACTAAGCACATAATCAAGCCACATGTTCAAATGAAGTGATCAATCAAGCACTCATGGTCCAAAACACTGCTAGTATACAACAAGATGCATCTTCTACTATACGTGAACAACAACAAGATGTGCATCCCAATGAGACGACATTCCTGAATTGGCAGAGTGGGGAGTTTTGTGGCGTAAATGATGATCCAAAAATCATAACATATGCTAGAGCAAAGAAAAGGGCTCTAAAAATGGATCAAACAATTGATAAAGGTAAAGAGCCTAACATGAATGCTAGACCATTATTCACAAAGGGATCAAATGTACCATAGAAGCCTCCAATCCAGCAAACAAGCAATCAGCCTCACAAAGATGTAGACCCGGCTGCTGCTAAAATATACCAGAAGGTACATTTAGTGTACCTTATAGTGTAGTGGACAGCATGAGGAGGATGAACGTGTCAATGACTATGTGGGCCTCCTTATCTATTCTGGGACAAGATGAGATCTTGAAAAAGGTGTTAAGTGGTGAAGATGTGCAAGAGCAAGCTATTGGGAGTCATGAGAAAATGGTGATGACAAATGTTGAGCCAAAAAATGATGAGAATAGAAAACCATCTACAACAGTTCAAGGTAAGGACGTGAGACCTCCTCCTTTCTATGTTTCCCTAATTATTGGAAAAAATTTGGTACATAACTATATGGTTGATAGTAGAGCAACTTCTTTTGTTATGCCAAAAAGGGTAGCTGATCAATTAGAGCTAAAATATGAACCAATAGAGAAAGGGGTAGTCCAGCTAGATGGTATGTCTATAAATTTCATAGGTCTCATAAAGAATGCTAGTCTGATCTTGCATGCTTGCCCTACCTTTTCTATTCCACAAGACATATATGTGACAAATTTACCTCCCTATTTTGGTCTTTGCTTATCAAGAGAATTTACAGCTAATATAGGAGATTATTTGTCATCTGATTGGTCTCATATGATTTTTTGTACAAGATATGGATCAAAAGTGAATATACAATCAAAATTACTTGCAAGGGATATCATAGAACCTTATATTCCCAGTATGATAAATGCAAATTGTGTTATTTTTGAACAAGATGAACATGTTGATCCTGTTTCACATACCTCTACTGCTGGTATTCCTGATATACTATTAGATGAATGGGCTGAAAGTTATCATCATTTTGAAAATTGTCCTATAGTTCAAGATGTCGGGATGGGTAACTATATATTTCAAGAGGCTGATTTAGTTATGCCAAATTTGGTCAAAGCAACTGATTCTGATTCAAAACAGCAAAGTGAGATCTGGAGCATGTTTCTTGACGGTTCAAGAGGTAAGCAAGGTGCTGGTGGGGGTGTTATGTTAATCTCACCTAAAAATGAAAGGTATTATATTGCTTTTAGATTTAGTTTTTCATGCATAAATAATACAACAAAGTATGAAAGTTTGATTCAGGGACTGCAATGGGCACAAAAGCATGGTATCAAGTGTTTGAAGGTTCATGGTGACAATGAATTTTGTTAGAAGTTGTAATCTTTCCTTGGTGTATTTATAAACCAAGGTTAGAACTCCTTTCTTTATTGTTGTAATATATTAGGATATAAGCCAAGGTATCCTAATATATTTATTTTTGTCCTTTTTCCACTACATCTTATTTTGTCATCTAGTGGAATATGTGAGGACAAATATATATTGTAATTTCTAATTTTAGATTATTCCTCCTTAAGAGGAATCTCACACTTGGCCTCACACACTTATGAATGGTGGCATTCATAGACATGGGAGTTACATTCTAACTCCTCTCTCTCATCTCTATTTAAGAGATGACCCTCTTCTCTCATTTCACAACAATGAGGGTTCTTCCTCTTCTCAATTATTGTATGAGCATTGCTCTCTGTCTCTCTCTCTCTTCCTTCTTAGGCTTTTCATGCCTCATTCATAATGTCACAAGGGGTTTTCTTTGCTTTCCCCTTTCCAAATATCTTGTCTCATGGTGTTGGAGCTTGAAGCTTTCTCTCTCTTATTTTATGGTAATATCTTTTCATGCATTTACTCACTTAGATTCTTTCCTGGTATTGTTTATTTACAGATTTCTTTTTCCATTTCTAACAAATTTATAGTAAATCAAGTGAGGGGCTTGAACGCTATTTAAAATGATGTTCTTAAGGCCTATAGGCATAGAGTTTGGGATCTTCTTGAGGTTTATTGACGCTTTTAACATACTTGCCATGCCAAGAAGTAAAAACCAGCATGCTGATAGGCTGGCAGCTGTGGGAGCTCATTACAATATCATTGATGGTATTACATGTCATGTCCCCATTTTGGAGGATATTTGATTTAATTAATTAATTAATTAGGTTATCCAAAATAATGAATATTTTATGAGGATGACTAATTAATTATTTTAATTAAATAAATAAGTGGTATTAAGTTAATTATTTATAAAGTTATCAAATAAATAAATATAAAAAGGTAACTTTATATTTAATTAATTTAATAAAGTGACTTGAATTGTAAAATATTGTATAAAGTCACTTAATAGATAAAATAAAATAATGTTCTAGAAGCTTCTGGAGAAAGTGGAGAAAAAAGAATAAATAGGCACCCCGGGCTTCATTCTAATCATCCAGATTTGTTGTTGTTGATGTTGATGTTTGTTGATGTGCATTGTGGAGCCTAGGGTTTCTGCAATAGTCACAACTGGCCATTGAGAACGAAAACTCTCAATTGGTACGCAATTTTGAGGGTGTGAAATATCAGTTGAATTATTGCAGCTGGGAGGAAGATACTTCAGTCTTCTATTTGTGCTACATTGAGAAAAAATATTTGTGGCCATTGAGAACGAAAACTCTCAATTGGTACGCGATTTTGAGGGTGTGAAATATCACTTGAATTATTGCAGCTGGGAGGAAGATACTTCAGTCTTCTATTTGTGCTACTTTGAGAAAAAATATTTGAGTACAAAAAGCAGGCCGAAAAAGCAGGCCGAAAAAGCAGTTCGAAAAAGCAGGTCGAAAAAGCAGTTCGAAAAAAGCAGGCCGAAAAAGCAGTCCGAAAAAAAGCAAGCCGAAAAAGCAAAACTGAAAAAGCAGGTCCGGAAAAGCAATCCAAAAAAAAAGCAATTCGAAAAAGCAAAGAAAATTATTATAGCCATCTACAATCAGGGGCGGCAGCTAGAGAGGCACGACTTGGGCACTTGAGGAGGTTATTTTCTGTTCAGTGGTATTGCAATACATCTATTCTCTAAGGCGACTTCATATGCCAGGTCTGATGTGTATTTTCATAGTTGCCTTTCACTGTAGAGTGTTGTTGTAATTATCATTTCGTATCAGACCTATCATTCATTAATAGATATATCATTCATTTTTACATTCCTCACAATGGTATCAGCAATCCATGGCTTTAGTTGTATTTAATCATGCATGTGATTAGCGTACTGCTGTAGGGGAGTATTGAAGTTAGATATTTAGTATTGCATTAGTTTTTCAGTGGCAGCTGTAGGTGCATATTATTTTACCAGCAATTATCATATTTTGATATCTTTGTAAATGCCAAGAGTCTTGGCTAACTTAGTATGAATATTGTATTGGATACTCATTCTCAATTAAGGAGATACAATTGCTGGTCATTAATTGTTGTCTTTGAGCGTTAATATATCATTTTTTATCAGCTAGTTAGCTTGCATACCAGCTGTTTGTTAAAATACCCGTTGGTTGTAGGTGATCATTTTCATGATTAGAACTCATATATGCATTCACTATTGCCAAAATTAGTTGCATATTTATGTTAGGTCATTGTTTAGACAATTTGGAGTCTTTTGTAAGCATTCTCTTTGAGGAAAATCCAAACAAGAATCACTGCAACAATCTGAAAAGTTATATCCGTCATATGACACCTTGTATGCAAAGTGTTTGACAAAATTCTTCAAGCCTTCAATCAACGTTCTAAGGTCGGATTTGAGCAGGACCATTACAGTGGTATCAAAGCTTGCTTGCAAAGTGTTTGACGAAATGTCAAACCACTGAACTATAAAGATTTTTGGTGTTTGAAGAAGTTATAACCTATTGGGGTTATTACATTACAGCACAATCTGACCAGCAATACATAAACATTGTTACAAGGCCTTTAATACCTGACAACAATGAAAATTGGCAAGTTTTTGAAAGTGACGAACAAATCTTGCAATTTATGTTTGAAGAAGATGTTTTTGCTAGTTCCAACCAGCAAAGATATAAAGACCAATTTGGGGACCAAGTGTTGCAGCTGAAGAACAATAAGTTGCCTAAAGGGTTAGTCACACTGGAAAGCATTTTTGATATAGATGACCAAGTGAAAACTGGTAAAGCTAACCTGCTAGTACAGCAAAATCAGTATGAGGATTTGGAGATTGCACCTAGAAAGTGTCTTAAATTTGGTAAAGTAAACTTTGTTGAAGAAAAATAGTCATTTCTTACTTTATTTCAGGAATTTTGTGATGTATTTTCATGGGAGTACAGAAATTTGAAGGGTTTTGATCCATAGCTCGCACAGCATACCATAGAGCTGGAACCAACAGCCAAGCCTATTAGGTAGAAACAAAGGCCAATCAACCCTAGATTGGAGCCTTTAATACAAAAGAAGTTTTCAGACTTATTGAAATCAAAATAATTTTTCCTATCAAGCATACAAGCTGGGTTGCAAATCTGGTTCCTGTAAGAAAGAAAAATGGAGAGTTGAGATTATGTGTAGATTTCAGAGATTTGAATAGAGTCTCGCTGCAAGATAGACATATGCTTCCATCAATGGAGCAAATGCTATAGTATGTGTCAAGAGTTGAACGTTTCTCTTTGCTAGATGGATATTCAGCCTATAACCAAATTTTGGTGAAGGGAGAGGACCAATTCAAAACAACATTCACTACAAAGTGAGCAACAATGGCGTACAAAAGAATGTCGTTTGGATTGTCCAATGCTAGAGCAACCTTTTAGAAAGTGATGGAAATGGCTTTTAGCAATCTAATGTATAAGTTTGTTTTAGTATACCTTTACGATCTTATTGATTACTCTCAAAAGACAGCAGATCACAATGATCATTTGAAGCAAATTTTCGAACGTTGTCGGGCATTTGGTATTTCACTAAATCCCAAAAAAATGCATCTTTTTTGTCCACGAGGGTAAACTGCTTGGCTATATTGTATCGAAAGAAGGCATTACAATGGATCCTGAACGGGTTGCAGCAATTTGGAGTTGCCTTTACCTCAGCATAAAAAGGCGCTCCAAAGTTTTATTGGCCATATTAACTTTGTCAAAAGGTTTCTGCTTAATATTGCAGCATTACTTAAGCCACTTACAGCTATGTTGAAGAAAAACGTTATTTTTTCTTAGACAAGAGAAGCAAAGGACAATTTTCAAGCAATCAAAGAAGCCCTAGCTGCAGCCCCAGTGTTGATAAATCTTGATTTCAACAAGGATTTTATTCTTTACGCGTATGGAGGACTCGATGTTATTTCCACTATGCTAGTACAGTAGAATCTTGAAGGATTGGAATAGCCAATCGCCTTTTTTAGCAAAGGCCCTGAGGACTACGAACAGAGGTATAGTTTCGCTAAGAAGCATGTACTTGCTATTATTAAAAGCCTTAAAAAATTTAGGCATTTTCTATTACATAATAAGGTGTTTTTGCGAGTAGCTCATCCAAGTATCAAGGAGTTTCTTTTAAGTAAGGACTTCAATAAAAAGCGGGCTGGCTGGATAACAAAGGTAATGGAATATGATGTTGAGATTCAAGTGACCAAGCTAGTCTAGGGTAAGGGACTTTGTGAGCAGCTGACTGATGAAGAAGCTTTGAAGGCTAAAGAACAAGCAGAGGCAGTTTTGGTACTACAAATTGCAAAAAACAGTGATAATACAACAAGCTAGTTGAAAGATTTGTCTCATTTTCTTAAAACTATGGAATGCTCGTCGTATCTTGATAAAGCTAAAAGGAGGTACCATAGTTCCAAGAATCGTGGCGATTCACGCAATTCATGGGATTCGGCAATTCGATTCAAGCCAAATGATTTTTTGTGAATTGGTGAATCAAATCAGCGATAAAAGGTTTATGAAATAAGTTACTAAATTTCAAGGGTTTCTTTAATTTGCCGATTCGTGGCCAATTTGATTCCGACTCATGGCCGATTCACAATTCGATTCGGCCTTGCTAATTTCGATCTGATTCTAATTCTTGTTACTTTGGGAGGTACTATAGGCTACAATCTGTTCCTTATGTGTTAGTAGATGATTTACTTTTATGGGAAGATCACAATGGAGTGCTTCTAAGATGCATTGAAAAAGTCCTTTCTGAATTTCATGATGGTTTAGCTAGAGGTCATTTTTCAGCAAAAACTACAACATGGAAAATAATGAGGGCTGGTTATTATTGGCCTATGTTGTTCAAAGATTCTTGTGCTTGGACTAGGAAGTGCGTCAAATGTGCCATGTTTGCAAGAAAGGAGAAACTAACAATAATGCCTTTGCATCCAGTTCAAATGGAACAACCATTTATGAGATGGGGAATTGACTTCATAGGCACCATACATTCACCATTCAATGCTAGACATAAATGGATCTTAATGACAACTGACTATTTTACAAGATGGACAAAAGCAATTGCTTTAAAAGATTCTGATGAAACTACTGTATTAATTTTTTATGAAGACATTGTGACCAAATTTGGTACACCAGACTCTTTCATCGAAGATAATGCAATAGCGTTTGTTGGTTTGAGGGTTGCTGATTGGGCTATGAAGAACGGAATATATCTGAATGCCTCTTCCAACTACTATCCTCAAAGTAATGGGTTGGCTGAATCTACAAATAAAAATCTAATTAAGATAATAGAGTAGACATTGCAGGACAATCAAAGGGACTAGCATTCTAAATTGAAAACTGCATTGTGGGTTGATCGGATAACACCTAAGCAAGCTATTGGAAATTCGCCTTATGTCTTGGTGTATGGTAAGGAGGCAAGGTTACCTATTTCTACAGAGTTACCTATGCTAGATATGGCAAGTCAGCTGATGGTCTTTGAGGAAGGAGATCCTATGGGTGTCAATTATACTAGGTTGATGCAATTGGAAGAAATTATAAATAAAGCTATGCAACAAATGGAATATCATCAGCTATAAATAAAGTGGTTTTTTGACAAAAGAGCAACTCCTAAGTTGTTTAAGGAAGGAGATTTGGTTCTAAGGTGGGATGTTCTCAAAAGAATATCTGGTCATCATTCTAAGTTTGATCATATGTGAAGTGGACCGTTCATGATTGCAGAATGTAAGCAACACAATGAGTATCAATTGTCAACATTGGAAGGAAGTGTGTTGCCAATACTAGTCAATGGTATTCACCTCAAACATTTTTTTGAGGTATGGTTTTTAGTTTTTGTTTTTGTTTTCTAGGTTAGGTTTCATTCTGTTAATAAATGCATTTGCATATTAGTTAGGTTTTCCCTAAGTGTTGTCCAAGCACGTGTCAGTTTTTGTTTTCTTTCATAAGATAGTTTCCTGTTTTCCTTAGGTTTTAAGCTGGTCAAGTTGCTGGTTTGGGTTGTTGAATTAATTCTTCATATCCCCCTATCTCATTCATGCATACATCAATAATCTAGTACACACATGCATATGCATATATATAATGATGCAGCTACTCATAGTCTTGTTGTCAACCTTACATACATCCATATTCACATATCTAACATTCATATGCATTCATTCAATATAAACATTCATCCATGCATAATTAAGATGGTCAAACTATGAAGGTTTCGACTTTAAAGCTGACATTTGAGTTTGATCATGCATATCAGTCAACCTAATAAGAGTCCTAAGTCTTTTTAAGCTCAGTCACATGCATCCTAAACCCAACCAACAACTTTAGAAATCGCATTATGTCAGGTCTAGGTGCTAAGAATGCATAAGTTTGGACTTCATGCCCTATGGGTATAGAAGGCAACTGGTTTTCTAATGTCTAGCAGGTGTCAGCCGACTGGATGGTCCCAACGGTGTTTCTGTAGCCGACGGAATGATTGTCGTCAGTGTTTTGTATTTTGTAGCCGACGGGTAAATAGTTTGTAGCAGACATAATGTTTGTGGCCGACAGACTCCTTTGGGAAGGTTCGGCGAATAGTATTTATATCCCGTCTGGGATCATTGTAAATCATCTTCTATCGTGAATCTTATCAAGCATAATGTATGTTTGGCATACGCGAATATAATACTGCTATTATGTTCCATTGTCTATATGCGTTCATTTTACCTGTATGGTAAACATTTGGCGCCGTTGCCGTATGAATCTGGAAGGTGGGAGGAATGAAGATTAATGCCAAATCAGCTTAACAAGGATCGGAATAAGGCCAAGGGAAAAGATGGAATCCATACTGCACAAGAACATTTAATTCTAGCACAGCAGGCAGACCGCCGATGGAGATTCCAGAAGATTGCTGACGAAAACAAGAGTGCGAAGGCATTGTTGGAGGAGACTCGACAACGGGTGGAATTGGTGGAAGAAGCACGGGAGGACTTTTTGAATTTCTATTCACCGAGGGAAGAGAATCTAGACGGAAGAGCATCGACTCCCACGGCTCGGAGTGCCAACGGAGCAAGAGCGTGGAATGAACTCTTCGTCTGAGATATACTTCCGGAGGGGACAACTTCAAAAAACCCTTCTTCACCAAGGTTCGCAGCGGTTGAGTCCATCGGTGTGGGATACCAATCCGCCGGTGTAGAAGTGCAGTCCGCCGGTGTCGGAGTGCAGTCTGCCAATGTCGCAGGACCGACCAACGCCCGTTTACAGACACCAATCGTGATGGCGTTACCAAAAGAGAAATTGCCGAAGTTTGATGGCGATGGTACAGTCAATCCCATCTGGCACTGTAAAACATGTGAAACGATCTGGAAGACAAATGGCATAACTGATGAAGACGACTGGATGAAACAATTTTTGGCAACCCTACGGGGCGTGGCAATTGATTGGTTTACTAGTACAAATCCGCAAAAGCTAGACAATTGGAATAACATTAAAAAAGAGTTTCTGGCCTAATTTCAACTGTTGCGGGACAATAATGAAATTGTAGCAGAGATCTTCAATACCAAGCAAGGAAAGAATGAAATTGTCTGCGTTTATGCCAGGAAATTAAAAGATCTGATAAACAAAATGGAGAATAAGTCGGCGGATGGACTTCAGAAAAGGTTCGTGGAAGGTCTACGCCCTAACCTGCGAAAGAAAATGAAAATTGTGTCGCCGTCATCATACACAAAAGCTTATAACAGAGCATTGAATCTCGAAAGTGAGCACAAGACAAAAAAGAAGAAGAAGACTAGTTCCTCTGATTCTGATGACGACGAGCCTTCCGGCGAAGATAGCAGTGACGATGAGGGCAGTAGCAAGAAGGTTCGCGCCCTATAGAAGGATATGATCCGCATGATGAAGGAATTTAAAAACATGCAGAAGAAGCCAAAAAGTAGTAAGTTGTGGTGCACGGACTGTAAGACCGACGGTTATACTAAAGGATCATGTCCAAAGAACCAATTCTGCGACATTTGTCAGATCATGGGCCATTTGACAAAGGAGTGCCCCTTTAACATGAAGACCAGAGGATCCCCACAGGTACTTCTTACGCAGGAGGCTTCCCTGTCGGGTAGTAGCGGAAACACGAATACCGCCGATGCTACATCCGGAAGATATAGGAATAATCGGCGTGGACAGAACAATAACAACAACAATAACAATACCAATACAAGCAAAAGCCGGATCCAATATGATGCAAATGGACGACCGATTATTCAGTGCCGCGCATGTAACTTGTGGGGGCATTTTGCACAGGAGTGTCCAACAGCAAATACACCTCAACTATTGTGCCGATGGTGCAGACTCGGCGATCATGACGACTCAAAGTATCCAAAATCCGGAGTGAACTTGATCACTGTCGGGGCGGATGAGGAAGAAGTTCTAGCAATTACGCGGAAACAAGCAAAAGAATATCCGGACCCCGCCGAAGAAAAGAGGAAATTTGCGGAAGCACGGGCGGAGGATGGAAAAGTATCCCAAGCAGCAACACCTCCGGACACCGCCGGCACTTTAGCGAGGAATTCTGCAGAACAAAACATAGTACGGCAAATTTTGCAAACGAAGGTGCGAGTAAAGGTAAATGATTTGTTTCTCACCATGCCTCAACTTCAATCTGCTCTTTCAAATATTGCAGGAGAATCAAGTCAAGGGAAGGAAAAGTCACTGAGAGAACCAAGTCGAGGGAAGGAAAAGGAGATTGCTGTAGGAGGAGAAGATCAGATGTTACTGGCGCTGACATCCGGACGGCACCCTGCAGTCGTCGAGATGGGGATCCTTGGACATGTTCTCACAGACACAATAGTTAACGGAGGGTCTAGTGTAAACGTATTGCCGGAAGAAACCTGGAGGAAACTTGGACAGCCGACATTGTGGCCTCTGAGATTTCAGCTGCTGACAGCTGATCAACATGGCATTAAACCGCTAGGTATTCTCATGGCACAGCCGGTAACCATTGGCACTCAGTCGTTCCTGATGGATTTCGAGGTGATTCCGTTGAAGAGGAAAGGGTATGACGCCATCCTAGGCCGCAGGTGGCTTATCGAAGCAAGAGCCCGACACGACTGGAAGAACACCTTATCACTGGAAAGTAAAGGCCGTTGATTCGTCATTGATCTGCATACCCAAATGGTAGGGGAAGAGGCCCTGTCATCAAATTTTGAGGGAGAGGAGGATGAAGGCAAACAATGGATGGAACCGGATCAGGAGGGCATCCTCCGATTGGATGGGGGATCAATGGATGACGACTTGGATTCCGTCAACGGTCTCTACCACTGGCAAATGGAGGACTATGAGTTATTTCACAGCTGCAATTTCTGTCGATTGAGAACGAATATCCGAAGGAGTTTACTGAAGTAAAGGAGAGGGAGGCACCGTTGGATGTTACACCTGCCCATGCATTCAGTGAAGGAGAGACAATCAAGTACAATGAAGCTACGCTACAAACAATGGATTTGGGGGACGAAACAGAGCCGAAGAACATACTAGTAGGAGATAACTAGGATCCAGTACTCAAGGCCGTGGCATTCAAGATATTTCTGGAATACAAGGATGTGTTTGCATGGACATACAAGGACCTCAAGGGAGTACCGCCAGAATTGTGTGTGCACCGCATCCCACTGGTGGAGGGAGCCGTACCTGTACGAAAGCGACCCTACAAGATGAACAAGAACTATGCAACACGGGTTACAGAAGAAATCAACTGGATGTTGGAAGCTGGCATTATCTTCAAGGCGCAGGCCAATGAATGGGTGTCGGTGATAGCCATTTCATTGAAGAAGGATACTACTTAGATTCGGATATGCGTCGATTTTAGATGCCTGAATGCAGTGACGATCAAGGATCCTTTTCTGATTCCATTCATAGACAGCATTCTGGAGGAGCTCGCGGGACATGAAATCTACTCCTTTATGGACGAGTTCTCCGGATACAATCAGATTTCTATAGCGGAGGAGGATAAGTTGAAGACAACGTTTGTCGTCGAAGATGGGGTCTACACGTACAACCGGATGCCATTTGGGTTGTGTAACGCGTCGGCCACATTCTAGCGGATTATACTGCATATCTTCGACAGGATGTCTGTGGGAAACTTCAAAGCCGTCCTGGATGATTGGTCAATATTTAGCACGGAGGAAGGACACCTGGCAGCACTTGGTGAATGCATGGAGAGATGTCGCAGAGCTCGGCTAGCATTGAATCCCAAGAAGTGCAGATTCATGGTTTCGCACGGAAGACTGCTTGGACACATTGTTTGTAAGGGTTAAAGACGGATCCCGACAAGGTGAGAGTCATTCTTGAAATGCAGCCATCTACTAATGTGACGGGAGTAAAATCTTTTCTCGGGCATATAGGTTATTATAGGAGATTTATTAAAAAATTTGCCAAGGTGTCCCACCCGTTGGATAAGTTAACCTGCAAGGAAGAATCATTTAGATGGGATAAAGAGCAGGACGAGGCATTTGAAGGGCTAAAGGTACGACTGGCTACGGCACCCATTCTGGCATATCCGGACTGGAATAAAGAGTTTCATGTTCATGTGGATGCCTCCAACTATGCGATCGGCGCGACCCTGGCACAGACTGGTAATCATAGACTGGATCACCCAATATACTTTGCCAACCGGTTGTTATCAAAGGCCGAGCAAAACTACAGCACGACTAAAAGAGAAGCATTGGGAATGGTCTATGCTATGCAAAAATCCTGTCATTATTTTCTTGCTACACCGTTTGTGTTCTATGTTGATCACCAAGCCCTGTTCTACATGATTACTAAACTTGTCATCCAAGGGAGGATCAGCAGATGGCTATTCCTGTTGCAGGAATTTACCTTCAAAATCATTGTCCGGCCAAGCAAGAAACATGTCAGTGCCGACCACCTGTCGCGGATCAAAACAAGGGAACCAGCGGAGGGTGTGAATGACGACTTCCCTGACGCGCAGCTATTTCAGATTGGGGTACTGCTAGAATGGTATAGGAGTATTGGTGAGTACCTGTCAACAGGACAGTTTCCCACTGGGATGTCACCAAATGATAGGCGCAAGTTGATAATCAGGAGTTGCACATTTTAATTGATCAATGGATTGCTCTACAAAATGGGGCCGGATCATATTCTTCGGCGGTGTGTGTTGGAAGAGGAGATACTGCAAGTGTTAAAAGAAGCACATGAGGGTCCCACGGGAGGACACATGGGGCCCGACACCACTGCATGGAAGATATTGCTCACAGGTCTCTGGTGGCCGACAGTGTACAATAGTGCGCAGGAATGGGTCGTTGGATGTGACACTTGCCAACGGGCAGGGAAGCCGCTGAAGAGAGATTTCATGCCACTTTACCCCTCACATGCGCAAGAAATTTTTGAGCAATGGGGATTAGATTTCATTGGACCACTGAGGGTGAGCAAGACTCGATGGTGCCGGTACATCATTGTTGCAATGGAGTACCTGACCAAGTGGGTGGAGGCATGTGTGTTACCAGATAACTCGGCCGTCAGCACTGCGAAATTTATTTATGAACAGATCATTACAAGGTATGGAATCCTGTTACAATTAACAAGTGATAGGGGAGGTCATTTTGTTAATCATGTCATCCGCTTGCTCACCACCCAGTTCAAGATTTATCATTCATTCTCAAGTCCGTATTATCCAAGAGGAAACGGACAGGCCGAGGCTACCAATAAAATCCTAGTATCCATCATCTACAAATCCTGCGTGGTGGAAGGTGCTGATTGGGAGAAAAACTTACCCGCCACCCTGTGGGTTTACCGCACGGCGTACAAGGTGACGAAAGGGCACACACCATTCCAATTAATGTTTGGACAGGAAGTGGTAGTCCCAACAGAATTCATGATCCCAAGTCTGCGAATAGCGTTGGAAAACAAGCTGGATGATGACGGAAGCTTACAAGAGCGATTAAACAATCTGAATAAGCTGGAGGAGAAGCGATTGCTGGCACAATGGGCGATGGAAGTAGCACAGAACAGACGCAAGGTCTGGCATGATAAGCATCTGAAACGTAGTAGATTCCAACTGGGACAGTTAGTATTGAAGTATGATGGTCGCAATAAAATCAAGCCGGAAAAATTTAAGGTGTGGTGGGTTGGACCATACCAGATCCGGGAGGTTGGCGACAATGGAGCGATCAAACTATCGATGTTGGATGGACAAGAGGTGCCTCAATCAGTTAACGGATCTAAATTGAAAATATACTGCGCAAGAAGGGTGTCGTCGTCGCCCAGTGCTCACATGAATTCTCCGTCGTCGTCATTCAAGGATTGTGAGACGGTGACGCCAAATGGAGGTACCTCCGTAATTTAATTTTTGAAAAAAAAAAAAAAAAAATTTAAAAGTGAAAGGGCCGCGAGTAACTCTTCGCGGGAGATAGCCCACGGGCACATCTCCGCGGGAGAGACTTCACGGGAATTAGCCCACGGACACATCCCCGTGGAAGAGTGAATCGTGGTCAGCTCCTTGCCAACTTCTCCTGTCCGCAGATGCTTTTCCCGGAGGTCTTAACTCATTACTGCCCTTTAAGTTCTATGCGGCCTTAACTCTCCTTTGTGTTTCATCCTCCGTGGTAAGATCATTCATCTGTGACATCTCCATTGGCAGCAGCTAAGATGTCTGGCCATCCAAATCACTCACCAATCCCTCCACTAGCGAACTGACAGACTGCACATTCTCCAAGTCAAAGGGCTCCTGTTGAAAGTTTCTTCAGCCGTAATCTCATCCTCAACCGCGTAGATCAAGCCAGTAGCCGATATCAAATAAAAATTTTTCTATTACCTCTCTAAGTCGTCTGAATAGAGGCCTGGGGAGAATTGATTCTGTGTGCAGTGATAAGCTGGAGGCTGCAAATTTTTCTTCTCTTGTTGTTTCTCCAATAGGAACAATCGCGCACGGGTTTTGGGCATTCGTGCATGAGTTTTGGCAATAATCACATAACGAACACTGAAGGGCATGGATGCGGAAGTATCAAAGGAGGGTTGAATTGAAAAAGAACACATTGGATTGGAGGAATCATCGCCATTCAGGCAACAGAGCAAGTGCACTAGCGAATCGAAACAAAAAGAGTTCAAGGAAGAGAGGAAGAGATGTGCCCATATCTGCACCTAGAAATTATCAAACTCGACAAAGGAGAAATATCGAAGGCAAAGTTGGGTTGTTTGTGTATTGTTTTCATTGGAAGGACTGTTGATTAAGATTTGTCCTCCAGTATCTTTCCGTGGGATAGGTGTGTTTGTACAGCATAGTCTCGGGCTCTTCCGCGGGGTGAGATTTTTTGTAACAAACGGAAGAAATATATATAAGGAGGAATAAGCCATTTTTGCATGGAGTCAGCGGGCAAGCGGAAGCTGTGGAAGAGTCAGTTGGCAGCAAATATGGAAAAGGATTCAAGATTTTTGGCATCGGGGATTCAAGTTGCAGGCCCCTCGAGTTCTAGTAGCAAGAAGCAGAAGACCAAAGAGGAGCTTACTTATCTCACCGTCCAGTTCGAGAGTCTCAGTGGCAGCGAATGTCGGAGGTGGTGGCAGGAGACCCCGGAGGCAGACCAGATTAAATAGATTCTAATACGGGCACAGCTACATTGGGCCATCCAGCTTCTCATCTTCTCCATCCGGTTGTTCAAATCAGTATTGCGCACCATGATAAAGACATATAGCGCCCGGAGCAGAACAAGTACATTCTTGTACAAGAAGCAGTAGATGAAAGTGTCCTTTAAACCTAGAGATTTCACTAGGGTTTTTGGCATCCTTGGCCCCGATGGGAGGAAAGTGGAAATCAAGAACCATAAACTCTCACGGGAATGGAAGGAGCATTGGATAGATCTAGTGTGTCGGGACCTTACACCCGTGGAGCGGGAGGCAGCAGTTCAGGGGTCAAAGTGCAGAGGGCTTCGCAGGGACTTTATTCGGGAGGGTCACTAGCGGTGTATCATGGATGTCATCAAGAGCAGGTTGACATGTGCCACTCGAGCTTCAGACATAGCATTGCTGCAGATTGTGTTTATGAATGGCATCATGCAGGGAGTGGTATATGATTGGGCCTCGGTCCTGGCTGACAGGAAGGAGGAGTTTATGACCCTTCAGTAGGGAACATTTTTTATGCCGCACCATGCCATCGGGCTGTTTCTGGAGGCTGCAGCTAGCCAAATTCCACTAGATGATTTTGAGGCTCCTCCAAGGGGCAAGTTAGCAGACGGGGAGCCCCCCATATTCTATTGGCGACACTTGGATACAGGATGATCAGCAGCCGGCCACAAGAAAGTACTCCGCGGGCTAGATGCTTCCGGAGAGACAGATAGCGGACGGGAGGGCACTTCAATGAGTGACGGGGCTGAGTACGTGGAAGAAGAGGAGAGCACTTCGGCGGAAGTTGGCAGTGAGGCAGCGGGTAGTGGGCCCACATTCTTTACCCCTCCTCAGTTGTCAACTTCGGCACATTTGACTACCTTTTCGACAGTCATTCCACCATTTGGCCAGCGCCATGCCCCGGTCCTCATGACCCCTTTAGCGGAGGCCGATGTCCCACGAACAATGACGGAGATGGTCCTTCAGACAATGACAAATGTTGTCCCTCGGACAGTCACCGAGATATTGCCGACAGTTGTAGTGGAGGTGGTTCCAGTTGTACCAACGGAGCAAGTTTCACAACCAGATGTTGTTATCGTTGCAATCTCACATAGAGCACAGTTGCCACCGCCGGAGCCTGAGCCGCGGGTTTGGTTGGATGTCATTGATTGTGATGCAGTTGTCACTGTTTTGTCATCTTTTTTAGCAGAGGCCGAGTCAGCCCAGCCAGTACCGGAGGAGAACATGGAGCTTGCACAGTCAGACCAACCGGAGGTGATGGATAGGGCTAGTGTGTTTCTGAGGCAGCAGTTCCGACTCACTCCTGCCAAGCAGGGTCCATCCATTCAGTCTCCTAGGCATTCAAGAACATCACCGGCAGTACCAAAGCCTCAGCTTCAGGAGGAGGGAATGCCACATGCCGTGGTTGTGCTAATAGAAGAGGAGGCGGCATCGGATGTGGGCATGGCTCCCACTGATGAGGAAGAGAAGAGTGATGCGGAATGGTCATTGGAGGACTTCGCCAAGGAGGATTACGGGTCGGATGAGGACAAGTGTCGGGATTACCTCAGGACTATGAAGTTTGCGTTGAAGAAGGGACACGATGTGGCAATTCAGGCCCTGACTCGGCGGAGGGAGTAGCATTTGGTCAGAGCATATACCCGTGGGGTTTGTCCTCGACGATTTCAGACTTGTTTTGTAGACAGGGGTTGGCCGGCAGTGGAGACAGCTAAGATGTTGGCAGATTGGGCTACTGAGTCAGAGTTGGGACCCAGTCACACCCCTCTGATGAAGCTGGCACATGAGATTGTGGGATTGTACAAGGATGTTTACTATAGTCGTCGGCGTGCAGAGGCGGATAGGGTTGCAGCAGAGACATCATTGGCAGCTGAGAGAGAGGCTAGAGAGAAGCTAGCCGCCGACTTGGCCGACCAGCAAGAAGCATGAACCGTAGAGCGGGCGGCACTACTGGCAGATATGGCAGTAGTGGTGCAGGAGAGGGACGTGGCTAGGCAAGGTACAGAAGCGGCTGTCCGAGATAAGGATGCGTCGGAGCACGAGATGCAGTTAGTGAGGAGGCAGCTATGGATGTTGCGCTTCTTCTAAAGGAGGCGGTCGAGGTTAATTCTCAGATTCAGACAGATCTCCGCATCAAGACAGAGCAGGTGTATGAGTTATGTCGCCAGCAGCACTCTTCGGGGACGCCCCCTTCTCTCTAGTATTTGTTTTGTTGTCTATAAGCTGTCTCCTAATTTTGTTAGTCGTCAGGAGACGACTTTTCTTTTTGGGGTGGATGGTGTCAGCCGACTGGATGGTCCTGACGGTGTTTCTGTAGCCGACGGGTAAATAGTTTGTAGCGGACATAATGTTTGTGGCCGACGGACTCCTTCGGGAAGGTTCGGTGGATAGTATTTATATCCCGTCTGGGATCATTGTAAATCATCTTCTATCATGAATCTTATCAAGCATAATGTATGTTTGGAATATGCGAATATAATACTGCTATTCTATTACATTGTCTGTATGCATTCATTTTTCCTGTACGGTAAAAAGCAAGTAAACAATCAGCAAGAGGTCACCAAAAATGTTACTTAATTCTAACTCATGCTAAAATTCAGTTCTGAATGATCAATTCATATTCAAAGTTGCAGAAAAATACTTTCATTTGTATTGAAAGAATAAGAAATGTCCTTGTATTATTTATTTGTGAATATACAACTGATATTTACAAAAGAGTGTTGAAAATAAAATTCTCACACAAAGTGACTGTGAGAGTAGTTTCCTACTTGCCAATATATATTCCACTCTATAAAAATAAAAGACAGAAAAGAAAGCAAAAGAGTAGAAGTCATGGGCACCGGTCATTGCCTATAATGACTGGTCGTTTTACATCCATCCGCCTCCATCCATCCATTGCTTCGGGCCGTGCTCCATCCACGTATCCGAGTCCTGCATTCATAAGGCAATTTGTTAGATCCAATGGATCTAAGCAATGCAAACATCTCATTCATTTTCCTAATGTGCCATTCATTTTCATAAAATAAAACATATATCAGCAAGGAAAACAAATTATCATGCTGAAAAGCTTTACTGGTAACGTGTTTGTTTCCTATGCAGCATCCTATTTCAAACAGGTACGCGGATATAACAGTAGGCTCCCACAAGGGTTATTGAGTCCAGCGCACCCATTAGAAATAGAACCTACAAAGCTGATCAAGATAAGTAAAATAGAAGATAAAGCATTAAACGAACATTCCTATCAGTTTTGAAACCTTTTGCTTTAGTATATGGAAGCAAGTTTATGATCAAGACAAGTTCAAAATACAGAAACAAACAAAAGCAATTTGTGAATCTAAAGGAGAAGGGAATGAAAGAATGGTAAAGCAGAAATAGATCGAGATATTTCTCTAGTCAAGGAAAAGGTTACAGGCTATAACTCATACAATTTGAAGAATACCTGACTGAAATAATAGTAAAATCTCCAAGTATATAGACACAACAATCTTTTGTTTACCGTATTTCTTTTTATCAGTCAAGTGTTATCAATTTAAATGAATGGTGAGAAATAATACACAGTAACATATACTTCTATGAGAATCAGAGATGTTGTTACAGGATTTTAGTAATATAGCAGCAAAGTGTATGATACCAGAAGTGTTGATTTAAATGAATATACAGATATGCAAAGATCTGATTTCATAATTCACAAGTTCAGATGTGATACATTGGAGTTTCACTAGCAACGTTCAAAAGAGAATAAGAAAATTCTAGCATTGAGGGTTTAAATGAATTTGCTTCAAACAGAAATAATGATATCATGACATGGAAGTATATATTATGTAGATTTCAAAAGGGGTTAAAATCTATATTTCCAACAGAGTGCATTTTACTGAGAGAATCAAATTGTAAATTACATACAAAAGAACTATGATTTTTTCCAAGAAGTAATTCATAAACGTATATTAGAGATTACATTTTATTCTCAAATATATGTTGGAAAGGGCAGATACCATGAAGAACAGAGCTTTAAATGTTCCAGCATATACAAGCATGGTTTAGATTTTAGAACAGATAATTGCAAAAAATGGTAAATCATGAATAGAACCAAAGGAAGAATGACATCAACAAGTTTTCTTTAATACATGATGGATAACACAGATACCCAACAGATGTGCAGCCATGGTGACTACCCCAGCCCATGAAGCCAACTCCGTACCACAAAAGCAAGAAGCTGAAGCAAAAGCTTCAATGGTGGGATCAAATCAAACAAAAATGCCAAAAATCACAGTATATGCTCTCACCAAAGTCTCAAAATGGAGGAAATACTTGGAAATTATCAACAACAAATGCAGATAGCAGGGTAAGAAAAACTATTTTGGGGTTTTGAAGAAATGGGGTATTTAGATCAGAAGGAAGAAATATGACTCCAGAACGCAGAAGAAACAGAGAAAAGTAACAACTCAGTACTCCAATACCTAAGGCCATTTGACATGAGCAAGAAAATTACAAATTCAAGGCGAAAATCGTAGATATCACAGCAAGGATATAACAGCAGATTTCCAATATGCAAACCTCGCCTAGATCTGTCCAAAAAATCGAAGTGCTCACACAAGAAATATGGTAACAGAAACAGCAAAATGAATTTCCATTTATCATGGCGTATGATGAATAAATAACCAAAACCCATATTTCCCACAGCAGGGTTAGAAATTCAAAATGAAAAACCCAAAATGACTGCAAAACAAACATTGTTTGTTTCTAAAAGTGGTGGCAAATAACAGCAATACCTTCAATCATGGTGACAACAGGAAAGTTTGGATATTGTGGCTCAAATAAGACATGCCCAGCTGAACACAATGGAGAAAGAGGTCTTAATTCCAGTCATTATGATATACCACTTAGCAACTCCAGATTTGAAGACATGACGGCTTCAAGTTCTAAAGGCCTCCAACATAGAAAATAATGCATTTCCTTTAGGAATCTTGAAGGTTTCTTCAAAACCCACATACAAGGACTTGGATAAATGTGCCCAACAAAGAGAAAATAAAGAAAAGCTACAGTAGTACCTATACTGTCCTACAGACATCCAAGCTGGAAAAGAGCAGCGAATCAGTATGATGACTCTAAGTTCCAATCACCGCATATGGAATCACGAGATAATAATAGGAAATCACCTATTCCTTCAAAAATGCAGAAAATGTGAATCCAAAAATAACAACAGCAAAGACTGGATCCTACCAAGAAGTTGCAGAGGAAGATATCATCCAAAAACCAATAATGGTGATTGCAAATAGAGTCAAATGCCCCTTCAATCCCTAGCTGCATTCCTTTTCATAGCTCTTCAAACAAATGCATATGCTAAAATGAATAACTTTAGGGTTGCAATGAGATATATTATGCCCTCAACCAAATTGCATAAGTTTTGAAATCCGAGGGTGTGTAATAAAGTTTTTATTTCTTTATTTCTTAAACATTATGTAATAATAATGTGTTTTGGTTGGGAAGGAGAGTTTGAAGGGATGTTAGGTGTTAGGATTTAGGGGGTTAAGTCATTTACAGTAAGTTTATTATGAGTCAATTATGCCAAATAAATACGTTAAATGATAATTTAAAAATCATTTAATGTTTTGTTTTAAATACAAATAAAGGAACATTGGAATATTTCCTTGGGTTGGAATATTTCTTTGAGTATTAATGTATTTGACATATGCCACAAAGCTTGGTCTTGGAAGTTATCCAGATATGAAGAGAGGACCTAGTATTATGGATCAATTGAGATTACGAGGAAGGATTGTAGGAGCTAAGTATAAGGTTGAATTTGGACTTTGCCTGGCCAATTTGGAGGTCTTTATGTCTAGTTGGAGCATTTTTGGGGCATAAGTCATGGGTTTCATTATGACTTAGTGTAGTTGTCATGTAGTGAGTCATCTTTTTGATAAGATTTGACTCCTTTTTTGGAGCATTGTTTCATGGATTCAACCCTTAGGGGTTTGTACTTAGTCTTTTGGACTAGGATTGTATGGGGAGTTCTAATTATGCAAAGGTGATTTTGGTGACATATTTTCGTGTCCTCATTTTTCTGCATATTTTGTAATTCGGTTTGGAGAATACTTTAGGCATGAACTAAATCACTTTAGTTATATTTCTGATTTGAAATCCAGCCTTCATCCTTTCTATTACAATGTGTGAATGAATGTCTGACTGATAATGTTATGTGAATTTAGGATTCCATTTCATTATGTCTCAGGTATCATCTAGTTGCAGTTTTGTGTTTTTACTTGCAGGTTGTAATTTGTGTCTTTTATTTTGGCATTGTTTTGTGAATGTTTCCACGTTCCTCAACTTTCCTTATCAAGACCTTATTATGAAATACTAATGCAAGTCAATATAGGATTTAAGTGTTGATCAATAGGGGAAATTTCACTATTTTATTAATATTCATGTCTCCAGTATTCATGGATTTTGGTGTATCACCTCTTAGCTAAGTTCAATTTTAGGTTCATTTCTGCATTTCTTTCCCTTTTCCTACTAAGTTTGGTTCATTAAAGTTACAAGAGCTTAATTGATCATCCCAAGGAGCCAGCCTATAATATTGAGATCCACTCAGTTTCACAGGAAAATCCAACTACCTGTGAAAGGTTCCATGTTACCTGAAATTTACAGTTCATTTCATTCAAGTTGGTAGGGTGAAAATTTTAGGACTTAACAGGCACTTTTCTATTTATTTATATGTAGCAAACCTGTTTATCGTGTCTGATCCAAACTCTTCAGAATCAAGAACAACATTAACTCTAACTATATATTCTGAGGTTATTTCTTCCTCTATGACCAAATTTTCATGTTCAATAAGGACATTGCATCCCATTCGCTCCAAATTACACACGATCTTTGTTTCAATCAATTGATAGTCTTCTAAGGCTACCTGCAACTTTATCAGGAGTTTTTCCAGTGTCTCTTCTTTGTGGCCCATGATTTCTTGACATCTATAGAACATTTCTGAAGATGGAATGACTTCACATGCAATCATGCCATCAAGATTAGTATTTTCCATTTGATTCCTATCACCCAGGATTTCTTTGAAGGTATTAATTTCTTGATTCAAAGAAGTAATAAAGTCATGTAACATTTCTTCAATGCCTCAAATATGTTCAAGAACTTTAACCGCATCTTTGATGGCCTGAACTCCTTTAGAGACAACCTCTCTATACCAAATTTTTACTACAATTATCCATTTTTCTTGAGGTGTCTTAGATGTGGTGACTGTATGCTATGAAGATTATTGGCGAATGACATCATTTTGACGAGCAACTTCTTGCTTAAGCTCATTCTTCTTCTACCACAGCTCATGATTGCTTTTTGACACATTGGCAAGTGCATCTTGAGCAGCTTGCAGACAACACAGTCATGATTGTTTACCAAGTGCAATTTTGGTGAACTTGTAATCTGACGGTTAAGTTCTTTTGCTAGTTTATCCACCAAAGGTTCAACAATTTATGCAAACTTATTCTTTTCAAAATCCACCACAATCCTTGAAACGATCTTCTCTTTCAAAAATTTAGTCTTATTTTTCTTAATAGGATGGTTATCTGGAGGTACGACAAAATTTCTTCTCTTCATAGTATTTTACCCAACAATGCAAGCAAATTGAAACCCTCATTTGGTGAAACAGGGACAACGGCTACCATAGACATTGATCCTTATTTCCATTGTGACCATGCATGCTTGAATTTTCCCAGCTGAATTCATGGGTGCCTGATGAGAAGTTTCTGTCATGAACAAATCGAAGTCGGCCATTGAAGTATCGAGTTGGGAAACCTGACCTTCCGTGAGACTTGGGAAATCTTCTAACACATTTCCCAAATTCTCATACCACTCAGCTATGAAAATAGGAGTAGCCGCCAAAGAGATGGGGAGTGCCAACATGTTCCCTTTTGAAGCGGGGATGGTAAATGTAATCGTGGAGAACCAATCCACATCATTGTCTATATCATCCAAAAAGGGTCTTTCCTGTATGGTGGACCTTGAGTGTTTGTCAGCTGGGGAGGAGATATGATCATAATCTCTCCTTCTTCCTCTTGAACTTCTTCATCTCAGACATGTATGATTTGTCAAAGGGCCAAAGGAAGGACTACAAATGCAGGGCTTTATCAACCTTTGCCAGTACCATCTAGACCCTGGGAAAGCATAACGATGGATTTTGTAATGGGGCTGCCACGGACACAAAAGGGGCATGATAGTGTATTTGTTGTAGTAGATAGGTTCAGCAAAATGGCTCACTTTTTACCATGTAAGTCAACCTATGATGCCTCTCATATAGCAGATCTCTTTTTCAAGGAAGTCATAAGGATTCATGGGCTACCTATCAACATAGTTTCAGAAAGGGATGTGAAGTTTGTAGGAGACTTTTGGAGAACTTTATGGAGGAAACTTGGAACCAATTTATCATTCTCATCAGCCTACCACCCTCAAACTAATGGCCAAACAGAGGTAGTTAATAGAACTTTGGGCAATTTGTTAAGAACACTCACAAGACAACATGTAGCAAAATGGGATGTAATCCTATCCCAAGCTGAATTTGCATATAATGACTCCATCAATAGAAGTACAGGAAAGTCACCATTTCAAGTGGTGTATGGAATTCATCCTAGAGGGATTTTTGAGTTAAGAGACATGAGTTCACAACAACAAGTTAGTGCCCAGGAAGAAGAATTTTCTAGAGCTATAAAAGAAATCCATGATGAAGTCAAAACACAACTCCAAAAAACCTCTAACAAGTATAAGAAGCATGTAGATAAAAAACGGAGACACTTAGAATTTGAAGTGGGAGATTTAGTATGGGCAAATCTCAAGAAAGAGAGGCTACCAAAAGGTAAATCTACCAAGCTTATGTTGAGAAAACTAGGTCCTTGTCAAATACTGAAGAAGTTTGGAACCAATGCTTATGAGATTTGATTGCCACCTGAGATTGGCATTTCTCCCATCTTCAACATAGCAGACCTCACACCATTCAAATCACCTAGTGAAAAAATTGATACAAGACAGATTGCTGATACAAAAGACATTCAACGTCTACCATTTAAGCAAACACCACAGCTAGAAAGGATACTTGATACCAAAGTCATCAAGCAAACAAGAGGAAAGGAGTCCAAGCAATATTTGGTAAAAGTCAAAGGTTATTCGGATGCAGATGTTGTGTGGATGACTGAACAAGATATCAAGAAGCAAGGTACCACTCTACAAGCGCTCATCTCAAGTGGGCTTGAGATAAAATTTCCTAGGGAGTATGGTGCAGGAGCACCCACATAAAATATTTTGGACATGATTTCTGCATGAAGAATTTATCCTGATTTTGTCTTTACGATAAGATCTTTTCTTGGGATTCATACAGATCATTGTGGGGTCATTCTTCCCCATTCATTATTGATCTAGAGTATTCTGTAAGTTGTTCTTCCAGTTTTGTAATAATCTAGAATTTTTCGTAGACCATCTTAGCAAGTATAAATAGAGTTTTAGGTTTAGGCTTAGGTTTAGGGCAAGTTTTGGGGATATGAAATTACAGGGAGAAGAAATTTGTAGGAGAGCAAATGTATATACTGTTCATTTGATGAATTAATTAAGAAGAATTTTATTATATATCTCTTGCCGGTGCTGGTTCCTTTTGATATTGCTTCCGTTGAATATATCTTTGCATCAACTCGTCTGCCATAATTCCTCTGTTGAAAGAATTTTGCAAGTATGAAGGTCGTGACATTAATCCAATAGATTATTTGGCCCAAAAAAGAATCCAACCAAAATCCCATTAATCGTTGTTGGAAAATAACAGGCCGAAATAGAAAAAATAATTTGAGCAGAAGGATAGCTTGCCACGCTACCTCAATCTCCTCTGAAGAAGACCTATGAATTTTCGATTTAGAAAGTATCCAATAAAGACTACGTATAGCCACTCGTCCTAAAGAAGGTTGAATTTCATAGAAAGTTCCACCCCTAACTAAAGTTAGACAACAAGAATATTACAATCCTCTTGATTTTATTCACTCAAACAATACTAGCTACCAAAACTTTAACACACCTTAAGTGGTGATTTCAAAATATAAATTCTTGACTAATAAAAGAATCGATGATCATTTTAATGTTTGAAGTGGCGTCTTTGAAATATTTCACTAGCCTGATAAATATTCTTCCTCGGCAACATTAAAATATCATAAACTTCCATAAAATATTGCCCATAAATATTTGCTCGAGAGATTGTCGACTTCTCTTAGTTCCCTGTTTCTCTAAACCACGTGGATGATTCCTACTATCATTTTTGTAGATACTAATATGGACATTACAACCAGCTACCATGAGCAGAAGACGTTACTAACGCTTCCACCATTATTGTCAAATTGCATCCTTTGATACCCAAAATATTCACCTTTAGCAAGAGTCATTAGGGACATTACAACTGGGTTTCGCTACTTCTATAGGCACATTGTTACTGCATTAATGCCTATTGAAGGTCATGGGAATTAATTCTTCCTTTCCGCCAATCATATTTGATAGGTAATGCCCGATAATGTAATTATCGACAATGTTCATGCCAGAACTGTATGTTTCCCAAAGTGCATTCTAGGCTCTCTTCTCATGTAACAACAATTTTTTTTTGCAAATATTCACGACATTTGGAATTCATTGTGGTAGGATACAAACGTTCTTCTTCTCTTTGGATGTACTAGAACCATCACAAATTTAAAACAAATCCTAAGGACCTCAATTATGAAATCCGGCCACAAATATTAACATGCTAAAACTAGTATTTGTCCAAAAATGGCAGAGGCAACAATATAAGTCTGATAAATACAACCACCAATAGATATTTCAAATGGTTATCAATGTTTAGTAGTCCATTTATAATGCTAAAATGTAAATATGAAGGGGCCTGACTAAATTTTGCGCTCTTAATAAACCTTTAATTTATGTTAGAGAAAAAGGTAGCCTTCATCAATTTTATAATATATCATTTCCTCCCAATAGTGTCGGATAATATCTAAATCACCAATGATGTTCAAAACTAATGTTTGGCACCTGGTTATTATTGGTCTCCACCAAATGCAATTTACGACTTATGCGTTTTTAACCTTGGAAAGCCAAAAATAGGTTCTTGGGGCTCCATTACATGCATTTTAGTACAAAGTCACACTCTATTGGGAACATTGCATATTTTTCATGTTGGTTGGACAAGCCATTTTCATGCAAATCGTGGTCTTCAAGGCCCTTTGCATATTTAAAAATATGCTTTTTTATTTTTCAAAGTCCACAAATTGCTTTCCTAGTGCAAATCGGATTCTCAAAATGCTAGTACATGTAATGCCTTTTGCAAGTAGATGGAAATTTTCATGTAAATGGATTCTTAAAAGTCCATTACATATTTAAAATATGCATTTTCAAGCCAAAATCAGACACTACATATGCATTTTCATGTAAGCATGTAAAAAGACATTGAGTCTACACAACTTGAGTGACCAATTAAGCACATTTTTAATTGATTTTTGAGTTAATATCACTTGAAGGGGTCAAAAATAATATTTACACTATATAGTTTATATATTATGTGCAAATTTTAGTCAAAAAACAATATAGCTTAGATGTTTTATAATAAAACATAAAGTAAAACTCAAAAATAAATTAGAACTATATAGTGATAAAGTCACTTAAGTGAAAAATTAAAAAACAACTCAACATGAAAATAACATAATGTGCACTATAATCACTTAAGTGATAAAGTAACTTAAAAACATAACATAAAGTTAAATTATGTTATATTTTCAAAAAGTGAATCTCACCTATGAAATATAACATTCATATTTGAAATATCTGATTGCTGTCTGGAAAGTCCACTTTTTGGGTACTTCAATGGTCATATCTTTTGACTGCCAAGTCGGATTATACCCTAAGATATACCAAATCGAAGAGAAAACTGAATGCAATAGATTGGACAAAATAAAAAGACTAAAAACAACTAAATACACACTTGAAAATTTAAATAAAGACATTGAAGGCTTCAAAAATCAAGCATAGGCTTAATAAAATGAAAAACGAAAAGGACTTGACAAAATCCTTTAGTAAAAATATTCATTATGCAAATTGGAGTTGATTGGTTGATCAATGTTAACCAATTAAATAATGAATTATCTCAAAGAACTGTGAAACTAAGTTCAAAAAGTTTTATACCATTACCTACATTTTGTGGTGACAAAATGCAGAATGACATGTTGGCCACCTTAGTGTCATAGCTTGTTGTAATTGGGTTAAATAGTTTTAAATCTTGGGCTTAAGAAACAATGACCTCGTGTTTTAGAATTTCATGATATGATTGAAAATGTTGTTTTTGGGAGTCAAAGGGAAATTAATAAACTATATTATGTGCCTAAGTATAAAGCAAAAAGGCTTTTAAGTGAAAGGTGTCTAGTTGAAGCTCAATTGCACAATGGAGATTATAAATAAGGCTTGCATTGTGAAAATTGATCATCCATTTGTCTATTGATTTTATTTTATCTCTTGTGAGGGTTTTTGAGTCTTGTCTTCAATTTCCATTGCTGAAGTATAAGGGTTTGAATTTGAGTTATTGGATCTTCCATTTTTGTATTTTTGTTGCTTGAAAGAAATCAATTGTTTTTGAGGTATAATGTTTGGCTTTGGCTTCTCAATCTGTATCCGCTATATTTGAGAAGTCTTTGTGCAAGAATCGATTGAGCTTTGCAATTCAACTAAGGGAGATGTTGAGTATTCCTGCATTGGAAAGAACTTGTGCTTTCTGATAGAAGGTTGAACTGTTTCCTGTTGGCTATCATTGATTGGAAATTGCGCAGCGATTCATGTCATTAGGAGCCTACAACAAAATTACAGTCCTGTGTTTGTACTTGGGAGGCTTGTGTTTTCCTTTGGGAGACCTGTTTTGACAATTTGAGAGTTGCAAATCACTAGTTCTAGCCTGTGATTACATTGTTAGAGGCCTGTGTTTCTCTTTCTAATAAATTTCTTATTTGGTTGTATTTGCATACATATGATGTAATCAAAATTAGGGAATACAATACCTGCAACTATTTCAAAGTTTATTTGGTGTTGTTATTTTTACAATTTGTATTTATATATATGTACTTTTCAGAAGAAACACAAAAAAGCAAATACATTCCAAAACATCGTATATATAGTGATAACAGATTTACTTGCCAAGTGTTTCACGTAATGTCAAACAACTAAATTGTGAAGAAATTTGGTGTTGTTGAAGTGATAAACCGGTTGTAATTTTTACAACAGCCGATAGTGATAAACAATTCATAGCGCCACAGTTTTAGAGAGTTCAACTCTGGGTTGCAAGGGAGCAAGTTAATTCTTCTAATTTCTACTGCACAGAGTCATTTATGGAGTATTTTCCTAGGAGTTTGAAATTGCAAGGACCATTTATAGCTTCTGAAGGTATTCTCATTTGTGGTTCCTACAATATTCAAGTTTTGGTTGGAAAGATTGTAGAGACTTTGACTACAACGTTTCCTCATAGGGATTTTGTGGTTGGGTTTGTTGAGAGGGTTACATGGAATCCTGTCCAACCAGCTCTTCGAAGACAAAGATTTGAATCATCTCTTAGTTCTCAGTTTGATGATTATGATGAGCCTCTAATGGAGATCAGAGCATTTTATCATAACTACACAATGAGAAGTGCTCATCATCTCTCTTTTGACCCACGGGTAGAGGAATTGATTTCATGCATGTGTGGCTGGTTCTAGGTTCATACCATGTTTTATGGGATGGTTTTGCACCATTTGTAGTTTGTGGGGTTAGTTGTTTCATGTTAGTAGGAGGCTACTTGCAGAGTCTACATGTCCATGACGGTTTTGTAAAGGATGGATATCTGGATATGGTACAAATTCTTTTGGGACTACTGGTTCTCGTTGCACAACTAAACTTCATGCTCATAGCACATTGGTAGGGTGTGCAGGGAGTTTTGATCTACCAAGTGATATCGGATATCCATTTTTCCTTGTTATGGATGGATGTGATTTTCGTCTCTACTAGGATCCAAGTGGAGATAGGGTTGGTGCTATAATTGGGTGAGTCAATGTTGTTGGTCTAGTGACAGTATGCTCAGGATAGCTTTGTGGATAGTGTTATCTTTACATGAGCTTGTAGGTGTCACCAGGGCCATTATACGTATTTATCCTTGGGATACAAGTGAATCATTGTGTTTCTTTGATTCTTGTGATTTCTTGAGGAAAAACAATCTTGGGGAGGGAGGTCTATAATGTCCCTTTTTTAGCAAGACCATGATAGTGGATGGATTTAGCCTATTATTAGATCCTTGTAAGCTAATACTGGTGGTTAGAGGACCCTGTTGAGGGTTATGGCTTCCTTTGGCAGGACTTGCTATTTGTAGTAATTCAATGGATGGTTATGATGAGCTCAAATAAGTTAGAGGAGTTGAATGATGTTCTTAGTTTTTATTTTTGGCTTATGGTTTGAGATCCAAGAATCTTGGAGGGAGCATCTAATTTTAGTAAGTCACCCGATCAAGTTCATTCATCGTCTTTCTTCATCAACATCACACATGTGCTGTCAGATTTTAACTCTGATGCTTCTTCAGTCATTTTCGCGAGATGGATGAATTATGGTTATTATTTAATTAAATACACTAAGTTTGCTATTTTGTTGGTATTGTATATTGGTTGTAATGTCCCACTAGGGAACCCAAGAGAAATAAACCTATTTTACTAAGTTTGCTGAACAATTTTTTTTATGAAAGTTTAAACAATATAAAGATAGCAAAGCAGAAGCAATATATTAAATACACATGACATACACATAAGCAATACAACCACAATTACATTTTTTAAGGGTTTCGTAATGTTGAATCCCACACATGTAAGTTTATTAATTTGAATTCAATAAATATACAATGTCCAAGTCCATAGATAACCACATATACAAGATCTCATAAAATAATATATGAAGTACATAAGATGCCACAAGGCATATCCAAAATGCACAATCATCTGCTACACGTCACTGGGTATGAAATGATAAAGTAGATACAACATGATACAATACATCTCATAGGATCTCAAAATACACAATGTACAAATACAAGAATTCATCCACTGAATATAGCAACATGTCTCCATATGATATGAAAGAATGGTCCAATTGTAACAAGATACATCCAGCATCAATGCCCAATTGTCAGATCTCAATGGAAAAAGAATCACTACCACCTAGCCTCATGGAACCCAAGTGGTCCACTCCTACTATGTTGAGGAGATGATGTCAAGTTCTATATGGATAACAATCCAAAAATTGCAACAAGGATCTAAGGGATTTTTTATAGCTCTCTATCTCAAAGGTACCACATGTATAATAGTGTAAAACATCTAATCCCAAAGGAAACCAACAACATGTAGGAAACCTAGTATGTATATGGGAAAGTGTCATCACGAGTCAACTCTAAGATTACGTTGACAATCTCTCTAGACCCTAGCCCCCTAGTGACTCTATACAGTGTCAAAAGTCATTTCCTACAGACAAGGGAACTAACTAATCAAGGTCACAAACAAGCATATTCTCCCACTCCCATCCTATCCTGTATTAGCACTCAAGGCACAGGCAAGGAACACTAAATTTTTTTAATTCATTTTAACCACATTAATGTAAATGTTATCACTTGTTAAGATAACTTACAATGAATTACCCTGGCAACCACTTTAAGGCTCTGGCCCCCATTGCAAGCGACTTCCCACTATACACATAGATAACCTACCCTAAGCTCATAAATCAAATGCATCTCATTAACTCACAATAGATGCATTCAATCCCATAAAAAAAATTGGAATTACTACTGGTTCTTAGACCAAGACATCATAATTAGTCATCAAGTAATCAAAGGATATGATTTTCACATAATAGGATTAGTTTCCCAATCAGAAAACATATATCACAATCATGACCCAAAATTATAGACTTAATAAGATCTCTATAAAGTAAAAATAATTATTAATGACCATTTACTAAAAAAAGATTTTTATTAAATTTACACTCTTTTTTAAACAAACTAAAGTTAATGCAATTTGAAACATATAATTATATTTTAAATAACGTTTTTTTATCTTTTGTTAATGTTAATGTCATTTCAGTCGGATAAAGCTCACTACATATATGTTTGTGTATACATGTATATGAGATATATATTTAATTAGATATATTACATATATTACACACACACACACATATATATAAAAATCATATTATATATGTGATATTTATGTATATACAAATATAAATGTGTGTTAAATAACAAACTATTATATTAAATATTAATAAATAGACATGCCTCATGAATGGACATGTCTATTTATATTTCATCTGATATAAGAGAGATGGCTATCATTTGGAAAGTACATACCTTAGGGGAAATGCCAATACATTTGCAGCAATCTTATGATCTGAGAAAATCAACATGGTATCAAAGTCAAACTACAAATGATTAGAAAGCAAACATAAATCATGAGTCATCAACATATAGAAAGGTTATGATGAATGTATAAACAATGATCAGCATGACAACAATGAGTATTATAGAGGACGCTTATAAGTTTGGTGATTGAATTTTTTCCATTATCATATCCAAAACAAATAGCTAGATAGAAGTAGGATGGAAGCAAAATAATATTGAATCACAGAAGATAATAGTTGTTCTTGGATGAAGAACAATAGAAGAGACTATATTGTCACTCAAGATGGGATATAACAGACGAAATTCAATCAGAGACAAGGAAGACCAGTGACTTAGGCAGTCTGTAACTCAACCTACATTGTGGTTAATATAGATGCCAAGAAGAAAGGATTGTACCTCAGCGATGGAAAAAGAAAAAATAAAAACTTACCCAACATTATTAAAAAGGCTTAAAGACTTGCTTGATAAAGAAAAGAATCATATTGTTGATAAAACATTCCATGCGACAATTGCTCCAAGCAAGAATCATCTACCAAAAGTCGGAGAAAATGCGAGTCACCATTTGACCACTCTATAAATGAGAAAATACATTCTTTGTACAGTCTAGGTGGTATCAAATGTGTGCTAATTGTTGGAATGGTTAGGCTAAACATTATAAGATATTAAGTTATTAATTGGATTCGAGGCAATATAGTACAAAAGACAAAGGCTGTGATCATGGTTGAAAAGTATCTCTAGAGAAGAACCTTCATTTTTGAAGAGGCATGATTTTTTTTAAAAGTGTAGAATGTGAGGAGCTCATGAGATATGATCATAGAAGCTTGATCTTACCTAATTAGTGTTAAATACATGACATGTAGACCAAGTGGCCCCAAAGGAGGAATGTGGTAGAGAAAAATAGTTTGGAGCACAAAGTACATTGAGGAGCAACCACATTGATATTTTAATCATTGGCTAACAAACAAAGAAGCTTCATGAAAACAAGACCGATGTCAGATTCAGAGGGAGTTTTGCATTTCATTAGAGGTAACCTTGAAAGAGGAGCAGATAGAGGACATGGTTCATTCCTTCAATGATCTCAATAGTATTGATTTAGAGGGAGTAGACCATGTTGAGATGGATTCTCTAGTGATCAATAAATTGTAGCAATCAAGAGCACTGTGATTCATGCATGTACTTCATGACTATTTGGGCCTAACCCTACGTACACTATGAGGTAGCAACGACTTCTAAATGATTATCACTTGTATTTGTAGAAGTTATTGAAAGGTGACAATCTTATAATAACTTAATTTTCCATTATGGTGGATATCTTACAATGTCTATGCAGATCATGATACATTAGACTTTGCATGGTGGATGTTCATATGGTAAGCATTATGAGAATGCACATGCACAAAGCTTATGAACATTTTGAGTACATGGTGAATGTTATGCAAATTGATACAAAGTAGTTCGTGAATATCATATTATGAGATGACATTCAAAAGGCCATTACTTATAGTACTTGGTGAATATCTTGCAACTCGACATTCAGGAGGCCATTGCTCAAAGACTACATGGTGAATGTCAAATGAGATGACATTTAGAAGGCCATTACTCCCAATATCATTACTCAAAGTATTTAGTGAATATCATTTGTTGATATTCTGGAGGCCAATTCTCACAATATCAAATGTGATATCAAAATGTTGAATATCTTCTAATCAAAGATATTACATTGAGATAACATATGGTCCTATGTTTATCCTTCCTAACTAAGAGGGAGTGTTAATGTTAATGTAGTTTTAGTTGGATAAAATTCACTATATATATGTGTGTGTGTGTGTGTGAGATATATATTATATACATAATATTTATATGTGTGTGTATTATTTAACAAACTATTATATTAAATATTAATGAATAGAGTCAATAGATATGTCTCGTGAATGGACATGTCTATCCATATTTCATCTAATATAAGAGAGATGGTTGTCATTTGGAAAGTACATACCTTAGAGGCAATGCCAATACATTTGCAGCAATCTTCCGATCTGAGAAAATCATCTTTTAATAAAAGATAATTTATTAATTCTAAATTCTTTTAAAAATAAATTTAACAATATTTAATAACCTTTTTTTAAAAACAAAATTTAAAATAAAATGTAATGTCCCCGTCATAAAATAAATGTATTTAATTAAACCTTGTTAATGGGTCAATTGATTAAATGTATCTCGGACCCATTTTTATTTTGTTCCTATAGTTTGTGTCACCATTGGCTATCTCTGTACACCCTCGGAAAGTTTCCCGACAGGTAATTAAGCACAACTTGTAGGTAGTCTATAGGCATGGATTGGTGATTATTTTCTTATAACTACGAACTCCTATTTAAGGTTCTCTATTGGTTTCCATTTCAGAAGTGAAAGACCTTCCTTATTTGGCTTACTACGGTTTCGGTGGGATCCAAACCCTCACCCTATTCCGTCTTTTGTAATACTTCATTCAAATCTGGCAAGTTGGAGCATCATCATGCTACGAATATTCATTGTGTTGGTTTGATCTGCTCTTGTTCTGTGTATTTCCATTGGTTGTTTATCTCCATTAAATCTTGCTATTTGTTTACACTAACTGTGCATCATTGACGAAGTTTGACCCCCCATCTCCAGTTCCCACCGTACGACCTCCCATTCTAGCAATGCCCCTCACCCTCTACCCACACTTTCGTATACTATCTCTATCTTAAATCAACCCCAATGTACGGACTACTATACGATCACCTAGCATCTACCATACTTCATTTCCCCCCTCACCTTACACCACCATACATCAAGCTTCCCAACACTGTACAGAGTTTAAGCACACTGTATAGTAACTATCAACACCGTACGGTCATAATTGCTCAACTTAACTTGTCATCCGTACAGCCATCAGCTACTCTAACAACCGTACGGCCCCCTATACACTGTCGTACGGTCAGAAAGAAAACACCGTACAATCCCAGACACAGCACCGTATGGCCTCACAGAGTTTGGATATCAATTTGGACCTAGCCGTACACCATCTTGTTTACCCATCCTGTTACAGTATTCATCTATTCGGGGTTAAATGTATTCAAGAACATCACAGTGGTATCAGAGCCTTGTTCCTGCCTGCCTGTGGAAGTGAATGCAAGTTTATACTCGGAGGAGAAGGCGAAATAACCCTATTGATAGAATGGCAGATCATCAGGATCCTACAACAGAACTCATGAATCTTTTAAGAGAGCTGAACAGTAATCAAATGCAAATCAATGAAACCCAAAGGCTTATGTAGGAAACTCTACAAAAATTGGCTGAGGGAAAGACGACAGGAGAACAAAATGGGCATAGCGACAATTCTGTTTCGAGAAGGACAAACTCTCAACCCTCTCGCTCTGGACCCTCGATACCCATCTTCCTTCCAAGGACGGAAGCACCACGCAAAGGAAGAGAGCCCACTTTGAGGAAATGCAAGAAAAACATCAGGAAGATTGGCTGAACGCGAATATAGAAGGTGATATATCTTACAAACACTATATTGATCTAAGAATGAGATATTCTGGTGGAGGAAATTGCAGTTATTTAAATGATGATCTCAAGAGAAAGATCGGAAAGGTAAACTTATCACCATTTGATGGATCTGGAGTCATTACTGCACAGTCATGGGTCCTAAAGGTAGATACCTATTTCCAACTCAACCCAATGCTCAAAGAGGAAGCAATCAAGTTCGCAGCACTTCATCTGGAAGGAGTGGCACATGAGTGGTGGCATCATGGATTGGTCACTCTCAGTCACGACCAAGTGACCTCTTATGTCGAGTTCACTGAGAGACTCATTGACCATTTTGATGGGAAGGATCCTGAGCTAAACTTCAAAGTTCTAGCTCAGCCAAAGAAAACGGGCACGGCAGAAAACTACATCACTGAGTTCCAAAGGTTGTCAGTACAAGTCACAGACATCTCTGAAAGACGTCGAATTGTGTTATTCATGGATGGGCTGAGAGAGCCTTTGAGAGGTTGGATCAAAGGGTTCAACCTGTGTACACTCAGCGAAGCTATTAAGAAGGTGCGTGACATGGCCGTATCTTCCTCCAAAACTCACACAGCTACACCAACACCATCCCCACAAGAAAACAAGGACAAGGAGACAGTTCAGAAGAAACCTCAAATTGATGAAGATTCTTGGCAAGAACTCCAAAGAAAAAAGCTCTATTTCACATGCAAAGAACCATGGGGTCCTGGTCATCGCTGTCTTGGGAAGGGAAAGATTCACTACATTGAGGTGATGCGTGATGATGACAAAGAAAAAATACCTACAGCGACTGACGAAGAAATTACCCAGCAGGAGAGAATAAATGCCCTGATACAAAAAGGGGGTTCCATTACTACTCTCACTACATCGACTAGAGGTGGTATCTTCAAAGTTTGGGGCACACTTCACAGAAAACGAGTCCTAATCATGATTGATAGTGGCGCCACACTCAATTTCATCAATTCATTTTTGGTCACTAGTAAAGGCCTGTGCGTAGTTGAGCATGAAGGATTTGAGGTTAAGGTTGCAGGAGGAACCTTGTTACCTTGCACTCATGTGATCCCATGGTTACAACTTTCCATGGGAAACTATACCCTGGCAGATGATTTCTTTGTCACAAATTTGGTTGATACTGATATCATTTTGGGCATCCAGTGGTTGGAAACTCTTGACCAATACACTCAAAGTTTCAAAAGGATGGACTTTTCATTTGAGACGGATGGCAAGAAGGTGTTGCTAAGAGGAATGTCAAATAAAGGATCAAGGGAAGTCACAATCAAGAAGATGGAGGCAATTTTTAAACAGGATTTGGCCCCAAATGCTGCAAGTAAAAACAAGATATTCAACACCTAACCACATTCTTTGGATAATTGGTCTGCCCATCTATTGGCTGAGTATTCCAAGAACACTTTTGCATGTGAGTTGATGGATGGTTATGTTCGCAATGAAAGATATAAGGTTATTAATGACCTCATTTACTTCAACGAGAAGATCTACTCAGTGCCTGACTCAGAACTGAAGGAGCTAATTATGGAAGGTTTCCTAGAACCGGGTTTGCATTTGCTTGAGGACAAGCAAATTTTGGGACAGGAGGACTGTAATGTTCCCATCATAAAATAAATATATTTAATTAAACCTTGTTAATGGGTCAATTGATTAAATGTATCTCGGACCCATTTTTATTTTGTTCCTGTAGTTTGTGTCACCGTTAGCTATCTTTGTACACCCTCGAAAAGTTTTCCATGGGTATTTAAGCATGGCTTGTACGTAGTCTGTAGGCATGGATTGGTGATTATTTTCTTATAACTACGAACTCTATTTAGGGTTCTCTGTTGTCGCCATTTCAGAAGTGAAAGACCTTCCCTATTTGGCTTACTACGGTTTTGGGGGGATTCAAACCCTCACCCTATTCCGTCTTCTGTAATACTTCATTCAAATCTAGCAAGTTGGAGCATCATCATACTACGAATATTCATTGTGTTGGTTTGATCTGCTCTTGTTCTGTGTATTTCCATTGGTTATTTACCTCCATTAAATCTTGCTATTTGTTTACACTAACTGTGCATCATCGACGAAGTCCAACCCCCCATCTCCAGTTCCCACCGTACAACCGTACAGCCTCCCATTCCGGCAACGCCCCTCACCCTCTACCCACACTTCCATATACTATCTCTGTCTTACATCCACCCCAATGTACGGACTACCGTATGGTCACCTAGCATCTGTCATACTTCATTTCCCCCCTCACCTTACACCAACTTACGTCAAGCTTCCCAACACCATATAGAGTTTAAGCACACCGTACAGTCACCATCAACACCATACGGTCATAACTGCTTAACTTAACTTGTCATCCATACGGCCATCAGCTGCTTTGACAACCATACGGCCCCCTCATATGCTATCATACGGTCAGCAAGAAAACACCATACAATCCCAAACACAACACCGTACGGCCTCACAAAGTTTGGATATCAATTTGGACCTAGCCGTACACCATCTTGTTTACCCATCCTGTTACAATATTCATCTATTCGGGGTTAAACGTATTTAAGAACATCACATAAAATAGTTTGTTTTTAAAACCCCAATGTTGGGGGAAGCTACTACAACACCCTTGGCTGCACATGGCAACTTATGCTGATACAACAACATTTGTTGTTGCGACAATCATGGCCACTGCAAGGGTGGGATGGGTGATGGCCCCCACCCCGCCATTTAATATTTTAAAAAAAAATTATTATATTTTTAAAAAATGAAAAAATACTAATAATTATATCTTACTATTTTAAAATATATTTTTTTAAAACCAGTTTTAGAATAGTGAACTGATAGGAAAACATTTCCCAACCAATTGAAAATTAACCAATAGTTTCCTTCTAGGTTTTTTGGTGGGATTTTCAATCCAAATTTTCTATCTAAACATGGATGAGTAAATATTAATTTTGTTTGATAGATCTGAATGAGGGTTGACTATTTGGAGATTTTCCTTTGTTTTTCTTTCAAATCCTAGCTAGTAAATCTCTATTCTTGAAAATTCTACTATTGATATTGTTCTAGTTTTTCAATAGAAAATTTTATCAGTATAAATCTATTGTGTAAATCTCTCAGAGGTTTCAAATCAAACAAGTTTCAATTCCATTTTCTAAAATGTAAATCAACATTGTTCCAAAGTTCTATAAATATCAACAAATGCATTCAACCATGGCAGACACGAGGTAGACAAATATTCAAAATAATTTTACATGATGGGTTTCTGAAACCTACCTCAATTTGACCACTGGAGATCCGAAACAATTTGTTGAATGCTTGCAATCTAATACTTCCAAGCTTTCAACGATTTCATTTTGTTCAACTGTCAAATTGCTCTTGAAAAAAACCTGTGTGGAGAAATGAACCAAATTCCTCTAAATAAGATCTCAAAGAATTCGCACTCATACTCCATAACGGTCATAGTAAGTTGTTTCAGGTTATGAAACTTATCCACCCTCTGTTGATGCCACTGATCTAGTAGGACCACTCATGGAAGTTTTCCAGAAATAACTCTCACGTGATATTCTTCATGTCTGATCAAAGTTTATTTTCCTCCATCTTCCACCAGTTTGTTGCAAATATCTCTAAGTGAATAATGGCATGTCTTGCTTTCACATTGGTGTCAAAGTCTTGTATAGAAAAACACCTATTTGATGCGGTCAACCAACTCTCAGCATCATATCCAGTACCTTCACCCTTAAAAAGAGAAATCTTCACCCACAATTGGTCCTTTATTTGAGCAGCTTTGATAGACTCTTGTCTATCCTCATAGGTCCCCTTCTAGGACCCCTAGATCTAGGCCTCTCATCATTCCTAGAATGTTGTGATCCCTCCTGATCAACTCTTCCTGCACAGGTAAGCACTCTAGGATAGCATGTAGTATCTACCTAGTGTCAGGGTCCTTTGATTCGGCAATATAAACTAAAAGAAAACTAAGGGTGGGCACTACATTGATCACCTTAGTGTCATAGCTTGTTGGAACTGTGTTGAAAAGTGTTAAGTCTTGGGTATAGCAAGCAATGGCCTTATGTGTCGAAATATCATGATATTGATAAAAATGTCATTTTTGGAGCCAAAGAGAGTTAATAAATTGTATTATTCAGATATGTGCCTCAGTATAAAGCAAAGGGCATTTAAATGAAAAGGGTCTTCATGAAGCTAACTGTTGGAGTGATAAGGAAGATCTGTTTTATTACTATAAAAGCAATGGCTTGTTGCAAATGAAATCATTCTTAGATATCTTTTGTTTGCATTTTTTGGAGAAATTGGTTTTGAGGGTTTTGAAAAATCTCATGGTTGGACACCTTGTCTTTGCATGCACTTTGTGCTATTCTTGATAATGGTGAATCGTGCCTACTGAATAGTGATTGAATACTAACCTGGGTGACATTTCTAGGAGAAGCGAATCACCTTTATGAGCTACAAATTCATGTGTGGTCAGCATTCATTCCTACTAGGGCTGTGTTCATTTACATTGAGCTGGGTGTACATAATTTACAGGGCTGTGTATGTACTTGTGCCTTGCGATTTACATATATGGTCTGTGACCTATACTAGAAGGCAGTGTTTCATCTCTTTGAGCTGTGATGTGTCTTAGCAGCATTTTATGAAAGGTGCATCATTCTGGTTCAAGTTTGTAATATCCCCTTTTCAAAGGTTAAAGTTAACAAGTAATATTAAATAATAATACAAAATAAATATTATATATATATATATATATATCTTTTATCAACAAGATATCAAATTGATATAATATAATATTATATCAATTGATATAGTAGCAAAATGTAAATTATATAATTACATAAATTATAATATAATTATGATATAATTATATACTATAATATCATCTATACTAAATAATTAGTTAATAAATAATGAATTTATTTATCAACATAAACATTATCAATGATTACAAATTTAAATGTAAAATATTCAAACAAATAGTAATAGATCATAATATTAAAATAGAAAAGTATACAAGAGAGATAATTTCATTAGTAAATACAATAATCATAACAACAATAAATCCAAATGGCACGACCCGTCATGTAGGAGTTTCGCCAATATGTATAAGGAAAGGAAGACGGATAAGGAATAGGGAAGTAGAGGGAGATAATGGAGCTGAGTAGCAGAGCAACACACAGATCTCCATGTGCGAGAAGAGGAGACAACCTCATTAATTGCATCAACAAATCTGCATGCGCTAAGGACAGTCCACGCCTTCAACATCATATTCAAGATGCAGGCCAGGTAATAATACACGCCATCATGCAGGGACTCCATCGAGCATAGATTGGACACCGTAAATCCAACCTTTGGATTGCAGAGAGCTCATGAGTTGGCAGCGGAGGGAAGGAAAAAGGGGTATGACACTCACAAAATAAGATACACAGCAGTTTGGAAAGAATCAGAAAACATAAAGGATGGAGATCCAAGGGGGCATATATAATTTGTGAGAACCATCATAAGTAAGTACTTACCCAGCCACGTCAGTTACAGGGCTTCCAACACCATCACCGTCAGCGGATTCATCAAGTCAAGTTGACAGGCCAAAGATAGAACATGACAAAATGTCCACTTTGAGAATCACAACAAAGAATATATGGAAGAAGGGAGAGATCAAAGGAGAAATACACCCAGATGGAGGCAGCAATAAGATGTAATATCATTGGATTATATAAGATTGCACGGATATAACATTATAGAGAAACAATTTGTATGCACAAGATAATGTTCGGGGGTTTGGAATCTATTCAGACTTGGTATGAATATTATTAGATTATTGCTAAAATGATACCATCAATTAAACATTCGAATCAGCTCATTGAGATCTAGTCAACAGCGAACATGAAGAATAGATAACTGTGACATTTAATGAAAAATAATTAACAGATATATGCTAAATATGAAGGAACAGTATGGAACTGTCGTATCTGGGATAAGCTCACACCAGTCAAAGCATATACTTACTGATTTTGTCTCAAAGAGACACAGTATAAGAGCAATCAAGGATTCCTATAGCAACATATAGGGAAGGAGATAGATCAGAATCAAGATGCCATCAAAGACTAGAGAACTCCAATGAGAAAACACTCACGTCAGCTTAGGATTATTGTCCCAGGGCCCATGCAACTATAAAATAGAAGGAATAATCATAATGACAGTAAACTGTATGGTGTAATTGTGACAGAATGTATACAACAGGAACACATATAATATCTTCAAATACATTAATAACAGCACGAGTTTATCTATCAACAATAATGGGTAAGATGGAAGGAAAAATAATCTGCAGAAGCAGTACCAGTTTTTTCTTATCTAGAAAAGAGAGAGATCACTAGAGTTGACAATAATACATTCACCAAGTACAAGGAAAGTACAAATGCTTGGATTACAAATGTGCACGCTCAAGAGTAACTTATGAAAGGTGATTGTTGGGGTATCAATCATTACAATATAGCTTTTGTGTAATGGATATATAATTTATCAAAGGAGAAATATATCCAAACCTATTGGTGTATTATAGACAATATATATTTTAATAGCCCATTCTTCTTAGACTTATAAATATTAGGCTTATTGTACATGATTCATAAACCCACCAAGGAAGATCAAAGACAGCCCCATCTATGATGAGAAAGTTCATATATATTAGAAATAAAATCATACTTGGTGTCAGTTGATAAAAGTTAGTTCATATGAAGTAACAACTATATCCTTATAGAGTTATTACCATATTAAGAATTTCATGAAATGAAGGACGATATATTAGACAACGATTTCATCTCTAAAGGAAATAATCTCAATTATCCAAGGATCAAACTAAGGAACATTACAAAGTTTGTAATTCAAATGTATCTTTCAACATTGAGTGTATCTTTCAACATTGAGTATATTTGCAAGTAAATTATAATTGCAAATGCAATCAGTTGTGTTTGGCAAGAAATAAAATAGAGTTTAATTTGTGCATTTAATTTGAGAATTTTAGATGCATTTTACTTATTGTTGCAAACCCCAAAGGTGCATAACCATTCACAAATGCAAGGGAACTACAATTTCTAGCATTGTATCAGATTTGAGGTAATATCCTAGTGTGGGATACTTTCATATTACAAATGTAGAGTACCATTTGGATCACCAGCATGTTACACATTATATCTCTTGGATTGCATTATATTGTCCTCTTTTGTTGTATTTTTATTATTTTATATTTAGATCTTAAAGAAGTGAGAACATTAAAAAAATTAACAGTTGAAATTCATCACGGACAATTTTCCTTAGGCAATACCTTTTAAATGGCATCTATGTTGAACATGACATCTTTGGGTCTAGAGCTAATAATATCAAACCTGAGAAGAAAAGACACAATTTTAAACTTTAAGATGGACCTTCAAATGAAGTTCTCAGGACTGAAAGTACAATTGAGTCAAAACAGTTGCATGTAATTCATCTCTGGTTTTAAAAAAATTGTGTATATATCATACTTTTTTCTCTTTGATTATTTATTTTGACTAGTGATGTCAAACAATTTCAGTATTGTTCCTGTCAAACAACGCACCCTTTCACTGCAAAGGTTTCAGCTTCATTTGTGCCACGGCTTCATTGGTGAGTACCTTAATCCACCTGTCTCATGCATTTGTGACAATGGATATTGACATTTACTCTTTATAACCTATGTTGCATCTTTGCCTGTTTTTGTGTATGATGGATTTCGTTTCACATACTTCCTCTTGAGTCGTTCTTCATAAGTAGCAATAATGATTCCTAACAATGCGTAGTTGACGTTTTCAGGTTGTTGCATTACTTCAAACGTGTCTAATTAAACACACCTCTCCTCCAATTGGAAGCGGTAAAGAGAACGATTATATACAAGTACAATGCTATGATGAGTAAGGCTTTTCAGGCACTTTGGCAGATGGAACATGAACCAATTGTGATAATTTTAAAAGCGAAGTTGGCCATTTCTCTTCTTGTCAAGGTGATCTGCAAGATTAAACAATTAATATTATTGACCTTCATGAAGGAGCCATTTGCATCCAAGAGTTCATCTCATGGTATCAGTTTATCCCATTTTATGTATCTTGAATGGAAACCCAGTTTGGAAAAGTTTTGGATTTGAAAACCCACGGCTTGCAGGCACCCATTTTCAATAACATAACCTGTAGTTTGAGGTTTATATTCTTCTATTCTTGTACTATGTTTAGACAAGGTAGAATTTTTTAATTGTGATTTCGAGGCTATGGTGCTGACCCGTTAAGGTGATCCGCAAGATAAGACAAAGCGGTTAGTTAATATTATTGAGCCTCTTGCAGGAACCATTTGCATTCAAGTGCTTATCTCATGGTATGAGTTTATCCCATTTTTTGTGTTTTAAATGGAAACCCAGTTTGGAAAAGAGGTCAGACGGTGAAATGCTATTGGATTTGACAATCCACAGCTTGCATTAACTTTTCAATTACATAACTCGCAGTTTGAGATCTATTTATCTTATTTTAGAATGTGAGGCCTACAAGAGTAGCAGAGATAAATTTGCAAACACTATATGTGACAGTTCTTGGCATAACCTATTCAACGAAGAGTACATTGAGCAATTGGGTGGACTCATCATCATCTTGCACAAGAAGCGAACATTGCTACTTAAGTCTGCTTGAGTTGTCTTGCTGTCCCATAAGCTATTGTTAGCCTCGTGGACGTTAAAATTTTATCTATATATCTATCTTCTATGTTTATATACTCAACTAAAAAAAGCGTAGAGTGATTTAGTTGCAATTCAAGGCTATGGTGGCGACTTACTGAAAATTTTAAGATAGAAGAGCTTCTCCAACTGAGATTTGATGATGCCGAACTTGGAAGCAAGTTGGATAGCACAACTTCAAATGTTTATGGAAGTTTGTCACATCACCTTAGCAATTCAATGAAGAATCATTTCATTAGAATAATTAAAAGTTGTGTGGATCATATGGAGATGGACATGGGAAAAAAAAATTTAAAAATCAACCAATGCTAATTTTCAAATATTCCAAAAAGAAAATTAGATAACCAAAACAAATTGTAGAGATAAGTATGTATTAATTGCATTTATTACAGACATTTAGATACGTATTGATGTGACCAAGCACAATAGAGACCACATTAGCACAAAACATGACGAGGCAGAACGCAACAATGTGAATATGTTTTCATGTGCAATCAGATATGACCATTTCTGTGGGTTTTGCAACCTTTGTATTTGTGGCATGCACTTGTTGGTAGAGGATTGAGGTACGGAAAATGTCAACCATACCAAGGGGAGAAACTCGGATTTTTTTCCTTAAAAAAGTTGTCAAAAACACTATAGAGACGACGGTTTTTGTGGCTGGATAGCCATTGGCTACACTTGTTTGCTCTATGCCGTCAAAGTTGCCTCCTTTATAATAATTACCCGTTGTCTTTTCACATTTAACAGTTGACATCAGCACGAACTATCTCTATAATTGACACATAGTTTGTCTAGTTACTTGTTTCTTTAGGAGAATATTGCTCATTTAGATTTATATTTTTATTGGAAAGCAAAGTATTTCAATGCATTAAGTTTAAATTGTAATTATTTGTTCTACAGAGTTAGATTCTAAAATCAAATTTAACTTAAATTAATGTAATTTTCAATATTTGTTTTTCATTAATTTTTGTTTCTTTTTTATTCTGCCAATTTGGTTGGGGTTTTAAACTTTTTTATTAAGAAATGGATAAAAATGAATCTTACAACAAATAAGAAGAAAACAATTTAAAACAAAGTAATGTTTTTAATATTTTTTATATAAGTTGGATTGAGATTTAATCAAATGTATAATTTGAACAAATAAATAAAAATGTCTAAAATATTGAAAGTTGGTGAATATTATAAATAATTACTTGGTGTTTCTATTTTTTATTAAATTGTCTATATGAAATATATTATTACTATATATTTGAAAAAAGTAGCCATAAAATTTAACTAACTAGATAAATATAGTTTTGAATGTAATGTTGAAGAATCAGTTCTCTCTTTTTTTTTTTGGTTTCCATAGAAATCATTTTAGATTCTATTTAGAAATAAATTAATTTATTTATCTAAACTTTATTAGAATAAACCAAAAAATGAAATTGTATATATTAAAACTAAAATCTAGATATTATGCAATCTTTATTTTTGGATATAAAATTATAATCTTTGTTTCTAATTTTCATGGTTTTCGTGCAAATCATTACAACCTTCAAAATTAAATTAAATTTTATTCATTTTATATTTATAAGATTTATGAAGATGCATGCAAATCATTACAAATCCCAAAATTAAATTAAATATTATTTGTGTGTAATTTTGGAACTTATGAACGCTGTCAATTAGTGTTGAACTTATAAACAAATTATTCAACTTAAAATTTTTTTTACTAAAGTAAAAACTCTATTTTAATTTCAATCTTTCTAATGCATTTCGCTAATTAGAAAATGAACAAATCTTTTGACAATTCCTTTTTATATCATCCACAGTTATAATGAATGTTAATGCTTCTCCTTGGTCAGTGGTCTTGCTCTTTCATATTTAATCACTATACTTTGACCACACCAAAAAAATATTCTTCCACTTTTTTTGCAAAAGGTAGGGACTCTAGCTCTATCAAACCTCTTGTTTGAAATTAAAGTGAAATTTGAGCACAATGAGGGGATGATGAAGTTTTAAAAAATAGAATCCAAAAAATATTGAAATATGAAAAGTATTAAAATAATATAAAAATAATTGCAAAAGCATGCAAAACATATAGCTTGAATAACAATTGAGCAAAGAGATCTAGCAAAAGGAGATGGTAAAGATCAAGATTGAAAACAAGATATAAATTTGTAGTTTGAACCCATTAAATTATTTGCTATAATTATGAGAGGAATAATATGAAATCTAATAATATTCAAATAGGATCTATACAAAGATTAAGGGAAGCATTAGCAGTCCCAAGGGGGAAGCAATTTTGTTGAAAATCTGCAAATTTCCAAGAACTATGATCCTCTAGAGGTGTAGTGGGAACTAATATAACAAAAACATACTAATGATTGAGTTGTGATTGAAAGGACAATTAGAAGGCCCTTGATTACATAAAAAGCAGGTCCATGATGCCTAAAATTGGAATTAACTAGTTAGAATGCCTAATAGTGGTATGTAAAGATAATATAATCTTACAAAGTTGTTGTGACATGTTTAAGAATTAATAATAATTAAGTTTTGCTTAATCACACCAACAATTGAGGTAGGTTGAAAAGATGAATCACCATCATGCTCATTAAGGACCCTTGTAAATCCTTCCACTTGAAATAGTATCTCCAAAGAAGTATTGAGAATCTATTATTAAGATATATAAGAAACGTGATGGATTATCTTAAGTCTCAATTAAATATGTGTGTAATCAATCCTCACATTATTCCAAACATCAAAACCATCAAAACCAGAGGCATTAGATAAGAACACATTCAAAAAATCTATAATAAGGTCATCAAATAAGGGTTCTCTGTTTGTAGCAAGACCTTCATGAGAACCCATGTGTGCAATCAACATCAACCACCAAGGATTTGAGGAATTTTTCTAAAGGAACTTGAGGAATTTTTCTAAAAGAATTGTTAGTTACCAAAATTTGTACCTGGTACTAAATTGCACAAGTTTAGCAATCCTAGCATAACATGGGTATCACTTTTATGTGGGACACTAAAAATGAAGTGAAACAAACCTCTAGATTCTATGTTTTTAGACTTCTAATTTTGTCTCAAAGCTAGGTTTTTAGACTAGCAACTATGAATTGAAAATCCAAACCTAGTTATGCTTTTTGAGGATTATAAAAATAATAGATTGGACTACTTTTTGGAGTTTGCCTGCAACTCCAAGCTTACACATTAAAATGTGTATTCTGACTCATCTTCCAAGTACAAATGAAGATTTGGAAAACGTTGATTTGGCTAAATCAAGAATTCTAGAGAACTTGATTTCTACAATTCGACAAACCAAGTGGACCCTAAATTCACTCCATATGTTCTCCAACTAACTCCAACCTCTTAGAAAAGTCATAAGGCACTTAAAAGAAATTTCTCTCCTTAACAACTTCATTAATCATTAAAACCCTCAAGCATAAGTCAATGTATGCATAAGTCCTTATATTATCAAGTAATCGTACCCCCAACTTAGGTAGCTCGACCATTGCCAAAAGAAATAAATATCAAGCAATTGATTTATAAATAGCATCAATTAATTAATACTTATTACAAACAATGTTAAGGCAAATCTATTCAAAAGACTTATTTCATCAAACTTAGCAACACGACACTCATACCCTAAACCCTATCACCAACTTATGTAGCTCGATCATGTGAAAATGGTGAGACCATGTGGAAATTTCCCTACCATATAGAAAGAGGAAAAAAATAACCTAAACAAACAAAATGTCCCACTTTTGCTTCATTTGAACTCTAGGACTTGAGAAGAGGGTCAATTTAGGGTTTTTTAGAAAATACTTTGTCATTGTTTCCATGGCTGCCATGAATTTGTGTATTCTTCTTGATGTTGGGAATGTTTGAAGGTAAAAGCTTCTTTTGGGTTCATTTATTGTGAGATTTATGCAATTTTTCTAATCATTCCATATGATATTGTCTTCTTCATCTCTCATCAACTCTATTTCTATTGCCAATATTGATGGCGACTTGCAAGATTACATCTTTTCTCTTCACTTGAAAAGGTTCGGTGAGTAAGTTTTACTCTCTAGATAACCTATACATCTCAAGTGTTTCTTTAAAAATATGTGGCCTTTTAAAAATATTATAGTCTTTGTTTTCTTTTTATACTATTAGGATTATCTATGTTAGCTTATGGCTTCACTTATCTTGCAAATTATTTTTTAGTTCTTACTATGATGGGAAATCCGGAAAATGGTCTTGGCCTCTTTGAGTGAGAGTGCAGATAGAAACCTACCTTTTCTCGCTACTTCTAAGATGTTTGCTAGAAATATTTGAAAGGTTTCAATGACAAATTTGAGACTTCTATTATGTTGTTGATGAAAGCTTTTATGTTTACAAATGAACCCATTTGTACAGATAGTTTGAAGAACCTCTTCAAGGGAGAACCTAATCTTAGGTCTTGCCAAATCGTGAGGTCCCACCTGATCCATCTTAGAACTTCTTACATTTTTACTTTAATTATGTTAGCGACACATTATTTTGGCATATTGGGATTTCATGGATAGTGATATTTTGATCATTTAGATTATGTGATGATTGCATGTGATGTTACCTAGAACATGCTTATATATTTTGGCTTATGATGTATATGTCATGATGGTATTATTTTGATTCATTCATAGTAGTATTTTGATATTTATACTATGGTTTTCATGTAGTGTCAATCACTCATTTTTTAGCAAACTTATGTATTTGGCTTATGATTCATATGTCATGATTGTTGCTGGGAAGGAATTGGAAATTTGTATTTACATTTGATTTTTCCTACATTGGTGTATATGGATTAACTCTATAGTAGAGATAAGTATAAATGATCCCAAACTATGGTGTTGAATGCAAAATATGTAAAGATGAGTTATGTGATTTATGTCTAGATATTGCGAATGCAAATTTACATATTGTTATTTTATCATGGATATTAGGATTTATGGGTTTACTATTATTCTACCATGTATGTTGATTTTATGTACACATTTACCTCATATTGAACTACTGATATTTTTCCTAAGTGTGCAAGTAGTGTATCATTGGACATATGGAGAACCCTTTCTAGGTGATTTGTTGTGATATCCTTGTGAAGCCAAGGTTGACCCCAAGGAGGGATACAACCTAACTATAATTTAATTTTGTCAATTGTGAATATTGTGTTGTGTGAATCATGTATTTGTTAATTGTGATTGTAAATAATCCATGTGACATGTCTAGTGCTTGTAAAAGTGACGTGGTTAATGTTGTGATGTGGCATTCCAAGTGGGATGAGTAGGTAGGGTAACCTTTTAGTGACCATGTAGAAACCCTAGGTAAGATTCTTGTTTAGAGAGCGAAGAAGATCTTCCCCATCAACCATTTTTGAAGACCAAAGCTTGGTAGACTTTTGGAGGGTAAATAGTGACTCTATGGGGTAGTTTACGCTAAAATTGACCTTTCCCATGGGTGTTATATGGGTTAGGGGGCATTTATAGGTCATTTGATCTTCCCAAAGACTAATTATGACCTTTCAAAATTTCCTTAGAAGAGAGTCACACCATAGGAGATGGGAAAAGGAGTCTTTTATCAAACCAAGGGAAATCCATCTCATGATGGGTGGTAGGTGAGAGTGGTTGAGAGCCTTCTTAAAGGAGTTTTGGAGGAAATAGTAGGTTAATGCCCACTCTCCAATTTTGGATCACTAATGGAATTAGAGAATCCTAGGCATCTCGAGGATTGGCTAAATGTGGAAAAAGATTACAGAAGGAGAGGAAGATTGGGTAGGATAAAAGGGACCTCAAACCAATCTTGTGCAAGCTTGGAGATAAGGTTGGTACCCATATCTTGTGAATCTATGTTTTTTGAAAATGTGTTCATAATGTGTTACATTCCTTTAAATAGTGCAAAAATTATATGTCATGTGAATGTGCTTGCGAAGTGCTTTAGTGTGTGTAATTGTCCTTCTGTTCATTTGGGATTTTTGTGTCATGATGTGGAGCCTAATTAGACTTGAAAGTTAATTTTTCTCTACTTTATTTGACGCGATTTGCCCCCTAATTTTACTATGGTTGTTTGGGGGTAGCACACCAAGTTCTAGGGGTCAAGGGGCAATGCTCGTTGAGGGTTCCTATGGTAGCGCCCTAGGTAGGGTCAAGAGGCAGTGTCCCTTGTAGGGTCCTGGGATTAGTGACCCTAGCCTCAAAACCAAAAATGAATTTAATATTGTAAAAGACATTGAGAGCTTGTTTTTCTATTAGTTGGCTTATTCTAGACCTAATTTTATAAGAAACAAAATATTGTACAAAAAGGCTTAGGCTTAGGGATTTTATTGTGTATCATGAGATTGTAGCTTCTTGCTATGGTATTGAGTTGTAATCAGGTTGTAATCACTAGATAATAAGAATATTGGACTCATTATTTAGTGGACGTAGCCCTAGGGTTAGGTGAGCTATGTTAGGTCTCAGTGTCTTTTTTTGTGTGATTTATTATTTTATGATATTGGTTATGTTTGCATATAATTGTTATTTTTGTCTGATTAATCCTAACATTTTTTGCTTTTATTATTTTTGCTTTATGAATGGGTGTTTACAAGGTGAGCCTCACCCTTGGGAGGGAAGAGAATCTTTTTGGGGGAAGGGTGTATTGGGAGTGCATTTAGGTGGAGAGTCTCTCTTTGTGAAAGAGAGGAATGCCATATGGGTGTTATGGGCACCATATACCACATTTTCTTCGAGGCCATAATGATTTTTACTTGGGGGCCATCAGGGTTGTGGATGAGATCCTTTTGAAAGCATGTGGAGGTGTATGTGCAGCCTTGTGAAGGCATGTTTTATGTTTGCAATGTGGATTCTCCCTATATGTTCATTTCCACCTTCCTCGTCAATGGATCAATAGAGATCCTAAGTACAAGCCTTGGTTGGGAGTTCTATGTTAAATGTGTTATGGTGAATGTGTTGCAAAAATATGTTATGTAAATACAGTTGTGCAAATGGCTGCAATGTGTGTGATTTTCCCCATCTAGTAAACATTCTCCTATCTTGGGGGTGATCTTGAAAATGTCTATGGCTGAGAGGTGAGCATTTCCATGGGCACATGTATTTTTCATTGCTAGTTCTAATCAATTTTTTTGGAAGTTGGAAGTGAAGACTATTACTGTTTTTATTGTGTTTATTAAAAAGTGCAGGCTTTGTTGTGTAATGTAAAAGGGAGAGTCTCCCCCTTTAGTTGTATTTCCTTGATGTTTTGTTGATAAGTGTTTAAAAGAGTGTAGTTGCAGATTTATGTGTAAAAGAAGAAGAGAAAAGAGTGTAATGATATAGTATATTATCCATTTTTATTGAAAGTGCATGTGTAGATTTATCACACTACAACACTTGGGGTCAAATTGCGATGATAGTATAATTTGTGGTCATTTTCATGCTTTTTTTTGCAACTATCCCCAACGTCGTTGCAATACTGACATTGGTGTCATAATTGTGACACCTGCATGACCATAAGCAAAAAAAAGCATGACATAAATCATTCTCCATTTGTTTTGATTGTGAAGAGTTGCACATGAAAGAGGTGGAGATCTTCAAACAAGGATAGAGAGTTGTGAACATTGCCATGCCCTTGTGATCGGTGCATTTCGTTATTATGCCCTTGTAATCTCTACATTTTGTTGTCATGCCCTTGCAGCTCTATGATTTCATTGCCATGTCACGCCCTTGTGACCTATGTGCCCTTGCTCTACAATTTTCTTCAAGGCTGAGAAGAAGTACCTATGTAAATGTTCTTTTCTTTTCCTTCTAAACATGTAGTCTTTATATTTCTTTCTAAAAATGTATCTCTTTATATATTCAAAGAGATCTTTTTTAAGGTGCTTATTACATATTAGCTCACAACAACAAAATTGATCTAGCTACATACATATTCTAGAATCCAAATAATAAAACAATAAAACTCACTCAACTCGTGCTAAATGACTTACCTCAAGATATTGCACAAAAATAATGCAGACCATGAAATATGGGCAAAGTTCATGAGAAATTTTACAAAAAAAATCATAGCAAATATTTTTAGAAAGAAACAAGTCATAACCTAGTCTTTATATATACAAAGAGATCTTTTTGAAGGTGCTTATTACATATTAGCACAACAAAAAAATTGATCTAGCTACATATATATTCCAGACTCCAAATAATAAAACAATAAAATCACTCAACTTGTGCTAAGTGACTTACCTCAAGATCCTACACAAAAATAATGCAGACCATGAAAAATGGGCAAAGTTCGAAAGAAATTGTACAAAAACATATCATAGCAGATATTTTTATAAAAAAACAAGCCATAACCAAGTTAAATTGGTCTAGTTGTTGATTAGTTGGGTTGATTACAAATTCTTGTAGAACTGTCATCAAATTAGGTACAATAAAATAAACAATAAGTTTTTTCCAGCTAGTAGGATCAAATATAGTTTTTCAAGGTGATAAAATTGCATATGTAGATGCATCACTTGTATGCCAGGCATGAAGTGCATTCCCCAACTTACAACGAATGGTTGGATATAAAGGCTCGATATGTTGGCCCAACAATGGAACCCAAGGATGTAACCATGCATGTATTGGCACAATCTCCCTACGAGGATCCTAAGTATCTATTGATGTTGTTAATTTGGACATCCTATATGATCCAGAATGTTATGAAGTACTGAATACAATAGTAGCTTCTCCCATGTCTCCAAAAAATGTAGCATAGGTTTCAGGGTCCCTTGGCTCCTAGGAATTTGTAGCAACTATTCTCACTATTGGAAGAATAACTTCAGTGAAGAGTTGAGTGAAAGAAGTTGAAGAACCAAGTTATGCTTCTATGTAAATGCCATAATCATGAGGCTCATTCCCTTCTAGAAGCCTCTATCATAATGAAATTACCTCTAATCCATGCAAAGGACGTTGAAGTGGTTCCCAATCTTAAACACTCTTATAAGCAATGGAAAAGAAAATGCAAATGCAAACATGAAAAATTGCACAACTTGTAGTCGTTATATGTACAAAGAGATCTTTTTGGAGGTGCTTATTAATATTAGCACAGTAGAAAAATTGATCCAGCTGCATACATATTCCATAATCCAAATAATAAAACAATAGAACTCACTCAGCCCGTGCTAAGTGACTTAGCTCAAGATCCTGCACAAAAATAATGCAAACCATAAAAAATGAGTAAAGTTCGCAAGAAATTTTACAAAAACATATCATAGCAGATATTTTTAGAAAGAGACAAGCCATAACCTAGTTAAATTAGTGTATTTGTTTATTAGATATGTTGATTACAAATTTCTATAGAACTATCATTAGATTTGGTACAATAAAACGAACAATCAGTTGTTCCCAACTAGCATGATCAAATACAATTTTTTAAGGTGATAAAATTTTATATGTAGATGCATCACTTGCATATCAAGCATTAAGTGCATTCCCCAACTTATAACGAATGGTTGGATATAACGGATCCATATGCTAGCCCAACAATGGAAACCAAGGATGTAACCATGCATGTATTGGCACAATCTCCCTGCAAGGATTCCAAGAATCTATTGATGTTGTTAAATTGGGCATCCTATATGATCCAAAATGTTATGAAGTACTGAATCTGGTAGTAGCTTCTCCCATGTTTCCAAAAAATGTAGCATAGGTTCAAGGTCTCTTGGCTCCCAGGAATTTGTAGTAGTTATTATCATTGTTTGAAAAATAACTTCAGTTAAGAGTTGAGTGAAAGGAGTTGAAGAAGCAAGTTTTGCATCTATGTAAATGCCATAATCATGAGGTTCATTCCCTTGTAGAAGCCTCTTCCATAATGACATTACCTCTAAACCATGCAAAGGATGTTGAAGTGGTTCCCAATCTTGAAACACTCTTATAAGCAATGGAAAAGAAAATGCAGATGCAATGCATGACAAATTCCAAGGTGATCAGACGTTATTTTGAAGGTGATCATGAAAAATCCTAATATCTTAAGATCTTAAATGTAATAAATTGGAGGGTAAGAATCTTGTGAGAAGTGTGTTTTCTTTAAAGAATCATTCCAAATCCAAGAAAGAGCATTGGTTGACTACAAATAATTAGAGAACAAATATAAGCTCAAAAATTTCAAGAGAGTGTGTTGAAAATTAGTATGAATAATAGTAGCAGTCAACTATAGAAGCAACTCATATAGTTGAGATACTATAACCTCCAATTTATTGCATTTAAGATATTAGGATATGTTGGTTTAAGAAAATGCATATGCTATTTCCAAGGTGATCATGACACAACAAGAAAGAATGTAATTGCTACTATAGATTGGTCGAAAAAAGATGAAGTTTTAACACAATAATGATTCATGTTTAACACCATTCACTCGCACATGGATAAACCAATAGATGGCTAAGTTGAAGGAAAAATGAATTCCATTGAAATATGAACTAATGAAAGATGTAGAAGAACCAAATGAGGAATCATGTGAACAACTCCCTGAATGTTTAAGAAAACGAGAAGGCCAAAACAAAAAGAAGAATGGAGGGAGTGAAAAGGAGTTAGAAACAAGAGGACTGAAGAGGAAGGGGATAGAGGATAAGGGGCCACCTCAAAATAAGAAAAGGTCACCCTTATGTCCAAGTAGGCAAGAGACAGATTCCCCCTGTAATGAAAGTAAAGAACAACATATTGAGAGACATAGTGCGGTCGACTTTGAGGCCCTTTCAAATGATGATCAGATAGGGCCCTAAGGCGCAAATGTCTTGGACATTAATTTGAGCACTGAAGATCATGATTAAGGAATTCAAAGTCATGAGGATGAACTAGGTGAAATCACCTCCCTAACATGGCTATCAAAGTGAATATGATGGGGACAAATAATAATATCCCAACCCATTAGGAGTTAGCTAGGTAGATCTAATATTTACCTTTGGATTTGGTTTTCTTCATGCAATCTTATTTACTACAACATTTTTCTAGATTCTATCTAGTGCTCCCATAATATCCTCTATGTTTTCTAGTTGTTGTTTGTGTTGTGTAGTCTCTTTCTGAAGCCGCTCCTTATCCTTCTGGTATACTGCCACAGACTCTCTCTCTCATGCCTTAAATTTTGATCAAACTTCTGAATATTTGTGTCTACCATATCTAAAATTGACTTTATATTGTGTTGTAACTCTAACATAGGTGGTTGATCCTTGATAGCTTTCATTTCAACATTCATGTTTTCAAGATTGGTTAACACCCTCAATTGTAGACCTCTCATGTCAAGCACTTTCTGTATTGTTTCAACACCATGTTCTTGCTTCTAAGCTAACAGTTCTTCAGGTGCATTTTCTTGTAAAACATTAATTTTGTTGAACAATTGTAATCTCTTAGAAAATGCATTCTTGTTTTCTATTACCATTGATAGGCTTCCCTTGAACAAAATCAAAATGAAGAGGCATAAACACACCAAAAAAAAATTCAAAACCATATGTGTAGATATAAACATTAAGTACATGTCCAATATTTTCGCAGATATACACATTAATTATACCAAATTTTTCTTTTAAAACCATATGTGCAGATATAAATATTAAGTACAGCATGTCCAATATTTTTGTAGATATACACATTAATCACACCAAAAAAAATTTCAAAACCATATGTGCAGATATAAACATTAATGACAACATGTATAATATTTTTGCATATATACACATTAATTACACCAATTTTTTCTTTCAAAACCATATGTGTAGATATAAACATTAAGTACAAGATGTCCAATATTTTTACAGATATACACAACCAACTCAATAAGGGTACAAGAATAAGTTATTCCTATGAAGAAGGATCATGTGAGAAAATACAAGGGAATTTGATCAAAATAGGGTAGCAGCGAATATGAATTTGTTAGATTTGTCTTCCTCGAGCAAGGAAAATGTAGGAATGGAAGAAGAAAGTGAGACATTTAGTATGTCTAAATCAAGGAGATTAACTTGAGGTCGAAATTGTATTGTTCTAACCCATGCAACTACTCTAACGATCTCTCTCACTTTGATTCTAGAAGGTAGTATGGTGTGGTAGTATGCATGTATGGATGCCAATTGAGGGACATACAATGTCTAGAGGATTGGATGGAGAGATATTATGGAGATGGCAGGCGGTTGTACACCAAGGACAGAAAGGCCATAGAGTGTGATGCAGGGTGAAGTCCATACAGGAGATAGGTTGTACTTGGAGATGATATAATGGTCGTATGGAGGAGGTCATACAATAGGAAGAGAGGCTCGTATAGTAGGCCTATTTGATCATACGATGGGTCTATGTGTCTACATGGAAGGAGTTATGTGGTCGTACGATGGATACAAGGGGATGTGGGAAGCTATACAAGAAGGGCGTATAGTGGGATGAAGAGGTTTGTACAGTCAATGACTACCACATAGGAGGAGGGTGAATGTCACACGGAATGAAATACAGAATTTGCAGACAATAGAAGGGATGGTAAAATACAAGGAAAAACATAGAATGCTTATGAAATACCTTATTCATTCAACACAAGATAATTTGATAATAATGACTTCATCAATTCGCAAGATAATAGTGTTGTGATTTTCCAAATCTGAGTGAAGTGCTACAGGCGACGAAATAGGGTGAGGGTTGAATCCCACCAAAATTGAAAGAGCCAAATAAGGAAGTTCTTTCACTTTTGAAATGGCGAACAATAGAGAATCCCAACTAGAATTCATAGTATAAGAAATAATCCAAGTTGCATATCTAAAGACTACCTCTAAGCCATGCTTAAATACCTATCGTGGAAACTTCCTAATGGTGTATAAAGATAGTTGATAGTGACACAAACTACATAAACAAAATAAGAATAATTTTGAGATACATAGAATCAATCAGCCCATTACAATAGTCTGATAAATGATTTATTTTATAACGGGAACATTACGGTCCTCCCATCCCAAATTTTTCTTGTCCTCAACAAATGCAATGTCGGGTGTTGGAGAATGTGCTTGGCTTCCCACATCACATCATCCAATGGCAAGTGTTTCTAATGCACCAGATATTCCTTCAATGTGTGGTTTTGTAGAGTCTTCTCACGTACTTTGATGATCTTGGTTGGTTCCGGCTTACCTTCTTCATTGAGTGGTGGAAGGTTTGTGGCTACCATGATGTTCTGCCCTATGGCCTTCTTCAGGCATGAAACATGGAAAATGTTATGAATACAGCTTCCCTCTGGAAGTTCTAGTTTGTACGCAACTTCACTAATGTGATGAACTACACAATAGGGGCCATAAAATTGTGGCTTCAATTTTGTTTTTCCCTTTTTTTCAATGAGGATTGGTGGTATGGCTAGAGCCCAAGATAGACCAAATCTCCTACTTGAAAACTCCTCTCCATTTTGTGTTTGTTGACGTACATCTTCTATTGATTTTGTGCTTGCTATAAGTTTTCCTTCAGGCATCTCAGTATGTCCTATCCCTCTTGAAGCCAATCCTTCACCCTTGGTGTGTGGCTATCACCCAAAACTATTTTGATGAACGAGAAGGGTTCGTACTAGTACAAAGCTTTGAATGGTGCCATTCTGATGGACATGTGGTATGTGGTATTATAGCAATAATGCCCTAGATGTATCCACTTGACCCATGCCCATTGTTGTGTTGAAACATAGTTCCGAAGGTAACCTTCGAGCTACTTGTTCACAATCTCTATTTGTCTGTTTGTCTAAGGGTGGTAACTAGTACTTGGTGACAATTTTGTCCTTGTCAATTGAAATAATTCTGTCTAGAAGATACTGATGAATTTCCCATCCCAATCATTGATAATGTTTTGGGGTAACCCGTGTAGATGAAAAACTTCTCTAAAAAATAGATCGGCAACTTGTGTAGCCTAAAAATCTAAGGGGATGGTGAAGAAGTGTGTGTACTTTGTCAATCTTTCAATCACCACAAAAATGCAATCCTTTCTGTTCACCTTGGAAAGCCCTATTATGAAATCCATTGAGATACTTTCCCACTTATGTTCTGGAATCGGCAATGGTTGTAGTAAATTGATAGGTAGAGTATGTTTAGATTTGTTATGTTGACAGACCGCACACTCTCTTACATACTGCAACACATCCCCTTTGATTCCTTTCCATGAAATCCTCTCCTAGAGACTTCTATAAGTTTTGAGAAAACTCTGGTGTCCTACCAAGGTTGATTCGTGTACTTCCTTCAAGTTTTTCTGCTTCAATTTGGATTCTGGCACCAAAAATATCATATTCATATAGTAGATGATGTCATCCACCACTCTATACTGATCATCCTGGGTGTTGACATCCATTAGTTCACAAGAAAATATGTTTTTGGAGTATTCTACCAATAGATGTGTCTTCTAGTTAGCTAAAATCTAGTTTAGTGAGTAGATGGCAGGTTTCTTGGACAAGACATCTACAACCACATTTTTCTTCCCTTTCACATATTCAATGTCAAAATAAAAAGCCTAAACCTTGCTTACCCATTTTTGTTTCCTTTCGTTCAAGTCTCATTGCTCTAGAAAATATCTCAAACTGTTGTGATCCATATGGACAATAAACTTGGCACCCACTAGATACTGCCTGGTTAGTTCATGTATGATGGCCAACATTTCTTTGTTGTAGAGGGAATATAAGTGTTCCGCTTGTGTAAGCTTCCTACTCTAATAAGCTATGGGGTGTCTATCCTACATTAGTACTCTATCGATCGGGTGAAATCGGGCAATGTAAGTATGGGACAAGTGCTCATTGCTTCTTTTAGTTTATCAAAAGTGATTTGTGCCTTTTTGTTCCATTGGAAAGACCCCTTTCTTGTTAGATCCATTAAGGGTGTGCTAAGCTGAGAGAATCCTTTAATGAACCTCTGGTAATAACTGCACAATCTAAAATATCCTAGCAAATCCATGAGTGATTTTGGGTGAGGCCAATCAAAGATATGCTGAACCTTCTGCTAATGAACTTGAACTCCATATTTATTGACAACATGCCCCAGGTACAATATTTATGTCATACCAAATTCACACTTGGATTGCTTGGTGAACAAAGAATGCTCCTCCATGATCCTTAGGACTTCATTCAAATGCTTAAGGTGCTCCTCCCATGCCCTACTATAAATAAGAAGATCATCAAACAATACCAATAAGTACTTATGCAATTGTGTGTTGAAGGTGCAATTCATGCATGATTGGAATGTAGCAGGTGCATTTGTCAATACGAAAGGCATGACTAGAAACTCATAATATCTGTAGTGACAACAGAAGGTCGTCTTCTCTACATCTTCCTCCCTCATGTAGATCTGATGGTATCTGGAACAGAGATATATTTTTGAAAAATAGATTGTGCCATGCAATTCATCTAGCAACTCATCTATCCTTGGAATGGGGTATCTATTCTTTCTTTCTTTTGTTCAACTCATGGTAGTCCACACATGCACATAATTCTGTCATTTTTTACCAATACCACAGATGATGCGAAAGGGCTAGAACTGAGACGGATCCATCCTTTCTCTATCAATTCTTGAATCATCTTTTTGATCTCATCTTTGAATTTCTTGGGATGGCGATATGGTGTGGTTATGACTGGCTTGGCTCCTGCTTCCAACTCAATAGTATGTTCAAACCCTTGATGAGGTAGTATGCTAGGAGGAATGTCCATGAAAACTTTATCATTTTTACTTAAAATATCCTGGAGTTCATCATCTTGTGGAGGTGTTTTTTTTTCCTTTTATAGGTTCCACCAAGATAAAATAGTGTGTCATCCACATAATGTCATCACACCAAAAAATTGCCTCCATTCGATGCATAGAAACTTCCTTCAGACCTTCATTTTCCATTCCACAGAGGACAACCTTCTTTCCATCAACAAAAAAAGTGAGGTCCATCGATTTGAAACTTTGAGTGTATTCATCAAGTGTCTCCATCCACTGTATGGCTAGAATAACCTCCATGTCATCAAGGTTCACTATGAAGAAATCCTCAATTACTGTGTGATTCACCATTGTGATACTTAGATAAGGAACAAGGTGTGTGCAGGGTAGAAGAGTCCCTCTGGCAACCGTGACCTAAAAGCCTATGTGTGTGTCTCCATAGGTAGAACTCTTCGCTTCACCAGAGATGAGTTAATGAAATTAGAGTGGCTCCATTGTCAAGCATCACCATAACCCTTTGTCCTTGAAGGGTTCCTATACACAAAAAATTGTGCACCTCAGGCTACCAACTAAGGCAATATTTCCTCTACATCATACCAAAGCTACAATTCTCTTCGTACGATTTAAACTACCCATGTTGGTGTCATTGTGAGGTTGGTTATCTTCGACTAGAATTTCTTCTTGTTTGTCCTCATCATCGGACACGACCTCAATGTAATGGATCTTCCCTTTTTCAAGGCATCTATGCCTAGGCTCCCAAGGTCCCTTACAATTGAAACACAGTTTCTTCCTTTGGAGTTCCTGTCTGGTAGCTTTGTCCAACAATGGCTTCCTAGGCAGAGGTTTGTCCCTCAGAAACATCGATGGTTTGGAATGTGAGTAACTTCAAGAGGATGACACCAGTGATGATGCCATACTTTGTGCTTTATTGATTGCCATTGACGGGGTGGTAGGATTGAACTCCTTTACCCAACCTTTTAGAGGTTCTATCAGTCCGTCCATGAAGAGCACTATCCATCTTCTTTCAAAAATGTTGGTGACCAAAACAAAGAGTTTCTAAAATTTTAAAATGAACAGATCAACTGATCTAGTTTGTCTCAAAGGTGCCAAATCTTTGAAATTGAGTTCTTGATCTTTACCATCAAATTGCTCCATCAATCTCTCTATAAATTCCACATAAGTATTTATTTGGTCATGCCCTAATGTGATGGTGTCGTGATGCCACCATTCATGTGTAACTCCCTCCAAGTGTAGTGCCACAAATTTGATTGCTTCTTCTTCTAACACAGGATTCAACTGGAAGTAAGTATTGGCCTTCATTACCCATGCTTGTGCAAATATGGAACCGGATCTATCAAATGGAGACTGATTTACTTTACTCAACTTTCTTTTGAGGTCATCATTAAAATATCCTCTATTTCTGCCTCCCGAATATCTCATTCTCAAATCTGAATAATCTTTGTAGGATATATCTTCCTCAAGATTTTCACTCTTCCAGTCTTCTCTCAGTTGTTCTTGCATCTCTTCAAAGGTTGGTTGTTTGTCTCCATGTTGTGCCTCTGTCCGTGTTTTGATTTACCTAACACTAAGTCCACACTATGACCATTTTGTTCTCTAGATATTTTATTGTCTGCCAACTTCTTGAGACTCTCTTCCATAAGTCGTTGAGTATCATTAATCTATGCCTAATTCCTGACAAGTTGCCTCAATAGTGCCATGAGTTCGACAGCAGTCAGTTACGACTCAACAATTATTTGCTCAACAAAATGTGTCCTTCTCTTCTAGCTATAAACTCTCATCCACTATCCATAGGCTGGGAAGATTAAAATGCTCTGATACCACTGTAGTGTTCCAAAACATGCAACTACTCTAACGATCTCTCTCACTTTGGTTCTAGAAAGTAGCACGATGTGGTAGTATGGATGTATGGATGCCAATTAAGGGTTGTACAGTGTCTAGATGATTGGACAGAGAGATATTATGGAAATGGCAAGCAATCATACACCAATGACGGAAAGATTGTACAACGTGGTGCAGCGTGAAGTCTGTATAGAAGATAGGTCATACTTGGAGATGACATAATGGTCGTACAAAGGGGGCCATACAGTAGGAAGAGATGGTTTTAGAGTAGGCCTAGTTGACCATATGGTGGGTCTATGTGTTTGTACGGAAGGAGTTATGTGGTCGTAAGGTGTATACAAGATGGTGTGGAAAGCAATACAAGAAGGACATACGATGGGATGAAGAGGGTCGTACGGTCAATGACTACCATACAAGAGGATGGTGAATGTCACATGGAATGAAATACAGAACTTGTAGATAATAGAAGGGACAATAAAATGCAAGGAAAAATATAGAATGCTTATGAAATACCTTATTCATTCAACACAAGAGAATTTGATAATAATGACTTCATCAATTCGTAAGATAATAGTGCTCTGATTTCCCAGATCCAAGTGAAGTGTTATAGGTGATAGAATAGGGTGAGGGTTTAATCTCACCAAAATTGGAAGAGCCAAATAAGGAAGATTTTTCACTTCCGAAATGGAGAACAACGGAAAATCCCAACTAGAATTCATAGTACAAGAAATAATTCAAATTGCATACCTAAAGACTACCTCTAAACCATGCTTAAATACCCATCGGGGAAAACTTTTTAAGGGTGTACAAATATAGCTGACAGTGACACAAACTATAGAAACAAAATAAGAATGGGTCCGAGATACATAAAATCAATCGACCCATTACAATTGTTTGATAAATGATTTATTTTATAACATGAACATTATAAAAATATTAGAAATAAATTCAATAAGCACATGAAATTTTTCCTTGCTCAAGGGGGGTCATGTTCTTATGATGATGAGAGTGAAGGCAACTCTGATGTTCCCTTTAGGTAAAAACATCTATAGAAATAATGGGTCCCAAATGAACTTCCTCCAATAAACATTGATTTTTGTGTTGGAGAGAGAATAGTGCATAGCACCATCCTCATTACATGGTTTGGGCCTATTTTCCATGGATGACATAAAGGTCTCTTACAAAAAGGTTGTTGAATTGATGGAGTATGTCAGACCTTGCTATGATTACAATAGTTGGATTGAGATTGCTAGATAAAAAAAATTATGTGTAGGTATGCACTCGTAACAAATTATATACAAAAAAAAGTTAGTGAAAAAAGTAAAATAATAGCGATATACATTGATGGAAGGCCAAAAGCATTAGGGAATATTCTAAATTTGATAAATAGTACATGACCTACATCAACTAAAAAGCAACCCAATTGTGTATTTGAGGCACTTGAGGGATATAGCATATTTGTATGTGCGATAAAATTGATACATGGAGGTGAAGCACTTCCTATTGATTACAATTTGAATCGCATAGATACAAAAAAATCCACTATCATGGGCGAGGTGGTACGTACTATGCACATTTAAAATCAACTTGAATCAATGAATCCAAAACACCATTAAATTTTTATATTTTTTTTGCTAATTGAGAATAATAACACATGTGTTTTAACATGTCTCAATGATTATTTTTTTGAAATATAGGGCTATAGTATGGATCAACAGCCACAAGATACACATGGTGGTGATGGTTCTTCTTCCTGACAGGTAAAACTCATTGTTGTTGTACAAATTAGATACAAGAAATATGTTAATGCATATTTATTATTATGTTGTATTCTTCACTACTATTTTGGATTGATTCTAAATATAGAGACAATAACATTTCTCTCACAAATGAGTGTTGATCAAGATAAGAGAGAGGAAAAAGTAGTCCATAAGGATGAGAAGCCGCATGATGAGTTGGATGATTTTATTATTGATTTTGTGCCAATCATTGATCCTACAGCTGTAGTGCAAAAGGCGATTCATGCTATAGGAAGAAGGATAATGCAATTGGCATAAACTCAACCTCAGACTCTTGAATTAAAAAAGGTGGAGGATAGGTTGATGAACCTATTTCATACATATACAGTAGGTATTAATGTAGTTTTTAATTATAAAAAAAGTTCAAAAAAAGTTTTTATAGTATACTCTTTTATTTGTGTCATTAAATAAAATGCATATGTTTTATTTTTATAGAGGATGTTGAGGACATATAGGGGCAATCCCCCAGAGATGATACTTCACGTGGTTCAATTACATCACATGTTCAATCCTACACTTGTGTTTTTCTCAAACAATTTTTTTTTTAATAGCTCTAACAATCTTATTTTATTGTTCCCTAACAATCTCATTTTTTAGCTCCTACCATTGATACTCTATTCACTACATTGTCTACTATAAGGAACATAACCGAAGAGCCACTACCGACTGCAAATTCGACAACACGTAGCACAATGACAGATGTGGTGGTAGGGCGTATTGGTAAGTAGATTCCTCTCTCTCTCACACATTTTTTATGTGTTTATTTCACTTGAACTATTATTTTTTGTTGAAACCAATTATTCTTAGATTAATGCAAAAACAAGTTTTAGGGGACCTAAAACCCCTTAGAAGAACAAAAGATAAATGAGAAGGATCACCAAGTTTTACAAGGACCCAAATCCTGATTTTCATAGTAAAGCATCAAAAAGCTAGGTTTTACAAGAACCTAAAACCAGAAAAATTTTAAACATAGTGAAAACCCAAGTTTTACAAGGACTTAGAACCTAGAATTAAAATAGTAAAAAGCTAGAAACGACAAAAAATAGGAAACCAAAACTAACAACCTGACCAGGGACTAGACACCTGCAAAGCAAACCAACAACTAAATTAGCTCTTTAATGACCTTAGCTAATTCCTTGTTAGCCTCCCCTATGCTCTAAAGGATATCTTCCATAGCATAACCAAGAACTTCAACAACCACCTTATTTGTACTCTATCTTGTTCTTTTTCTCGAACCACCTGGAATCTTAGCTGTAACTACATCAGGAGACATGATCTCCTTATTACTCTTTTTCCCTAAATTGGGAGCCACAAAACATAAGTTGGAATTCACCATCTCCATTTTTTTCCCACTATCTTTAACCAGTTTCCAAAGTTCCATTTCATACTCTTTAAGTTTCTCAGGTATTTTCCCAACTTTATTTTCCAGTTGGGTTCTCTTGATTTTTTCTTGATCCAATTCTTTCTACATGTCACCCATTTTTTTCTTTAGCATAGTTATTTTGTTATAGAGCCAGGAGTCAAATAGGAGGGAAGAATCCACTTTCAACTTGTCTTTATGAAGGAAAGACAACTTCACCAAATTAGTTTCATCTCTAGTCTCTTCACTAGACTTTTTTTCCAGAATCATTGGTAATTTCTTGGGTTTCTCTGAGATGGAGCTAATTCTCAGAATTTAAACCACTTTGTTCCATTATCTCCTTCTAATTCTCCTTATTCAAGCACTAATCTTTAATGACAAGGGATTTTCCTTCATCATTCTTCTCTATTTCTATGTCCATCAGATTCTTGACATCAATAATATCCATTTTTGTGGGTGTAGGCTGATCACTTTGGTTCCCATCATTCTACCCCGAGGCTTCAAAATTAGTTTTTGACTCCACATTCCTTTCTTTACTACTTTCCCCCTCATGCTCAATGATAGAAATACCCCTTCTTCTAGAGTACCCATCCAAATTAGAGCTAAAATCCCCCATTTCCTTATTATCCTCTTCTTCTCTAGTTTTTTCAAATTCCATAGCTTCCTCAATATTTTTCTTCTTTTTCTCCCTCTTAATCTCCTTCTTAGAGCTCTTTCTATCACTAAAACCCTCCTTGGTTTTAACCTTAATTTTCTTAGCACTAATCTTTTGATGAGGCTCACTACTAAGTGATTTACACTTATTCTTCATAATAGGAGAGGGTTTTACTGCATTATTTTTACAGTAATTTTTAATTAATAAAATATTGGACTATTATTTTTACTGCATTAGTTTCACTTGAACTGTTATTTCTTAGGGGATATTTTGTAATATTGGATTCATTTTATGTAGGGGGCGATGAGGACCTTCTTGGGTGTACTTGTGTTAGATGCATATGGACAGTAAAGAATTGTGATCAATTGCTAGTTAGCAATGAAAATGGTCTTCCCCTAAAAGTACCCCAACTTCTAGGTACTTTAAAGATTGTTTCTTTCTTTTACTATACAATATTATACTCATAATCAAATGCACTAACCTCCCATGCATTCCCTTGCAATAATTACTAATCCCATTATTATTTTGCGGGGAATAATATATTTTATGAAAAACTTAATGATGAATGTTTGCGTATATGTGGGTTGACCATACACACATTATATCATATTTTGATTTCATTGCTAGATAATGTTTCCTTTGATCAATTTCTTCAATTAAATTAAAAGGTAGCTCTAGTTCATTTATGAGTCTAACAGTTTTTTTCTTTTCTTAAAAGGTGGAATTACAAATGAAAGAGTTAAGGGACCAACTCATTGATGCCATGACATTACTTTTTGGACCCAATGTCTTTCAAAGACTTAGGCTCCTTGAGAAATCAAACCAATCTTTGAAGTATATTAGGTACAACTACATGACCCAAATGAAAAAAAGAAAACCTTTTTATGAGTGGCCCCCTATACTCCTATTATTGAGTGAGAGAATCTTAAAAAGGATGTCATTGATATAAAAGAAATAGATGATGGAGAAATGGTACCACCCGAGGAAAGAAGGTATGTCATAATCTTAAGAATGAAATTACGTAATAATTAAACTTAATACTTATGTGATATAACATATTTCAAACTTCACATAGGTTGCTTGACACATCAAAGGCAATCGAAGCAAGAAAAGAAAAGCACAGGAATCACAAGCTCAACTTGGGTGGATATTCAAAACTTGTTGCACGAATTGTAAGTATAAGTAAATGAATAATTATATGCAAATATTTGTAAATTGTAAACAATTTGGTCTTGATGGAATTGATTACAAAAACAATTCAAGATACCAAGCAAAAATGTAGTCCATGGAGTTTTAAAAAACTTCTCAAAAGGACAAGAAATTAGGTTACATAAAAAGCTATACAGAACTTGTGGTTGAATGACTCTAAGCAATGAGTGTGCAAGGTTCTTCTACTAGATCTATCGATGAGGTAAATAAGTTAATTGATTTTTACTTCATATTGAATAGTTTAGCAATTGTTGTATTTGATATTAAGTTTCAAAAATATAAGTCGTTATATTTGTTTTAAGTAAGGAAAAAATGATTATATATTTGTTTAAAACTTTAAAGTGAATATATCTATATGTATTAAAATGAATGATTGAGATTTCTTAGTATTTGTCTTATATTTATGTGTATATATTGTTGATAAATGCACTAATTATTTACATTGGATTGTAACTTTCCAATACTAATATATCAGCCGAGCACCATGGTGGCGGCAATTTGAATGTGGATCCTAGTAATCAAGGTATATATTTTCTATTCAATTATTTATTTCTGAATTATTAATACAAGTAAAAAATTTTAATTGAATTTGGTGTAGTAATATAAATTTAACTATATTATGTCTCGGGATTAAGAAAACATCTTGTATTGCAATTGTAGGGGATGAAAATGTTGTTCCTAATGAGTGTGTTGAGGTCTAAGTCGACGGGAAAGATTATGTGATTGGACAATGTAAAGAGTGCTACAATATTCTTTAAAATCTTTAAAGTCTCAAATTTTTAAAATTTAGCCATTTTATTTGTTATTGCAGAGGACCCATCTTTGCAAAGGACAATGAGTGCACGTCCATGGGTGAGAAGAAATATCAATGATGACATGGATTTGCCTCTACAACAATATATGGAAGGACAAAAAAAGAAAGAAAGAAAAAAGAAATAATTCATGTGAACTTATGTAACATATTTGATAGTGACTGATGTTTATGTCTAGATGTTTTATTTATGTTCTATTGAATGTTTATGTGAATGTTCTAATGAATCTTATGTTTTAATGTTAATGTGAATGTTCTAATGAAACTTATGTGTTAATGAATGTTATCATGTGATAATTCATGAATGTTACATTTTATTAATAGAATGAATAAATTTTAGATGTTAACAAGGAATTTAGATGTTTAGATGGGGGGGTGATGAGCTTCCAGCTTTACATGGTTGGCCCTGATTAGTAAAGAATATTAAACTATTCTTGAAAAAACCAAGTGAAGCTCAACATTAACCTATGATTGCATGACAACTAACTATGTGAATCTCTTGGTTTCAGGCAATATAAAAGGATGTCATAGCCAAATTCATTGATTTATGAAATTTAGTTGTAGTATATGAAGTATTCGAAAGAATGTCTTTCTATGGGAGTGCCTCAAATTATTCCTCTCTAAGGTATTCTATTGTTTCTATTTATCTGCAAGCATGTTTGATTGTGTTGTTATTTTTGCATCAACATCTTGGATCACATTCTATGATTCATCATATAAATAAGAGAAAGATATTAGAAAGCATGATCCAATGTAAATAACATAATTAAATTATTTAGCTTGATTTCTTCTGAATTTTTTTGCAGAATTAATTGTGTTGGGATTTATCTCGCTTCTGCTTACTATTGGGTAGACAAGAATTGTAGAGATTTGTATATCTAAGAGCTTTGAGACTCTTTCCTTCCATGTCCAAAGAGGAGGCCTCAAAAGAAGAAGATAGTAGTGTTGAGGAATCTAAAATGTTTTCAATACATAGAAAGCTCATGTTCATAGATTCTCATGAAACACCATTAAAGCAAAGCTTGGCAATAGATGAGGTTGTAACTAGTCACTGCACTTCAAAGGTAGAAGTTTTTTCTTATATATTTAGATCAAATGGAGTTATTTTTCTAATGGAAAGAAAATTAAATGATCTTGTCCTTTCTTATTTTTATGCAAGGGAAGTTTCCTCTTATATCACAAGATTGAATCCATCAACTACATATCTTCATTTTTGTATTGGCAGTTTCTCATGTCTTGTCTTGCAATGTAATTATGACACTAGGAGGGGCAAAGGTATGAGTCACTAGGCTTTCCTCCTCTTATTGTTATATTTTCCATTTTCTCGTTGAATGATTGCATTTGATAACTTGTGTTGTAAATTGGGAGACGTGAAGAAGAATTTGAATAGTGGAAACAAATGATATTAGATCATTCTAGAAAGTATACAATATTGAATCATAATATATTTTTTAATGAATATTGTAATACAAATTGACTTGATATGTTGGGAGGTAGTAGACATAAAGGGAAAAACAAATCTTCTAGAGTATATGAATACATCGTAATTCATGTACTTGTGCATTCTATTATTTCACAATGTTCTTATGAACTATTCTCATTATTATTTTTTAGTGTGGTGATATGTTGAATACTATTATAGGGAGGAAGCAGAGGATCCTAAAGTCTAGTCAAAGATTTTTCTTCAAAACATGGCCAAATTAGCAAATGAGGCCACCACATTATGTCGTGTTTAACGCCCTGCCAAGGGATCTAAAAGAATTAACCTAAAGTTTCCTAAGTTTTCCAAACATTTTATTTATATAAAAAAACAAAAAAGAATAACATACACATCAAACATAAAGTAGCAGAAGCAATAACATACAATCATCTATAAGAATACATAATAAGTTACATTCCTTAAGGATCCCACAAAGTTGAATCACATTTAAATTTAATCAATACCAAGTCCAAAAAATACCACATCCATATGAAAGAATAATTAAAAGCCCAATGTCCATTTAAATAATATACATTTGTTCTGAATGCCACTTGGCAATAAAATTCAAAATGCTTAATCATCCACTGTACATGTCACAGGGTATGAAAGGCTAAAAGAATATACATTTATAAAAATGAAATTACATTATTCTTCTCTAATCCATGATACAAAGTACAATACAATAAAAAAAACCATCCATCATAAAAGATATAAACATCCATCATAAGATATAATCATCCATCATAATGATATAAAGATAGAATGAAAGGAAATGCAGACAAGGAAACTCTAGCCATGGTATCAACAGATGGATCTCAAAGGTAAGAGTAAAAAGCACTACCACCTAACCACGTGGTAACCCAAAAAGACCCACTCCCACTACGCTAAGGAGATAGTCTCAAGTCCCAAACATGATATCAATCCAAATATCAAAAGTACTCTCTAAGTCCAAGAAATCCAAAAAGTAATCTAACTCAAAGGTACTAAGATAAATCAACATCTAAACTTAGAGGCACACAAAGACAAGTAGGAAACCTACTATGTAAGCGAGCAAGTGTCATCGTACGAATCACGCTAGAGTTGTCCTAGCAATCTCTTAGGATCCCAACCCCCTAGTGATCCCTATGCGGCTACTAGTATCCTCTCGTACTGACAAGGCATAGTACAGATGCAAGGTTGCAACCAAGCATTCACTCTACTCTCATCCTAGTTTGCACTAGCACTCCAGGCATGGGCAAGAATATACAAAGACTCTTATTAAGTTAATTTTACTCTTATTTAGTGTAGTTTTTTCACTTATTAAACAACTTACAATGGGTTACCCTAGTAGCCACTTAGGGCCTCGACCTCCATTGCAAGCCACTTCCCGACGTTACATATAGATAACCTACCCTAGCGTCATAAAAGAAAAAAATTTAATAATCATATAAAATCACCTCAGTCCTATACAAGTGACTAGAAAACATCAAAATATAATTCACAATAACACATCAGTTCTCTACGAGCAACTAGAAAGTAACCCAAAATTACTGATCGAAGACTCAAAATGGTTACGTCAAATATGTCATAACATGACATCACCAAGAAAAAATCATACCAAACACCTCATTCCTATAAAAGTGACTGGAAATCAATCCAAATATAACTAATCAAGGACTCCAAAAAGGTTAAGTCAAATAGGTCATACATTCACCTCAGCGTCACGCAAGAACAATGGAAAGCTATAACAATCAATAGATCAACACACATCATAGAGTGTACCAAACACATTACCATAGTTGGGTTTAAAAGATCGAAATCAATTCATCATAACATCACAAATGTAGAACTCACAAGCCTCTCCTAACATCCTAAGACTGGTCAACACTCTAGTCAACCCAAACCCGAAACATAGACAACACACAGAAAATAGAGTGTAGGTTTCATAGTTTCGTTTGATTTTGAAAACATAATGATGAGTTAAAAGTAAGGTTTTTAGTTTTCATTTCATGTAAAAGATTCTCAGTTTGCCCTACAAGTCAACCCATTCATTTAATCGAATAAATATAAAATTATGCCATTATATTTGAAGTCAATTTCATACAAATAATCTAAGGGTAATTATGTATTTGTTTAAATTTGTTAAAATAATTCTCATTGGTTTTCGATAAAATAATTGCAAATTTACTAAAGTCAGAATTTAAATAAATTTTTTACCTTACTAACTAATCTTCACTATTAAATAAACTAGTTAAATAATATTTACTTAAATTATATTAATTTAATTTAATTTAATTAAAAATCATATACATATAAAATAACTATATTTTAATTTAATTATTAATAATTAAAAATATTTAATAAGTTTCTATTTAATAAATATTATTTAAAATTGATATTAAATAACATTAAAATAAATTTAAATTTAATAAAATCTAAAATTTTGAATTTTAAAAAAAAATGACATAAAAATTTAAATGGCCAGTGACCTTCCCATAAAGGGATGGCTATGGCATACCCTGTTGCCGCAATCTGTGACAGCAGTCGCATGCGACAGTTAACACAAGGGTAAGGGGAGGTGTGATAAATCCACCCTCCCCAAAATATTATTAATATTTTTAATTTATTTTTTAATTTTGTTATATACAAAATGACAAAGACCCCTTTCAAAAATGATTTTTAATTAATTGAATTTTATAAAAATTTACGCACATAAAATTTATATAAAACAACTCCTCTTTTAATAAAACATATTTTTTTAATAACAAATTCAACATTAATCTGATAGAGAAAATACGACCAACCAGTCAAATTTTCTCTTTAAATTTCCTTTTTTTTTAAATTTCAAAACTCTCCCTTATTTAATATCTAATTTGCAAAATTACTAGATGAGGTTTTCTAAGATTTTCAATCTCTACGTATACAGAAGAATTAAGATGCATACTAGAAATTCACAAAATTGAAAGCACCCATCACAAGAAATATTTAGATAGTCATTTGACAGTCATGATGAAGATAGGAAAGAAAAGAGCGTAATTAAATTGAGTGAATAATCACAAATGTCTACATGGACGTTGATGCTAATCGCTACGCCCAAGAAGATTATAGAGAAATTTCTCCTCTCAAAACCCTCTCTCTTTCGAAATTCTTTCCTCTTCCAAAATTATTTTCTCTTCCAAAATCCGCGGTCCCTTGAAAATGAACCCTCAAATTGTGATAAGGAGTTCTGTCCTAATATCGAGACACTAATTGTGCGATCACTCGAGAGGACTCCTTGCTCTCCAGACTTTAACTCATTATTAACTTTTCTTAGTCTTTTCTTTATCATTTTTCATGCACGTCTATTGAATTATAAAATAACTTTATTTAATTTTCACTTGACTTCTCTTTTCAATTTATTAAATTTTAATCTCATGCACGTATTATGCAATTTTGAAACTTTTAATAAATTAATATCTTTTTCACTTCTTAATTTATTTTTGAACGTTTAATTGATAAATTATTTATTAACTTAAATAATAATAGTACTTAGCATTTATTTAAAAATGAAATCTAAATATATTATTATTAAATTAAATAAATATTATCACGTTCTAGAATTAAAACTTATAATTTTTATCTTTAAATTTAATTCTTTTTATTTAATTAATTTTTCAATTAATTAAATATTTAAAATACCATAATAAATTTTTATTAAATTAAATCATTAATTTAATAATTTAATTTGACTTAATTAATAGAAAAATCACCAAACACTCATAAAGCAAAATACGGAAACCCATCATAGAAAAACACATACTGTAATCATCTAAAAATAGTCATCTAGACTATTAGCCCCCTTCTCAGCATTTTGGCTAAATTAATTTAATCATTTATCTAGACCAAATTGCTAATAATCAATTTATTTGATTATAACCTATAGTTTGACTATGCTCTCCTAAGTTCATTATTTGATTAAAAGAACATGTCCCCTTTTAATTAAATAAAACAACCCATTCTTCTAACCCACTTAAAGTGCACACATAAAGCCCTTTTTCTATTTTACAATTAAAAGAAAAGGCTTGTGAGACTTTTCTCTTATATGACAAGTCAACTTATATTCTATTGGTTGACTTGTGTGTGCCCGTGGATCACATCTATTTTTGAATTCTACCGTTGATCATCCACCATCTTCATCTTGATCTCTACCATCCGTATAACTTTAGAAGGGAGAGAGCTTTCCCCCTCAAAGGATCCATCCATCTTTTGAATATTGTTATGCTTTAGGTTTTCTAACAGATTTCTTTGGAGCTTTATGGAGAACTTCTCATTTCTTGTCTCGTTCTCTCATTCCATCATATTAGCATAAGATCATATGGCATTCTTAGCATAGTTGCATGTTAGTTTAGCTTTGATTTCTTGCAATAATCTCACATAGTTTAAATAATGGTATTGTAACACTCTCATACATGCTTAGCATAGCTTCATTTTGCATTATCATCTTAGCTTAGTTTCCATACTTGCATTGCATTCTTGAGGGATTCCTTGAAGATATTTGCACTCTTGCTCTTGTCTCAAAGAACCTCCCGTTGCATGGTTTACTAGCAAGAAGTACATTTCTAAGGCTTGGCTGAGAGCCTTCATGCTTGAATACTAACTTCTTACACTCCGTGGATAGGGAGCTCTAAGCCGGCATCCAAGCATTCCAACTCATGGAATTGTTTGGTTAGAATGGTTTAGAGTGTGACACAAATCAAGTGTACATTTTTGGCGCCCACCGTGGGACTTGAATCAAGTTTCTAGCTCCATTTGCTTTCATTTCTTATCTCTGATTTTTTACAGCAGCATATTAGATCTAATCAAATGCTTTTGTAGAATTATCACTTTGGTTTTAAGGCCAACCCATATGTAGATTGGTTTGAAGGCAAAAAATTTAGTTGGTTTAAAGATTTGATCATATCTTTTAAACCGCTTAGATTTTGGTTCTGAAATTTTTTTTGCAAGTTGGATATGTGTTCAAAATGTCTTAGTCCGATTTTCAAAATATTTTGATGTGATTTGCGAGAGTTATGATTTTTTCTTTATTTTTCATAAAAAGTCATTTCTGATCGCAAATCAATGCATTTTTTGGAAAAACTTACATTTTCAGAAATTTTTTTGAATTCTAAGATGGGTATCATCTTTGTGTTTTGACTTTTGAGGTCATATTAGGGATCAAAAAACCTGATTTGATAAATCTAGCCTGTTTTGACAAAATCGGTCTCTAGGGCACAAATGAAGAGATTTTTTTGAATTTCTTTCATTTTTGGAAAGCTCTCTAATTTTTAGAAGGGGTCTCTTCTTTTCATTTATGTTTTTGGATCCGAAATAATAGCAAAAAAGTCTAATATTTTTTACTAGGTCAAAAGCAAAGAGTAAAAATGAGAGCATTTGTGATTAGTTTGCACTTTCTTTGCATACACTTGATTGGAAGATAACTTGAATATTTGAGGCACTAACCACTTTTTATTGCAGTATTTTATGTTATTTCACACTAACTTGTGGTGCTAACAAGTTGTGATTGCAGATTTCCATCCTTGTGAAAAAAAATTGAAACATTGCATAAAAAGAATGCATGTCAAAGCTTCAAATGCACAAGGGCTACTAACATTGTTTGCAGGGCTGCCCAAAGCATAAAAGCTCAAAAAATTTTACTTTTTTGTTTTCATGTGCGGCATTGAATAATTGTTCATTTTTATAGGCACATAAAACTTGTGATTGGAGTCTTTTGGTAATAGGAGAGTATGCTCTTCACCCTCATGGTGAATCAGAAATCTTGACTTGCCATTTGGTTTCAAAAGGAAGGGGTAACTGAATCTTCCTGGCATGTTTGAGAGAAAATGATTGGAATAGGAGAGTATGCTCTTCACCCTTGTGGTGACCCAGAAATCTTGACTTTCGAAAGTTGATCCACTTTGTGTAGTTAGAATCCTTTAGAGGGCCTGCTCTCGGACAACCTGAGAGGAATGACCCAAGTAGGGACAAGCTGATTACCTAGCTCTTTCAACCCACTATAAACTCAAGGCTACCAAGGACACAAAACTTTGGTAGACATAGTGTTTGTCTTCGCCTAGTGTGATCGCTTATGGGATTTCGACCATAGGGAGATCACTAGGCAAGAATGCTTAAGGTACTCTTGTGATCGCGAGATCTGTTACTCATCGCAAGGTGAGGTGTCCTGTAATTGGGAGAAAGAGGAACACTATGAATGGAAGCCCTATCTAAACACCCTAAGTTAGTAACTACCTTTTTTTAGCTGCTCAACTTCTTGGTGCAAGGATCGATCCTAGTGGCTTACTCGAATCACCTCAAAATTTTACACTCACCATATGTGTTCCCTTGGTTGTGCTTATGGCACTTCCATGACAAAGCCAATATCTCTTGCAGGAAACCACTTGGTGTGAGGCAAAGGAGCATCAAGTGTGGGCCAAGTTGTTGAGTAATGAACCATGACTTCTAGGTAGATATTGCTTGATGTGTTCTTGAATGTGCTAGACCTGTGAAAATCTTTTGAACATACACATGACGATAATTCTAAGAAATTCTTTTGAGACATCACATATTCTTGTATCATGCAAGGTTGCTTTGTCCCTTTCTTGATTGTTTGAAGAATACTCCATGTGTCACTATCTTGCTTGGAAAGAAATTGTTTTTGAACATCAAATTTGCTATGCTATCAATTATTGTCAAACTTTTTCAACCAAGTCAAAATGTCAAGTGCAAACATTTTCTTGTGTTACTTACTAAGGGGGGTTTCATCATTTGGCTATGATTTGTTATGTCTCTAGTGCTAAACATGCTTAAAGTGGCTCTTTGGTCTTAGTGCTCTTAGTCTTTTTGTCTTCATGGTCTATTCATGCTTGCTAGTTATCCTTTTGCTAAAATGGTTACCTTGATTTCTTGACAACACTCTTGGGTTGGAAAAGTTGTTCACTTGTCACCCCGCTTGCTCTATCTATTTGGCTATTTGGGCATCTTGCCTTGCTATTGACTTGAGTCATTCATGTCGTAAGTTTCTTGGACATATTGTTTCACAAGTCACTTTAATCTCTCTCTACTATCTTGGCAAGTGAATAATCAACCTCTCTAGTTTGGACATCAAGTTATCTTGTGTCACCTTATTAGCTTCCTATAGTCTCCTTCATGCTTGATTATCTATCTACCACTATGGAATTCAAAGCTTGTGCTACCAAACCTCAACCAAATCTAGATGATCATGATATCCTCCATGTTACTAAAGAGTTTCAAGATCTATATGTGCAATACAAAGAACTAGAAGAGACAAATGATCTTTCTTACCTTCATCTCTCTAAGCGCATGACAGAAATGAAGTCTAAACTTGAGAAAAGGTTAGAGGAGAAGATTGCATCATTACATGAATCTTTCTTAAGGTCTTTATATGCATGTGAGTCACCTTCTTTGAGGTCATACTCTTCTTCTAAGTCTACATGCTCTACTTCAAGACATCAAATGTCTTCATCTTCTAGATCTAAAGACCTCTTTAGAGAACAAGCAAGTGATACCTCTTCTGAGCCTATGCCAAAATTTCATGATGGACCTATCTTTGACCAAGATAATGATGAAGACATGGATGCATACCATTCACTTGAGAAACAACAAAAGGACTCTAGACATACTTCTAATCTAACTTTTGCTCCCTTGGAAAATTCTTATGATGACAGTTTGCAAAAACTTCTTGGCAACAAGCTCATCAGGTTACCTAAGTCTAGCTCATATGGAAACCCATTCTTGGATATCTATTGTGCTTATCATCAACATAATGAGCATACTACTTCATATTGCATTGAGCTGAAACATAAAATCCAAGATCTTATTGATAATGGAATTATTGATACCTCTAATGACTCATGTGATGAGGATACTTTTCTTGAGAAAGATTATATTAATGAACCTATGTCTAGTGATGGTTTCCTTGATACCTCCACTTCTTCCAACACTCATGCATCTCCCAACACTTCAGATATTTCCAACATGCCTCCATCAAATAAAGAACCTAATGCTTTCCACGTTGACTATGTGTATCCTCAAGGGCTACCTCTAAAAGAAATTCAAGCTAACCTTCACTTGGCTGCAAATCTTTTCCATGCTACTAATCCTAAACATCCTCAACCTTCATGCACTACTATGCCTAATCCAAGCACTACTCCATTCACTATTCATTCTCCCTTGTCCTTAGAAGTGGCTCCATGTCAAGAGGGCTCTCAAAATGAAAAAGCTATAAATTTTAAGAAAGATCAAGATCAAGTACCCTTTCATCTCCTTCAAAATGTCACTCCTCCATATCCTATGTCTTATCCACCTCCTAAGTATGATGAAGATACCACTTCCATTATCTCCCTTGAGCTTACTAAAAAATATGAAAAAATTTCTCTTCATATGCTATCCAAAGCTACTTGTCAAGATCAAAGCATCCCCTCATGTTCTACTTCTCCACATCCACTTCAAAATTGTGCTCAAGCTTCAAGTGCTTCTATTAAAAATGTTGTTCCTATCAAAGGTACTCATGAGTCTATTGATGGCTTTGATTGTGTTGCTCATTCTAAAGATGTTGATATCCCTTCCCACTATCCCTTTGCATCTTCTAAATCTATCCTTGGTCCTCATCCATCAAAGCTAAAGCCTTCAAACCTTCCATCCATATTGGGGCCTTATGTTCCTACATCTCCTACATTCACTCCTAGCTCATTCCCTAGCTCTCCTATAATACCTCAAAATCAAGAAATATACTCATCCTTGATGAATTTTGACCCATCTATCCATCTAAACTAGTCATATCATCCTTATTCATCCACAAATCCCAAGTCCTTTGGAAGTGAGAATAAACATAAGAATTCATTGAAAAATGAAGATCACTATGTCCCATCTAATCGACATGTGAATGCTAAGAAGGAGAAAGCACAAAAGAGATTGCAAAGGTCCACTATTAAAAAATCTAAATCAAAGAAAATATGGGTTCCTAAACCCATTATTGAAGAAATGTGTTTTGAAGTATCCAAAGGAAAATCTAAAGCTATATGGATTCCCAAGTCTCTTTTAAAAAACTTGAATATTGAAAATACTTCAAAGTTGACATTCAAGCTTCCAAAGGCTTCCATTCCATCTTCTTCCAAAAATATTTCTAAAAATATTCCAAAGCCTTCCACTCCACTTTTTTCCAAATCTCTTCTACCACCTCATACATCTAAACCTCAAGCTACTTCATCCATGATTCCTCCATCATTCCAATACCCTTCAAGGTGTGTGTCAATGTTGATCTTGTCCAATATTTCAGCTACCCTCATGAAATCCTCTAAAGCTTACACTTACATTTTATACATGAACTCTTATCCTCCATATACTCTTCCTACTACCATTTCTCTTTCATCACCCTATCAACATCTTTGAGCATACCTTTCTATGGTCTTGTCTTATTATGACTTATCTTTCCTATAGGAGCACTATCTACATTCAAAAAGCTTGAGCTCTTTTTAAGAATTCAAAAAAAGAACAAAAAAATAGAAAAAAAAAAATAGAAAAAAAAATGTGCCTTGGTGAAAACTACTTCTTGTGGCACCTTGGTAGAAAAAGTAAAGAGAAATAAATGCGTCCTTTGGTGAAAACTACATCTTGTGGTACCTTGGATAAGTACCATGATGAAAACCTGGCAAACAGGCGTCATGTGTAATTCTTCCACCATCCATCTATCCCCTCTTCTCTCTTTGATCTTCACAATGTTAAGCTATCTTTGCATATTGGCTATCTTATCCATGAGATTCTCTATTTGTGCTTTCTCATTCCCTCATAGCCTCCATCTTGAGCTTTATTTTTATTGCTCTATCCCATCGCTATCCTATCTAGTTGACACCCTAGTCTTGATCATAATAAATGAAACATGGTTCTCATAGGTCTCTTGACAAGGCTACTCTTTTGGACTACACACTTCATGCTATCTCACTTGTTGGCTTCACTGCTTATCCTACATGCTATCTTTCTCATTACTTCCATTACTTATACAAAACATGCTTCATATGACTATTTTACCTCTTTCGCTAGCTTGGGTACTCTTGAGGAGTCAGTCCTTGAGGATCACTTTCACTTGCTTCATACTCCTTTCTTATCCATCTCTACTTATCCACTAGCTTGTTTCTCCATCATGTCCTATACCTTGCTAGACATTAGGAGAAAATGATGTGATCTTGCTTGAGAACTAGTAATCTCTAAATTATTCTTAAAAAAATCCAAAAAATCATATATGATGCTGAAAAAATCTTAAAAATCAAAAAATGTCCTGAAAAAATTATCATCTTAGTGAAAACTTAGCAATAGGAACTTTGATGTATCACCAAAAAAATTCAAAAATTCAAAAATACAAAAAAAAATTGAAAAAAGTCCTAAAAAAATCTGTCAAGTGGTGAGAACCTTGAAACATGCACTACTTGAGACCCTTGCACCTGTGTCTATCAGTCTCAATCATCCACTTTGCTACACATTTCCTGGCTTGGAATTTTTTCTTGTCCTCATCTCAGGGGCATAGGTACTTAGCCTATTGAGGTATTCTTGTGCATTAGGGTTTCTTTGACAACTCATAAAATAGTGTTTCTCAACACTTCCCCCACCTTGACATCAAGTGTTTTTCAACACTTTTCAGATAGTTTACCTACAGTCTCCGATGTCGCGATATTTCTCACTATCAGAATCAAGTCTTGAAGAAATGGCTAAGTGACTTACACACACGCACTTTAACACTTAAACGACTGAGCTATGCTGATCTTTATCTACTCTGTGTGTTGTCTATGATTATTTCTTTTCCATGTGTTCCCTCCCTAATAGTCTTTCGAGGATGTCGTTGACTAGAAGACTGGGGGCATGGGACATACTTTCTTGATTTCTGCTTATGGGTATACTTTGTTTGTCTATAGTGTTGTAAGTATTTATGCTTGTCCTATCCAACATGTTGACTTACAAATGTATCATCCTTGACTGTTTTGCAAGACCACACTCAGGGGTTATCTTGGCGCTTATGCCTTGATACAGGTGTAATCTTGCTAAATTAAACTTAGGGAATCTAAACGCATAGTTATCTTGACTTACATGTCTCTGATGCTTAGATTGGATTTCCACATACCTATCTGATATCGATCATATTCATATCCTCATATTTATACTAGTGATAGTTGTATGATCTCATGATGTCCCTAATAAATGCTCAATGATGAAATTAAGAGTCTAAATGTTATGCACTTCTTGCTAGTAAACCACTTTGCATATGAGCTTGCATTGTAGGTTCATTTTCTAGCTTAGTCTTGCATTCTTGCATATGGGGAGAGCTCTCTCTTCATCTTTTCATAGACATATCAGCTAACTCCTTTCATATATTTCTTTACTTTCTTCTTGTTCATGTCTTTTCACCTTCTTAATCTTTCGCTTCATCTCTTTTCTATCTTATCATCACATTATATAAAGTTTTGACCTCTTAAATAATTTCAACATCCTAGATTCATTTTCGGGATCGAAATTCAAATTTGAGTTCATCTTGATGGTCAAAATTGTCTTTTAAAATTCTACTTTCTTCTGAGCAGTTAGCTGACCTTTTGAGGTCTAATCTCTGAATCATCACTGGGGCATCTTCATTTCTTCATGTCTTCATCATTTCCATACTTCATATCTACTTCAATTCACTGTTTCATGTCTAAAATTACCTTTCTACTCGTTTCAACCTAATTTTTATGCTATATCCTTCAAGGTCAACTCTAGTCAAACTGGGGCATTTTATCAATTTTTTTTATAGTCATTCTTGGGTTCTAATCATCTTTCTGTCATCTTGGACATTGCTATATTCTAATTTTCTCATCTCTAGCCAATTTTTGCATCCCCTTACCTCATTTCAATTTCGATCCCAAGGGGGTAGAAATACTCTATCACTGATTGCTACAACTATCTATTTCTTAGGAGCATTTGTTTGATCTTCTCACTTGTTCTTGATCTATCTACTTTACTAAGTGTCAGCATTCTTCTTGAATTCTAACATCATCTTTTTTTAGTGTTCAGTACTACCACTATCAGGTTGTACATTTAGGACTTGTTATCTTTTCTACATTTCGTTCTTCAAAATCAGATATCTATATCTATCACCACCTACTTGGCTTTCTATTTTTTTTGACATAATATTTTCCCAGATTGATCACGCATTAGTCAAAGAGGGGCAAATGTAATCACCTAAAAATAGTCATCTAGACTATTAGCCCCCTTCTTAGCATTTTGGCTAAATTAATTTAATCATTTATCTAGACCAAATTGCTAATAATCAATTTATTTGATTATAACCTATAGTTTGACTATGCTATCCTAAGTTCATTATTTGATTAAAAGAACATGTCCCCTTTTAATTAAATAAAACACCCCATTCTTCTAACCCACTTAAAGTGGACACATAAAGTCCTTTTTCTATTTTACAATTAAAAGAAAAGGCTTGTGAGACTTTTCTCTTATATGACAAGTCAACTTATATTCTATTGGTTGACTTGTATGTGCACATGGATCACACCTATTTTTGAATTCCACCATTGATCATCCACCATCTTCATCTTGATCTCTACCATCCGTACAACTTTAAAAGGGAGAGAGCTTTCCCCCTCAAAAGATCCATCCATCTTTTGAATATTGTTATGCTGCAAGTTTTCTAACAGGTTTCTTTGGAGCTTTATGGAGAACTTCTCATTTCTTATCTCATTCTCTCATTCCATCATATTAGCATAAGATCATATGGCATTCTTAGCATAGTTGCATGTTAGTTTAGCTTTGATTTCTTGCAATAATCTCACATAGTTTAAATAATGGTATTGTAACACTCTCATACATGCTTAGCATAGCTGCATTTTGCATTATCATCTTAGCTTAGTTTCCATACTTGCATTGCATTCTTGAGGGATTCCTTGAAGATATTTGCACTCTTGCTCTTGTCTCAAAGAACCTCCCGTTGCATGGTTTACTAACAAGAAGTACATTTCTAAGGCTTGGTTGAGAGCCTTCATGCTTGAATACTAACTTCTTGCACTCCGTGGATAGGGAGCTCTAAGCCAGCATCCAAGCATTCCAACTCATGGAATCGTTTGGATAGAATGGTTTAGAGTGTGACAAAAATCAAGTGTACACATACAAGATCAAACTAAGGGTTATAATCATGAATTAATGTCATTCGACACATTCAGAAAGTAAACAACTTGGATACTTGTCCTAATTTTTTAAGATAAATGGATTTAAAGGTTAGGATTTGGACTTAAGAATTTATCTCCCCTCTCTTACCACTAAGATAATATGATAGGGTATGCTCATCCTGGCAATTCAAGGAAGTCAATACCCAGTACCTACAATCTACATAAAATCCACACATGTACAAATACAATATTATAAGCTAAACAGACAATGGCAGGAAGTGGTACATCATGTAGATCCCAACTAGAAGGTGACTACGACTCCCTTCCTTAACCACATCAGAAATGCCATACATAAAGAAAACATCCATGCACACCATACACATGTAGTATGCGGTAAGTATCCATAAGAAGACACGTAATAATCCACGTAACTAATTATCGTCAATTACTGAAATCACTGAATAATCATCGAGCATACATAAAATATAGAGTACCAAGTAATCTCATCATATAATCAACTAAATGTAAAACAATATCTGATAATATCAGAACAAAACTACTAATAATCAAGCATAAAACTGGCCTAAAAGAGTTTGGCAATGATAACAAAAATGCAAACTAGGGGCAGGCGCTACATCCACCCCCCCCCCCCCCAATACTTAGGCTTACTCTTGGAAGCCTACAAGAAAGGTAAAACTAAAGAACTCATTGTGCGGGTCCCATTGGACCTTTTCCCCCTATAAGAGGATATGACTCCACAAAGAACACTCTCTAGGATCTACCCATGTCTCCAACCATAAGTTCTGAAGCTATCAGTCTCTGGCCTAAAAATTTTGATTTCCCTTTAGGGCAATGTGACGACTTGTGTACACGTTGTCCGCATGAGAAACATTCTTCGTCAAAACTCCTCTGCACTCTAGGTGCACTAGACTGCTGGAAACTACCCCCACTAGGATAAGACTAAATACTCTAAGATGCCTAGTCATATTGGTTGTGCTTATTGCATTGCACACTGTGATAGTTCTTAGAGATAGAACCACCGTCATCACCCTGAGTTGGAGGATAAGATCCTCCCTGCTGCTAATTACTTCTAGAAGGAGGTTTCTTATTACCACCTGCTCTTTGATTACCCTTGGATCCTAATGTTGAAGGTGCTCCTACAAAACCCCCATGTCCTAGGTTAACACTCTGCTCTACAAGAATGGCTCAATGTACCGCATCTTTGAGGGTTTTAGGTTCAAATACCTTAACACCCCCAACTAGATGGTTGTTCAAGCCTCTAATGAAATGTTGTGCCAACTGTGTCGATTTATCACTAATTCTTGAAAAGGGCATGAGCTCATAGAACTTGCACTTATGCTCTACTACAGTCATAGTGAACTGCCTCGAGTTTTTGAACTCATTTTCTCTATGTTACTTCCATTCCTCTAGTAGGAATCAGTCATGAAAGTTTTCCAAGAATATCTCTCATGTGACATTGCTCATGTCTATGCCTAGCTTCTTCTCTTCGATAGTCCACCAAGTGGCTTCAAAGAGTTTCATGTTGGTAATATCAAACCTTGCTTTGACATTACTATCAAAGTCTTGAATATCAAAAACCCTATCAAGAGCAATAAGCCATTGCTCAGCTACATAACCTGAACCTAACCCATTAAAGGGTTTGACTTTGGACCTCTGAAGGTCCTTCATTTGATTAGATACAATCAATCTTTGTTGATCCCTCTGAGGGCTCCTAGACCTAGGTCTATGCTCATGTCTTGTCTGATGTGCTCCATCCTAACCAATGACAGTCTTCATCATTTGCCTCAAGTCAACTTCCTCTGAGTTGGCTTGTTGCTCTCTATGGTTCTCTTCTTGATTAAGGCCTTCGTGGACAAACTCATGTACACTAGTATTTCTACCTCAACCACAGCCTCTACCATGGCCTAGGCTACGACCTCTAACAGAATATCTCATCCCAGATACCATCCTACAATAATATCCAAAGTACAAGATGCTATAATAACCATAAAATATAGCACTATAAAGCATATATAAAAGGCGCATGTTTTGAAAATAGTATAAGTTCAACTTTAGTTTTGTCTATTTTTAGGTTTAAGTATGTTTCAGTTTTAAAGTCTAAAAGTGTAAGTTTGAAAATATACAACTAAAATTTTAAGTTATGTTTCAGTTCAACTAGTTCAAGTTTTAGTTCGAAAAAAGATATACATAACAGTTTAAAGTTTCATTTTTGTTCAACTAGTTAAAAACTAGTGGTGTTCCAATATACCTAGAGCTCCAAATGTAGAAACTCAAGCTATGATACCAGATGTACCACCCCACCAAGGGATCCAAAATAATTGACCTTAAGTTTTACTAAGTTTGCCAAACATTTTATTTTTGAAAAAAAAACATGAAAAAATAAAATACACATCAAACATAAAGTAGCAGAAGTAATAACATACAATCATTTATAAGCATACATAACAAGTTACATTCCTTAAGGATCCCATGACATTGAATCACATTTAAATTTAATTAGTACTAAGTCTAACAAATACCACTTCCATATGAAAGAATAATTAAAATTCTAATGTCCATTTAAATAATATACATTTGTTCCAAATGCCACTTGGCAATAAAATTTAGAATGCTCAATCATCCATCGTACATGTCACAAGCTATGAAAGACTAAAAGAATATGCATTTATAAAAATAGAATTTCATTATCCTTCTTGAGTCCATGATACAAAGTACAATACAATAAAAAAAACCATCCATCATAAAAGATATAAACATCCATCATAAGATATAACCATCCATCATAATGATACAAAGATAGAAGGAAAGGAAATGTAGACAAGGAAACTCCAGCCATGATATCAACAGATGAATCTCAATGGTAAGAGTAAAAAGCACTACCACCAAACCACATGGTAACCCAAAAAGGCCCACTCCCACTACGCTAAGGAGATAGTCTCAAGTCCCAAATAGGATATCAATCCAAATATCAAGATTACTCTCTAAGTCTAGGAAATCTTAAAAGTAATATAACTCAGAGGTACCAAGATAAATCAACATCTAAACTCAGAGGCACACAAAGACACGTAGGAAACCTACTATGTAAGCAAGCAAGTTTCATCACATGAATCATGCTAGAGTTACCTTAGCAATCTCTCAGGACCCCAACCCCTTAGTGATCCCTATGCAACCACTAGTATCCTCTTGTACTAACAAGGCATACTACGGATGCAAGGTTGCAACCAAGAATTATCTCTACTCCCATCCTAGTCTGTACTAGCACTCGAGGCATGGGAGAGAACATAAAAAGACTCTTATTAGGTTAATTTTACTCTCATTTAGTGTATTGTTTTCACTTTAGTGATCCCTATGCAACCACTAGTATCCTCTTGTACTAACAAGGCATACTACGGATGCAAGGTTGCAACCAAGAATTATCTCTACTCCCATCCTAGTCTGTACTAGCACTCGAGGCATGGGAGAGAACATAAAAAGACTCTTATTAGGTTAATTTTACTCTCATTTAGTGTATTGTTTTCACTTTAGTGATCCCTATACAACCACTAGTATCCTCTTGTACTAACAAGGCATACTACGGATGCAAGGTTGCAACCAAGAATTATCTCTACTCCCATCCTAGTCTGTACTAGCACTCGAGGCATGGGAGAGAACATACAAAGACTCTTATTAGGTTAATTTTACTCTCATTTAGTGTATTGTTTTCACTTATTAAACAACTTACAATGGGTTACCCTAGTAGCCACTTAGGGCCCTAATCTCCATTGCAAGCCACTTTTCGACATTACATATAGATAACCTACCCAAGGGTCATAAAAGCACAAATAAAATAATCATATAAAATCACATCAGTCCTGTACAAGTGACTGAAAAGCATCAAAAGATAATTCATAATAAAACATCAGTTCTCTACGAGCAACTAGAAAGCATCCCAAAATTACTAATCAAAGACTCAAAATGGTTAGGTCAAATATGTCATAACATGACATCACCAAAAACAAATCATACCAAACACCTTAGTCCTATAAAAGTGATTGGAAAGCAATCCAAATATAACTAATTGAAGACTCCAAAAAGTTTAAGTCAAGTAGGTCATACATTCAGCTCAGTGTCACGCAAGAACACTAGAAAGTAATAACAATCAATAGATCAACACACATCATAGAACATACTAGACACATTACCATGGTTGGGTTTAAAAGATTGAAATCAATTCATCATAACATCACAAACATAGAACTCCCAAGCCTCTGGTAACATCCTAAGACCAGTCAACACTCTAGTCAACCCAAACCCAAAACATAGACAACACAAAAAAAATAGAGTGTAGGTTTCATAGTTTGGTTTGATTTTGAAAACATAATGACAAGTTAAAAGTAAGGTTTTCAGTATTCATTTCAATGTACGTTTCATGTAAAAGATTCTCAGTTTACCTTACAAGTCAACCCATTCATTTAATTGAATAAATATAAAATTACCCCATTATATTTTAAGTCAATTTCCTAAAAATAATCTAAGGGTAATTATGTATTTGTTTAAATTTGCTAAAATAATTCTCATTGATATCCGAAAAAATAATTGCAATTTTACTAATGTCAAAATTTAAATAAATCTCCAACCTTATTAACTAATCTTCACTATTAAATAAACTAGTTAAATTATATTTACTTAAATTATATTAAATTAATTTAATTTAATTAAAAATAATATACATATAAAATAATTGTATTTTAATTTAATTATTAATAATTAAAAATATTTAATAAATATTATTCAAAATTGATATTAAATAACATTAAAATTTAATAAATACTAAAATTTGGAAATTTTTTTTAAATTGTCATAAAAAATTTAATGGCTGACGACCTTCCCTTAAAAGGGTGACCGCGACATAGCCTGTTGTCATAATCTGTGACAGTAGTCACATGCGGCAGTAAATGCAGGGGTAAGGGGGGTGTGATAAATCCACCCTCCCCAAAATATTATTAAATTTTTTTAAAATAATTTAAAAATTTTTTATATACAAAATGAGCAAGGCCCCTTTCAAAAATGATTTTTAATTAATTGAATTTTATAAAATTGTATGCATATAAAATTTATATAAAACAACTCCTGTTTTAATAAAACATATTTTTTAATAATAATTTCAACATTAATCTAATAGAGAAAATACGACCAACCAATTGAATTTTCTCTTTAAATTTCTTTTTTTTTTAAATTTCAAAACCCTCCCCGGTTTAATATCTAATTTGCAAAATTAATGGACGAGGTTTTCTGATATTTTCAATCTCTATGTATACAGAAGAATTAACATGCATACTGAAAATTCAAAAAATTGAAAGCACCCGTCATAAGAAATATTCAGATAGTCATTTGATAGTCACGATGAAGACGGGAAAGAAAAGAGTGTAATTAAATTGAGAGAATAATCACAAGCATCTACCTGGACTCTGATGCTAATCGCTATGCCCAAGAAGATTGTAGAGAAATTCCTCCTCTCAGAACCCTCTCTCTTCCGAAATTCTTTCCTCTTCCAAAATTATTTTCCCTTCTAAAATTTATGATCCCTTGAAAATGAACCCTCAAATTGTGATAGGGAGTTCTCTCCTAAAATCGAGGCACTAATTGTGCGATCACCTGAGAGGACTCCTTGCTCACCAAACTTTAACTCATTATTAACTTTTCTTTATCTTTTCTTTATCTTTTCTTTATCTTTTTCCATGCACATTTATTGAATAATACATTAACTTTATTTAATTTTCACTTGACTTCTCTTTTCAATTTATCAAATTTTAATCTCATACATGCATTATGCAATTTTGAAACTTTTAATAAATTAATATCTTTTTCACTTCTTAATTTATTTTTGAATGTTTAATTGATAAATTATTTATTAACTTAAATAATAATAGTATTAGCATTTATTTAAAAATTAAATCTAAATATATTATTATTAAATTAAATAAATATTATCATGTTCTTCTAGAATTAAAACTTATAACTTTTATCTTTAAATTTAATTCTTTTTATTTAATTAATTTCTTAATTAATTTAACATAATTAAATATTAAAAATACCATAGTAAATTTTCATTAAATTAAATCATTAATTTAATAATTTAATTTGACTTAATTAATAAAAAAATCACCAAAGACTCATAAAACAAAATACGAAAACCCATCATAGAAAAACACATACAAGATCAAACTAAGGGGTTATAATAATGAATTAACGTCTTTTGACACATTTGAAATGTAAATAACTCAGATACTTGTTTTAATTTTCTAGGACAAATTGCTTTAAAGGTTAGGATTTGGACTTAAGAATTTATCTCCCCTCTCTTACCATTGAGATATTGCATTAGGGTACGCTCATCCTAGAAATTCAGAGAAGTCGATACCCGGTACCTGCAATCTGCATAAAATTCACTCATGTACAAACACAATACTCTAAGCTAAATAGATAATGGTAGGAAGTGGTGCATCATGTAGATCTCGACTAGCAGGTGACTATGACTCCATTCCTTAACCACATCAAAAATGCCATACATAAAGAAAACATACACGCACACCATACACATGCAGTATGGGGTAAGTATCCATAAGAAGACACATAATAATCCATCTAACTAATCATCACCAATTACTGAAATCACTGAATAATCATCATGCATACATGAAATATAGAGTACCAAGTAATCTCATCATATAATCAACTGAATGTAAAACAATATATGATAATCTCAAAACAATACTACTAATGATCAAGCATAAAACTAGCATTAAAGAGTTTGGCAATGATAATAGAAATGCAAAATAGGTGCAGGCACTACATTGTGTACTTGAACCTATGTTTCATTTTTTTAATAGTGGGAAACATTGATCCCTTCATAATGGACTTGCACTATGTGTTCTATATGACATGCAATGCTTAATGGAGAAAGCAAGTAACGTTTATAATTTCACAATTTATAATCCTTGTTGCAAATTACAATATGAAAAAGTCAAACTTCAGTGACTACATCTCTAAGTTTATATATGATATCTATTGATTTGAATTTTGAATTTTACTTTCAAAATACTTTGGTTAAATTATAATTTATACAGGAATAAATTAGTTGTTGTTTCCAAATGCCAATTTCACCCTTTCATTTTTATATTTTATGATATTTCATGCTTTTCTACTAGTCAATTTGTAGGCCCTTCTACTCATTTTCTATTGTCCATGCTAATTAAACATCTTGATCACAAGAATGTGGTGCAGTAACCTCAAATATAGATTAATATCATTGAAATTTCTACTATCCTTGCATAACAATCAAAATCACAAGCTTCTATAGAAATGGTTGGTGTCATCTCTGACCTAGAAAGACATTTGCACAAGTGAATGCATTTACTTACAAGGCTTCCAATCTCAGTGATGATATCAACAACTGGAACAAGTCTTTTCAAGATGCAATTAGAGTGTCTGGTGCAATTTGCAAAAAAGGTGATAAATTTAATAGTTCTTTTCCATTCTTTATTGCACATGTTGTTAGACACATGTGAAATTGGTATTTAATATCCACTAATTTGTAGAGTTGGTCAATATAATTGCAAAGTTCAACTTGTTTAGATACAATCCTAAAGAGGTGCCAAGAAATAATCTGAAAGAATAAGAAATTCCTATAGACAAGGAAAGTGGATTATTTCCTAGCAAAACACAGATGTTAGATAGTAAAGGAGTTTCATCATAATAAATTCTATAATTTTTTCTCTATAGGAACCTACCATGACATCTTTGATTAACTTTTGGGTTTTCAAGTTGGCGATGTTGGTTCAATTTTTGACATGATGGCTATCGCATTGGAGAATCTTTCTACAACCACTGTCATACCAAAAAACAATTGTACCAATGTATCTTATTATACATATCATATCATCTATACCAAATCATTCATATTATAATAAGGCATGTCTTTGTTTCTTATATTCCTAGTTATTGCTAGCATCACTAGATAATTACTCAAATTTTTAGGCTTTTCTTTTTTTAGCATTTGAGGCACAAGGGTTCTCAAGACATAGGATCTCTCTTGTCCAAGCTTTTTCAGGAAACAAGATCACTAAGGTTGAGTGGACATCAAATGGAGATTTTACTTTCCTTACTATTTACTCAGGCAATATACCCTGAAAATGCAGTAGCAAATTTTGGGGCAGTTTCCAATACTTATAGTCTTGCATTACTATTCTCTTGTGTTAAGGTAATCTATGTTTTAACTTTTAAGTTATATTTCTAACTTGCTCTTTAATTGCATCAGTTCTTTCTTTGATAAATATTGCTTACTTAAAATGCTCAATTTTTCCTTTACAAGTTATTGCCTAAGTATATTGTGCATTTCTTTACTTGGACATACAACTTGGATTATGGAAAATGCTTTCCTTATGAGTTACATTATATATCACAACCTTGTAAAGGCAAGGTAAAATTTGGCAAGTCGAAGAAAATAGATATCTATTTACTTATGCTAATTGATGGTAGATTCTAAATGCACAAAAATGATTACAATGGGTGGGATTCATCAATAAAGCTATACTTATGTTCTGTTTGACTTGTAACTTTGGTACAACATATATGTATAAGCTTGAAAAAGGGATGCACACCATTGTACTTGTTCCCTTTCAATATGATAATTTAGACATTTTCAATTCTTGGGATACCACTTTCTCCATTGGCACAATCAAGTACTAAAATAAGAGTACTGCATTCTGATTAATTTTTGTGATCTGATTTCAATTAACCTTTGTTGAATATTAATTTGATTTTTATTCATTTACTAGGGAAAATATGTTTTTATATTTGATTAATGAGGTGTGGATGTAGATGGAACTATTTTGAAGAGGGCAGGATTCCTTGTTTGTCAACATGGTTGTTGCATCTTGTCAATGAGCCTTGTCACAACAGACTAATTCTGAGATGGAATCTACATGCTTGTATAATTCAAATCATAGTACACTAATTTGAAGTTTCCAGCTTTCTTTCACATTAAGGAGCATTGCTCTTGATCATGAAAGTAAGTATTTATTTCTAAATTGCATTAGTTATTTGAGGACCTTCTATATGAACCATACATGTCATTGTCAATGGACTTAATCAACACAAATAAATTTATGTGATATGTTTGACTTGTTTATCTCGAAGTGTGTCATCCAATGGTTTAGTGAATAGCAACAGCATGCAACTCCAAATATATTTATGATCTATGTATTAAATATTTTTTGTTTAATTCAAAACAAACATAAAAATGTTATGTTTGGCCTTATTTGAGCAATCTTGTATGTTCAAGTGGTAGACAATGTGATCATTGCTCTAGTGTGGTCTTTATTTTGCTTAAGACTTAAGTCACACTTTTCTTTTATAAATTTTGATGCAATGTTGTTGGGCATTGTTTGAATCTCCAATATGATCCATTCAATCATGCTTTAAAAGATATTAAAATGTTGATTCAAGGCTTTTCCTATGGCCCACGGGTCAGAACAAGATTTAGGGTGTGTCTACATGCATGGAGACTTCCACCAAGGTGGAGAAAATGTAAGAGGTGGCAAGATAAAACTTTATTCACTTTGTGCACTTTCCTACAATTTCACCTTACATCTAAAATAACTACTCACATGATACTTTATCAAATAGTCTAGTACCTCATTCCTACTACAACTAGAATAGAGAGAAGACATTTTAAGTGAGAGATCTACATATGCTTTACACATGCTTTTTACAATTTGTTCCACCAACTTCTTCATTTTGTCACTACCAAATATTTACAAGTGAGGTCCATGATGATAGATGAAATAGGAAATCAAACTTGTGTGGAACTATGTTGAAGAGGACTATGTCAATTTGGGAAATTCAGCTAAAATGGTATGCAAGCCAAATTTATTTAAAGGTGACAAATGAAAACATGGTTAGAAATTCCTTGGGATGCCTACGCCTCTACAGTTCTCTACCATGGTAGGAACTAACAATAGAATACCGAAACTACCAAAAAAAAATTGATAATGCAGCAAGTCGTCACAATTGCGACATCTTTCTTGATGGGAAGCCGCCACTCTCATAGCATTATCGTCACACCTACAACAGTAACTTTTGTCGGATGTGCATTGGTCAAACAATATTTTTTTCACATATTGTTACCATTGTGACGTTCCATCTGATGGATGCCCGTTGGACTTGCAACAACTTCGTCGCACATGTGATGATAGACCAAAAATATAGGCAGACATGATAGCAAGAGTTAGTCATCCAAATTATGATAGCATGAAGAGGTACTCTTCCCCTTTCTTTTTTCCAAATTGCAATGACTTTAGGCGTCCCAATTGCGATGTACTAGCTTGTCATCACAATTTGTGACAACAAAATTTTGACGCTCATCTGATGGGGGCCAATTCATGCTACTCTCACTCAAGCAACGAATGTCTATCGTAATTCAAGTCCAAATATAGTAGTGTCACTAGAAATGATGCTTATTTTATTGTAACAACTATTGTAAGTTGTTGTTATAGTAATGAAGGAAAGCATATGGAAGTTCTTTTGAAATAAATTAGAGTTAAAATACTTGCTGGTGTAACCATGATGGAAATTAAAGTGTTGTTATTTTAATATTATTTTGAATGGAAATGATTAAGCTAAAATGAATGCAAATTTATTGATATTGAATGCTAAACAATAGTTAGGAAGGAAACAAAATGTTATATTTGTAAATGTTGTGTACAATTCAATGACTTAACACAATGCATTTTAGAATGCATAAGAGAGAAATTTATTATCTCTATTATGTTCTTGCATTGCATTACATAGAGAAAAAAAAAAATTTAGCATTTTCTTAATAAATTTGATAATGGAATTAATTAAAGATTTTAGGACCCTACACTTGGTATCAGAGCCAGGTAGCAAAACTAGGCATTATTTGAGCCCATGGATTAACGAGAGAAATTTTGTTTTTGAAACATAGAAAATTAGAATATAGTTAATAATAAGTTATGGAACTTGGAAACAAAAGATTAATAATGCATGGAACTTAAGTATCAACCCTAGAAAACCAAAACTATTTGACTACCTTAAGTGTGTAACTTTAAAAAATTGCTTATACAGGTTTAATCAAAGTGGTTTCATAAACCAAATTGTGCATGACACCAAAAGAAAAACCAGCAAAAAGGAAAATATATTTATGCATATCCATATTGGAGATTTGAAAATTTCATAGATTTATATACTATATATACATATTATGTAATATTATATATAATAATATGTATATTCTAAAACCTAATGATGTAGCTCATTATTAAAAAACAAAAAAGAAAGTATATAAAAACATAACAAAATAACACAATAATATAATAACATTGTGCATATTATATATTATTATTATTATTATATGTTACTATACTTAATACAAAACATGTTATTGATAATCTATATTATATATGCTTAATAATTTTAATATTTAAAAATAAACTTTGTTAAAAAACAAATTTGCAAAAAAAATTGTTGGGGGTCGAAGCCACCAATCCCACACAATGGGGACATGGGGTTGTGGCCACTATCATCCCCACCATAGCAAGGACAGGCCTCAGCTCTTTTGACCCACAGTGGAGAGGGCAGGCCACATGCCTTTCAAACCCCCATGGTGGGGAGTTTCAAACATGCAACACAAAAAAAAAAAAAAAAAGAGGAACAATGTGGGGGGCAAGGTAACCCAAACCCCAGCCTACAAAAATGCTATTCTATGACTCATTTGAAATAAATTCTCCCTTCCATCTCCTTGGCCAAACACCACCACTTCGTGACTTCTACAAAAATGCCCACCCCCTTATAGTTTCATAGCCACTCAATGATAAAAGAAAGAAAAACAAAGAACAAACAACTGCTAAGCGACCAAAAGGGATAGAGCCACTCTACGACATAAAGAAAGGAATGTCAAAATCAAGGAAAATGTAGGGTCAAAGACCCTTGAAAAAATAACTAAAGAAAAACAATATACATTTAGCAACCCATGTAGAGGGAACATAAAAACTACTTTTACATGAAACCCTCCGAACAAAAACTTAATGAGATCCATAACATTGGGCAGATACAAAACAAAAATGCAATATGTGGCCATGAGGATGTCATAAAAGAACCAAAGAGAGCATGCATGGATGTGCATGACTCTGTTTGTGCCTTCAACCCTAATGTGTATATACATTTTACACATACACACACAAACAATTTTTTGTATGTATACATGTCAAAAAATATATATATATCCATTAATCTTCCATGAAGATTCAACATGCATGCAAAGCAAGAAAGAAAAATCAAAAGAAAACAAGAAAATTATTCAAGGGTTTGAAAACACATGAAGAAAAAATTGACAAATAACCTCAAAATGATGGCAGAATCCATTTTTATCTTTTACCCTAACCCTAATTTTGAATTAGGGTTATAGATAAGCTTTAGCCACATGAGTTAATTAAAATTAACTTTGGGTCATATTTTTTGGGGGGAAAATCTAAGTTGACTTTTGGACCAAAATTAAATGGGATCACTTTATCAATAAGTTTTGCATTTCAATGCATAAAGTGAAAAAGGGAAAGGTGGTTAGGGGGAGTGCATGAAGTCATTGAGGGTTAAGAGGTTTAGTGTTCAAATCCTACTCCCATCGCACTCTCTTTTTAATACCAACATTAATGGTGAATTAAAATTAAATTTAGTGATGATGCAACTATAAAGTTGTATTAGTTATGGAGCTATTAAATAAATTTAATAATAGCTCTATTATTAAAAATTGATTTATCAAAATAATAAATAGGTCTTATTATTGAAATTAAACAATAAAATTTCATTGTTAAGTAATCACGAGACCCTTATTTATTGAAAAAAAATGAAATTTACAATACACTTGTGATACACCAAACTTCTGAAGGTCATAACTTTTGACTCAAACCTGGGTTTTCGCTTAAAATTTTACATGAGCTCCCTTAGGAAGATTTAAGTGGTCTACCAATTCAGCTATGCTCTATTGTGTCCCAAAAAAAAATGAGTCCCAAAAAATTCATGTAGACCCCTAAAACCCAGTTTTCATAATTTTTGTTTCTTTTTAGAGTTTTAATTATTTTAATAACTCTATATGGGTGTTTCCAAATTAGGAGGCTATTTGGCACTTTAAGTTGTCACAGCTTCAGGAAGATCCAATTTTAATTTTAGCCTTTCATGAGTTGTAGTGGTAGGTTAGCAAATTGGCAAATTCAAAAATTGTAAATTTTTTTCCAAAAAGGGTAATTTTCTAATTTTTCCTAGTATAAATAGTTTATGGCTATCTAGAGGGCCACTTAAACTTGAGAGTTACGACCTAGTTCATAATCAAACCAACCTCAACATTGAGACCTCACCATGTGGCATTGGGCAAATGAAAAAAGATAACTAAAAATTAAGTTAGATGGTAATCCAAGCTCTAATCTAGTAATCCTGTTCCATGTGGTATCTTTTCTAAGGCAACCTTGGTGGTAGGAAAACCACCTTAGGTCAACCTTGGTCATGACTCTTCACACGAAAATATTCTTCTACTACTGCAACTCATCTACCTTGACGAAATTTGGTTCACAATTAGCCAAACCCCATATTATTATGACTCTTGATTAATGAGCATTAAACCTTCCATGACCTTGACATTTAAGCTCTTATTTTGTGTAGGATGTTGGTGGTCACACACAATGCCCATAGGCATGGCTAAGGTGGTAGGAATGCATGTACCACATTGGTAGAACATAATGCCATTGTAGAGCATTATACCAGTGTAGAGCAGGATGCCAGAGTTGAGCACGATGTAGAGATTAAGCAAAGGGAGCCACCTCGAAACCCCAACCACAACATTTTGGATGTCATCTAGAACCTTATCAATGTAGTGCAATAGTGGTTACCACCAAAAGTGGTGCAACTTCATCAATAGGTGTCAAGGGATCATAGGATAATGGTTAGAGAGAGGACTAGGAGTCCTCCACCTAGTCACAATGGGAATCATGCTAAGCTTGAGGTAGAGTCTATACACTAACTTGAGCCTCCACCAGAGTTAGAGGCGCAATTTGTACCTAGAGAAATTGGAGATACATGGGATGAGATTAGAGAGTTTCTTCATCTTTAGCCACCCACTTTTGTAGGATCCATAGATCGTGCATAGGTAGAATATTAGTTGTTATGTTTGGAGAGATGTTGCAGGTATGCTGCCTTATGGGAGTAACTTGAAGGCCCATTTTTTTATTCACCTATTACAAGGGTTTACCTCCACTTGGTAGGATGAGGAGAAGACTATGTGTGTTATTGACTTAAACACCCTTACATGGGACACCTTCCTTGAGAGATTTAGATAGAGATATTTGTTGGAGCACTACAAGTAGTGTAAGATTGATGAGTTCCATAATCTACAACAAAGGGGGATTACAATGGTGTAGTATGAGAGAAATTTCTTAGAGCTCCTTCCTTATGTGGACTACATGAAGGACAAAAAGTTATGGATTAATTGTCTCATTAAGGGGCTTAAATCCTCTATTGTAGGACATGTCTACCTAATAGCACTAATTGGTTTCAAATCTATAGTAGAGAGATCCCTTACTGTAGAGGATATACATAATAAGACACATGACAACCATTATAGATCTCAACATCATGGTACCACCATGCATACGTATCGACCCCATTGGAAGGGGAATTAAAGATACTCTTCATAATCTTTAAGGGCTCCTCAGCCACAATAGGATCAAAGGCAAAATCCTCGACAAGTTCAGGGATCTAAGCCCAAGAAGAGATATGCATAGGGTCCTCAATAGGATTAGAGGGCACAACCCCAATATGCACCTTATTCAAATGGTGTCACTTCCTTTTGGGACATCATTTTGAGCTTGACACAAATCATCATTGCCTTCAGTATATTTTCACACATCCAAACTTTAATGCTTAATAATGAAGATGGATGGAGTTCTTATGTGAGTATGAATTTGATGTACATTACATCAAAGGGAAGGAGAATGTGGTTGTAGATGCATCTAGTCGGAGATAACATGAGTTATCATCCATGACCACTAGTATGAATTTGAGGGATCATATATTGCAACACTAACCAAAGGATGGGTTTTATTGAGAGATATGATAGATGACTACATCTTAGAGATCCCTTGAGAGGAGATTTTATGACTATGAGTTGGATTCTGATGGGCTTCTACAATACTAAGGGCGCATTTATGTACCTTCTACTAGAGGGTTGCATGATTTTCTTGTGCTTGAGGCCCATAGAGAACCTTATGCAACACATCCAGGGGTTAGAAAGTTACATGCAAATTTGAGACATCTCTATCATTGGCTAGGCATGAGGATGCATATTGTTGGGATGGTTTCTAGATGCCTAGAGTGCCAAAGGGTTAAGGCAAAACATGGGCATCCTGGTAGGTTATTTTAATCGCATGAATTTACTGAGTGGGAATGGAATATAATTTCTATGAACTTCATTATTGGTCTTCTCATGTCTTCTCACCATCATGATCTCATTATGGTGATAGTTGACATGTTGAACAAGGTTGCCCACTTCTCACCGATATGTTCCACTTTCACAGCTCCTATAATAGAACATGTGTTCTTATGAGATGTTGTTCGACTCTATGGAATTCATTATAATATTATTTATGATAGAGACTCTATTTTTACATATTATTTTTTGAGAGAGTTACAAGAAGCCTTGGGTACAAAGCTTAACTATAGGACATCATACCACCTTGAGATTGATGGGAAAACTGAGAGGGTTAGTCAAGTATTATAGAACATGTTGTGCATGTATGTGATGGACCACTAGGTCAAGTAGGAGGATTATTTGCATCTAGTTGATTTTTTCTATAATAATGGGCACCATTCCTCCTTAGGTATGCCACCTTATCAGGCTCTGCATGGTAGACCTTGGAGGACACCTTTGAGTTGGGATATGATTGAGAACAGGATAACAATTGGTCCATAGATGGTCAAGGATATGGAGCAATGGGTTATATTGATCAAACATCATCTAAGAGAGGCACATGAAAAACATAAGACCTATGTAGATGCCCAGAGGATAGCACAAGTCTTTGTGGTTGGAGATAGATTATTTCTAAGAGTGTGTCCACACAAGAGTCCAATCCATTTGGGAAAGGGCTCTAAGCTCGCATATCGCTTAGCTTTTCCACTAAGCCTATCATGTATCCATGATATCTTCCATGTTTCTATCTTGAGGAGGTATATATGATGAGTCTCATGTTATAGATTTGGGTACTTTGTAGGTAACACCAGAAAAATAGCCAACCCTAAAGCCCATTCATATATTTGGCTACATGACCCTTCAACTTTGAGCAGAGAGCTGGACTAGGTTAGGGTCCAATGGGATTTATATGATGAGGTCATAACCACATGGGAGGACACAAAAAAGATGAGATATGACCATCCTTACCTATTTAATGAACTCAAGGAGGAGGTTCATGCCTAGCAGCGGAGGATGTGAGGTCTTACCCTGACCCATCCTAATTGTTCTGACATTTTTACTTGCATTATGTTAGCAAGACATTGGGATTTCATGGACATTGATATTTTGATCATTTAGACTATGTGATGTTACTTATGACATGCTTATATATTTTAGCTTATGATCTATATACCATGATTATATTATTTTGATAAATTCATAGTGGTATTTTAATTATTTGTACTATGGTCTCCATGTGATGTTAATTACTCATTTTTAGCATACTTATTTATTTTTATTGTGATTCATACATCATGATTGTTACTCAAAAGGAATTGGAAATTTGTATTTACTTTTGATTTTTCCTAAATTGGTGTATATGGATTAAAACTATAGTAGGGATAAGTAGAAGTGATCATGATCTATGGTGTTGAATGCAAAATATGCAATGATGAGTTATGTGATTTCTCTCTAGATATTGTGGATGTGAATTTACATATGTTATTTTATTGTGGATATTAGGATTTATGGGTTTAATGTTATTCTACCATGCATGTTGATTTTATATGCATTTACTTCATATTGGCCTATTGGTATTTTTCCTGAGTGTGCAGGTAGTGTAACCATGGACATATGGGATCCTTTGCTAGGTGATTTATTGTGATATCCTTGTGAATCCAAGGTTGACCCTAAGGAGGGATACAACCTAATTATAATTGTATTTGTTATTTGTGAAAATTGCGTTGTGTGAATTATGTATTTCATTAATTGTAATTGTAAATAATATATTAGGCATGCCTAGTATTTGTAAAAGTTATGTGGTTAGTGTGCTATCAATTGACACATGTGTTGTAATGTGGCATGTCAACTAGGATGGGTAGGTAGAGTAACCTTTGAGTGACCATGTATAGACCCTAGATAAGATTTATTATTTAGAGAACCAGGAAGATCTTCCCCATCACCCATTTTTGAAGGTCAGCTCTTGGTGGACTTTTGGAGGGTAAAAAGTGACTCTAGGGGGTAGTTTAGGCTAAAATTGACCTTTCTGATGGGTGTACTATGGGTTAGGGGGCATTTCTAGGCCATTTGAGATTCTCAAAGATAAATTATGACCTTTCAAAATTTCCTTAGAAGAGAGTGATGACCTACAAGATAGGAAAATGAGTCTTTTATTAAACCAAGGGAAATCCATCTCATGATAGGTGGTAGGTGAGAGTGGTTAAGAGAATTCTTAGAGGAGTTTGGAGGAAATAGTAGGTTAATTCCCACTCTCCAATTGTGTAGATCACTAGTGGAATTAGAGAATCCTCAAAATCTTGATGATTGGCTAAGTGTGGAAAAACCTTGACGAAGGAGAGGAAGCTTGGGTAGGAGAAAAGGGAGCTCAAAGTAACCTTGTGCAAGCTCGGAGATAAGTTTGGTACCCATATCTTATGAAAAATATTTTTTATGAAATGTGATTCATAATATGTTACATTACTTTGAATAGTGTAGAAATTCCATGTCAAGTGAATGTGCTTGTGAAGTATTTTATTGTGTGTAAGTGTGCTTATGTTCATTTTAGACTTTTGTTCTTTTCTTTCTTTTAGTTTTATGAATGAGTTTTTACAAGGTTAGCCTCACCCTTGGGAGAGAATAAAACCTTGTTGGGGGAAGGGTATATGGGGAATACATTTGGGTTGAGATTCTCTCCTTATGAAGGAGAGGGATGCCATATGGGTGTTATGTGCCCCATATAATGGTTTTTACTTGGGGGCCATAAGGGTTGTGGATGAGAGCCTTGTGAAGGCGCGTGGAGGTGTATGTGTAGCCTTGTGAAGGCATGTGTTATATTTGAAATGTGGATTATCCTTGTATATTTATCTCCACCTTCCCCTTCAATGGATCAATAGAGATCCTAAGTGCAAGCCTTGGTTGGGAGTTTTGTGTTAAATGTGTTATGGTGAATGTGTTGCGAAAATATGTTATGTAAATATGGTTGTGTAAGTGGATGCAATGTATGTGCTTTTTTCCATCTAGTAAAGGTTCTCCTAGCTTGGGGGTGGCCTTGCAAATGCCTATGGATGAGAGGTGATAATTTCCATGTGCACATGTGTATTTTTCACTGTAGGTTCTTATAGATTTTTTTTGGAAGTTGTAAGTGAAGATTGTTGCTATTATTATTGTGCTCATGCAAAAAGTGCAGCCTTTTTTGTGTAATTTAAAAGGGAGAGTCTCCCCCTTTAGGTGTATTTCCTTGATGTTTTGTTGACAAGTGTTTAAAAGAGTCTAGTTGTAGATTTATGTGTAAAAGAAGAGAAAAGAATGTAATGATGTGTTCTCTGATCCATTTTATAGAAAGTGCATAATTGTAGATTTTTCATTAGAAAAGATGCTGATTTTATTGTAACATCTATTGTAAGACGTTGTTATGGTGATGAAGGAAAGCATATGAAATTTTTTTTGAAATATAACATATTGTTAAAATACTTGTTGCTATAATCATGCTAGAAATTAAAGTGTTGTTACTTTAATACCATTTGGAATGGAAATGATTAAGTTAAAGTGAATGGAGATTTATTGATATTGAATGATAAAAAAGAGTTAGGATGGAAACAAAACATTATGTTTGTAAATACTGTGTACAATTCAATGAGTTAACACAATAAATTTCAAACTGCATAAGAACAAAATTTATTGTTTCTATTTTGTTCTTGCATTTCATTACATAGAAAAATAGAATTTAGCATTTTCTTAATATATTTGATAATGAAATTCTTTATAGGTTTTGGGATCCTACAAAAATAAGTAATGTATTTCATAGGATTTACTAGTTCTTTTTTTTTTCTTTGCATAAACAAGTTTGTGACCCAAAAGTTCAAACTTCAGATTTTAAAATGAAATATGAGCCTCTCTTTTAGCATATATCACTGTAGATTTTAGTTTGATGCATTTTCTCTTTTTCTTATAAATGGAGCATGGGCTTGAGATTGTCCATCCTTTATATTCTACAAGCAATCTTTTGATGGTTTTAGCTTGTTTTAGGTTCTTTACTTATATGTATTTTCTTACAAAAAGGTTTTAAAGAAAATTATCAAAAAGGACCTAAGTTGGGTCCTGCTCAACATGAAACTTTTCTTCAATATTTTACTAGCTTCTCTACTTGACTACAACCTATGAGTTTAAACTCCAAAATTTCTTTTGTAGTTTTTCTTGTGTTGGTGATGATAGCTCTTTTCTACCGCCTCTATAATATTTTCTTTCATGTTTCTTTGTTTGAGATCTCTTTCCACTGTTGATGAATTTTTTTCCCTTTTCTAGATCAACTAAAAATGCATCATCTTAAATTGCAAAAAACTAGGTATTGTCCACTCCTATAAAATTCTCTCCGTGATCTTTGACCTAGCTAGTAATATGCTCTTGTTGAGTCATAGTATCATTCAAATTGATTGTATTTTTTATTGTTTCCCTCACTCCATGGAGTCACAAACTATCCTTAAACTTTTGTACTTTGGAAACAACATGGAAAATCAAGAATATGTCTTTCTTGGTAAATAAATAACATGATGGATGTTTAATTCTCTTTTCTACCCTTCATTGGTTTCTATGTATCATGGATATTCGGAATAGTTTCTACTTCCCTTAAATGCCTAGAGATCTTCCAATGGATTTAAAATGAAACAATAACCCTAAATGGTTAGAAGACTTTAATATCCATTTATTTTGTCTTTCTCACTTCCATCATTAGCATGAATGATCATTCTCCCTCTTCATATTATATGTTACCTTTATAATAGAGATATGCCTAGGAATACCTTGAATGGTTATTATATGGCCATGTAATCCAATGAATGTAAGCATTATGAGCTTGAACTTAAAAATTATCCATCCTCATTTGATGCAAACATGCATGGATTTGTTGCTAATTATATTTATGAAGATTCTCTTGCTTTTGTTTCTCTATTTTTTAAAGAACCATTATGGCTTGGACAACCTTAGGTCTAATCTTGTATTTCTTTTAGATCTACCTTTATATGAATATCCAACACATATCAAGTTACATTTCCTTTTATGATCTCTTACAATCTTTTGCACACACATTGCTTCACATTTTTCATTGAAATATTTATATGTTTCTTTTCTATCCTCTTTGTATGTTGTCATTTTTTTTATGCACATATAGGAATCATTATGAGCTTTTTGTTGATCCTTTTTTGAATTCTTCGTACTTCATGCTAGGTAAAGTTAGATTGTTGATAGTCATGCCATTGCATTTAACTTTAAATGCATTACTAACCCTCACCCCTTAGGCTCATTGCATTTGTAATTTATTGACTTCATCCATTCAAAAATGTAAAAAAAATGCTTGATTTGCCATTGCTCTTCTTGGTAAATGGCATTCATGTTTGAGAAACCCCATCATATCTAGTTGTTCTGAGATGCTAGAAAATAATTGTTGCATTGAATTTATGATTCTTTATGAAAAGAATGTTGATCATTAATTATTTAATGATGAACATTTTTTCACATGATTTCTCCCTTTGAAACTCCTTTTGCATTTCTTATTAATGTTACCTTAACTACTCTCTCAATTGCAAATGTAGGATCACCTTTCACATTGCTAATTATCACCTAAGAACCTCACTTTCTTTGAGAAATCTCCTGCAAGAATCCTTCATTGTGATGCTAAAAAGCCTACTAAATTGAACTTTCATTTGATTAAAAACACTTTTCCATTTAATGAATTTGTAGCATAACAACTTAATGTTGAGATACATTTCTATTTCTCCTCATGATCTCACATCTTGATACTAAATATACTGTAAAACATTTTTCCAAAAGTAAACCTCTTGCTACTTCCACATCTAGGCTGATATCTTTCTGATGTTAGATCTAGATAAACATTTGTCATGTTATCAATGCAATGAAATTTATTCCCCTTTGATTTAACACTATATATAAGGTTTCATTTAATCATACAACAATATAACTAATGTTTTCTTTCTCTTTTTTGTATCTTAAGATATCTTAATAAACACAAATATGCTCTTATAATATAGTTTTTTTTTTATATGGTCCTAACATTAAATATGAACTTTCCCTCCTTTCAATACTATATTTTCTCATCTTACAATACATTTGTCATTGTTGTCATAAATTCCTCCTTTTCTTGATCTTCTCATGTGTTTTTAGATTGAAGAAATTTGATCCCTACTCATTTTTTATTAAATTATATGTTTTTTTTAATGTAAGAGTATCTTGGGTGTAAGAGTAATCTTGCATCACCCAAAAATATTTCCTTTCAGTCATTTCAATAAGGGTTGTCTTAATGTAGAGTTTTTGTTTGCAGAGGCTTTCTACTTAGTGAGCTAGTCATACAAGCTAAGAATATTCTAATTTCAATGGTGAAGATTTATTTTAGTTATATAAATTTGCCAATGGATTTTCATGGCCAAATTATATTTATTTGTAAAATTATATAATATTTTCGATGTGTAATTTTGGTATAAAAACTTCAGGCTTAGTTTTGAAGGCCTTAGAGGCCCTGGATGAGGTCTGAAAACTCAATAGATGGGTGCTTGTGTTGATTCAAGTCTATAGATGAGGAGCTAAGGTTTCAGAAAAGTGGTTATAATAGCCAATCAAAGCAAAGGTTTGTGAATTATGGTCTTCCAAAGTTAAGCTACCTGAAACTTCTAAAATAAATCTCAAAAGTGTATTTGGTTGATTTTATATGTATTGTTAGGGTCTATCAGCCCTAGGTATTAAGTTTGAGTGTCTAGAACCTTCCTGGGTGGCATAAAATTTCCTATTTAAGAAAGGCACGAACATTGTCTAAGACAACTCTGGGTGATAGTTCATAGCTTTGTCTTGCAGATTACTGTAATGAAGACACCCATGTGGGTTAGCATATTGTAATTCTAAATTCTGTAATTTCGCATTTGTGGCAATAATAAGAAGCCCATATTTTATTCTCACAATTGATGTTGTTTATTTTTTTATGTTATGTGTTTATGGTATTAAGGGGAGCACCCTTCATCGAGTGTTATCAAAGTTGGAGTTCCTGAGTGTGTAGACAGATCACCGATTATGAGGTAGTTTGCACCAAGACCATGGTTTGGGTTGAGCGTATAGACAAATATCTAATTGGGAGATCATTTGCACTAGGGTTTTAGTGAAAGCACAAAAATTCCTCCAAGAAGAGAGCATAGTGGAAGAGTCAAAGGTGTTACACCTAAGGATTTTAGAACCCTCTAGATGCAAATGCAAGCATTGCAAAAAAAAATATACAGAGGAATGATTCTTGTCATAGGAGATGATGAAAGTGGGGATGAAAGAGAAGAAGAAGGAGATGCATACCAAGCCATAGTAGAGGAAGTTCTTAACCCATAGGAGGTGAAGCTTTTTAAGGCAATTTTTAGTGTTTAAAGATACCTAAGTTTGATGTTCCCACATTTTTAGGAAATCTCAACCTAGAGGAATTGATTGATTGAATCAATGAATTGGAAGAGTACTTTGAATATGAATATATTGAAGATATAGATAGGGTCAAGTTTACTAAGGCTAAACTTAAGGGTCATGCAAAGATCTGGTGGCAGGAGATCCAGTTGGATCGAATAAAAGAGGAAAGGACAAAATTGCCAGATGGGATTAGATGGTAGCTAGAATGAAGTGACAGTTCATTCTTATGGATTATGAGCTTGATCTCTTGAGGAAACTGCAAGGGTTGAAGCAAGTGGGAAAATATGTTCAAGAGTATACCGAAGAGTTCTACCAAGTTCTCATTAGAACCGTCCATGTAGAAGCTGATAAGGAGAAAGTAGCTCGTTATCTTAATGGGTTAAGGCCAAGCATTCAAGAAGAGGTGAGTCTTGTTTGAGTGACCAGTATTGAGGAGATGTACAATTTTTTCCTATAAATTAAGGAGAAGCTAAGTAAAAATTTTGATAACAAGAGTAGTGGTAGAGGTTGCAATGGAAGATCTGGCAAACAATCTTATGGAGGCCAAAATGATGATCAGAAGAACAAGGATGAGGCTACAAGTAATAGTCAAAACTAGAGGGGAAATAATTCCACTCATTTCCATGATAAAAATAATAGAGATCAAAGAGGAAGAGGCAGAGGACAAGAATCTAGAAGAGGAGGCTTCCATGGGAACAAATTTTACTATGGAGAAGAAGGGCATAGAGCATTTGAATGTTCCTAGTGCCAAGGAAGGATAGATCAAAGAGTAGAAGGCTCGGCTAGAGTTGCACATGTTGATGAAGATGTTAGATCATCACATTCTGAAGATGCAAAAAGAGGAGAAGTCCTAGTTAATAGAAGAGTCATGTTGAGTGGTGAGAATGAACCTGATCAAAGAAGGAGCTTTTTTTGCACAAGGTGAAAATGTGAAGATAAGTGTTGTGAAGTGATCGTTGATGGTGAAAGTACTAAAAATATAGTGTTAGAAATGATGGTTACAAAATTGAAGTTGAAGAGGCAGAAACACCCACACCCATATTGTATTGCTTGGGTGCAAGATGACCACAAGGTCATGGTCAATGAGCAATGCTCAATGAAGTTCAAGATTGGAAGCTACCAGGATAAGGTACTTTGTGATATCATACCTATGGACATATGGTATATGTTACTGGGTAGTCCATGGCACTTTTACTAGCATGTTGTACATGATGGGTGAGAAAATACTTATACTCTAACAAAGGATGGAGTGAAGCATAAGTTGAAGTGGTTGAAGGAGAAAGAAGAAAAACTAAGTAGTGCTACTAGAATATGTTTTGTTGATGGAAAAGAGTTTCTCAAAGGTATGAAGCATGAGCACATGTCTTTTGCTATAATTCCAAAAGATGGTAAAGAATAAGTAGAGGAGGTACCTGCAAAAGTTGTAGACATGTTGGGAGAGTTTTTTGATATTCTGTCAAATAATGTACCTAATGGATTACCCCCAATGAGAAAGATCAGTCACTAGATGGATTTGATTCCAGAAGCAAATTTTCCAAATAAGGCAGTGCATAGAATTACACCAATAGAAAGTGAAGAGTTGAACAGACAAGTTCATGAGTTGTTGTAGAAGAGATTGATTCGAGAGAGCCTAATTCCATGTGTTGTACTAGTAGTATTAGCACCAAAGAAGAATAGATAATGAAGGATGTGCATAGATTCTTGTGTTATTAACAAGATCACAATCAAGTATAGATTTCCATTGCCAAGGATGGATCATATCATGGACTGCTTGAGTGGTGCTGAGTATTTCACAAAGATAGATCTGAAGAGTGGAAACCATTATATTTGCATCAGAAAAGGTGATGAGTGGAAGACTTCTTTCAAGACAAGGGAAGGACTATACAAGTGGTTAGTCATGCCTTTTGGGATAACCAATGCACCAAGAAATTTCATGTAGCTCATGAATGAAGTACTAAAGGAGTTTTTGGGTAAGTTTTTCATTGTTTACCTAGATGATATTTTGATCTTTAGTAAAATATTGGAGGAGCATTTGATGCATATTTGAAAGGTGTTTGATAAGTTGAGGTAAGAGAAGTTGTTGATAAACTTGAAGACGTGCAATTTTTAGAAGGAGTTGGTGTATTTGCGATTTGTAGTCTTAGCAGAAGGTCCAAAAATGGACCCAGAGAAAGTGAAGGCTAAGATATTTTCATGGACTAGATAGTTTTTATAGAAATTTCATAAGAGGTTTTAGTAGTATTTGTGGACCCCTGACTGAAAAAATGAGAGGGGATAGGAAATAATTTAAGTGAATTGTAGGAGAAAATCAGAATTTTAATCTGTTGAAACAAAAAGTTATAGAGCAGCTTATTTTAGCACTTCTAGCTTTTAACAAGGTGTTTCAAGTAGATTGTGATGCTAGTGGTACTACAATAAGAGCTATTTTGAGCCAAGAAGGTAGACTTGTTGCTTATTTTAGTGAGAATTTGAATGACACCAAAAGAAAATATTCTATTTATGATTGGGAATTTTATGCTATAGTTTAAGAATTGAAGAAGTGGAGACACAATCTTCTTCCTAAAAATTTTGTTTTGTACATTGATCATCAAGCTTTACAATATTTGAATGACTTGAATGGCCAAGGAAAATTGAACCAATGTATTTGAAGTGGGTTGAGTTTTTGTAGAGCTATACTATTTTTTTGAAACACAAGAGTGGGAAGTCTAATAGAGTTGCAGATGCTCTTTGTAGAAGACAACTTTTTCTAACAGAGATGTAGATTGAGGTGGTTGGGTTCAAGGAACTCAAAAATTTGCAGTCATAGGATCCTGATTTTGGTGAAGCATGGAAGGCTTGTACATAACCTATTACACTTGATAGGATGAAGTGGTTGGATTTTATAATCCAATATGGTATGTTGTTCAAAGGAAGCCAGTTGTGCATTCCTAGAAGCTCAATGAGAGAGAATCTCATCAAGAAGAAGCATAATGGAGGATTGGATGTACACTTTGGGAGAGATAAGACCATTTCTTTGGTTGCTAAGAACTATTATTAACCATAGCTACAGCAAGATGTGAAGAATTTTCTACAAATTTGTAGAGTATGTCAAATGGCGCAAGGAGTGAAGTAGAATATAGGGTTGTATCAACCATTACCTATACCAAAGAAGTTATGGAAGGATGTTAGCATGGATTTTGTTCTTGGATTAATAAGGTCTCAATGAGGGCATGGTTCTATTTTTGTTGTGGTTGACAAGTTTTCAAAGATGACACATTTCATTCCTTGCAAGAAGACTAGTGGTGTTGTTCATGTGGCAGAGTTGTTTTTCAGAGTAGTGAGATCACATGGTTTACCAAAGAGTGTGGTTTTAGATCAAGAAACCAAGTTTGTTATGTATTTCTGGTGTATGCTATGGAAGAAATTGAAGAAATATTTTTAGTTCAATTCATCACATCATCAACATAGTGATGGGCAAACATAAGTTATGAATTTCATTTTGTAAAATTTGTTGAGAATTTTGGTTGGAGACAAGCCAAAAGGCTAGGATCTGATTTTACCACAAGAAAAATTTGCATATAATAATTCTATCAATAAGAGTACTGTTAAATCACCATTCTAGATTGTATATGGGAGCAGTCCCAGAAATGCTTCTAAGTTGAGGTAGTTGGATAAAGGAGAGATAAGTAGTGCTAAAGCAGAAGAATTTGCTAAACATTTGAAGAATGTTCATGAGGAGGTGAGGAAATAGGAATTTGGAATAGGTTAATAAAGATATCTAGAAAAGGATGAAGAGCCTGGAAGCTAAAGTGAGCAATATGGAAAAAATGATCAAGAATTTGGGTGACGACAATTGTAACATGCTAAAAACTATGGCTAAAAATTTCAATAGATTGCCGAATAAGATGGATCAGGCTAGAGGACTTGAATCCTCTATTGTGAATGAGGATTAGGGGTCGAGCAAGCCAACTCCAAGAAGAATGCAGGTGGGGGAGTGAAAAAGTTGGAGGAAATGCAAACCACTAAAAAAAATATGAAGTTTCTGGCAGATCAAGCAGCGGACCTATTGAAAACTATGTAGTTATCCGGGTGTTATCCTTTTGTTTTCTTTTTGTTGTCTTTTTATGCATAGCTATACTTGGCCTCATGTTTATGTATTAGTTTTTCTGCTTGCTGAGGCCTTTTATTTTCTGAACTCTTTAGTTAGTTACTCTTTGATACTTTGTTAAAGGGTTTGGGTCCTTTAAAACCTATTTTTACGTAATCAAAATGCATTATCAAGATGAATACATAGTATAAGGCTAAGGAAAAAATGAAAAGGAGGTACAATAAATTTCATATGGGAGATGATGTTAGGTTCATTTGCGAAATGAGCATTTTCCAGTGGGTACATAAAATAAGTTGAAAATGAAAAGGTTTGGATTGTCCAAGATAGTGAAAAGGCATGATTTTGGAAATGCTTATAAAGTGGAGTTGCCTATTGAATTGAATATTTCACTAGTATTTAATATTTTAGATTTTATAGAGTACCATGAAGGAGGTGATGGGGATGAAGTTGCAGAAGTGCAGTGGAGTATTCAAGCAGCTAGTTCAACTATAAAACAGATTGAGGAGATAATGGACAGTCATGTTGGGAAATGTACAAGGAACAAAACTTATGAAGAATACTTGGTCAAATGGAAAGAGATGCCAATAGAAGATTCATCATGGATAGAAAAGGAGGATGCTAATCATCTTGGTTTTCCTCTTAATACTTGAGACATGATGGAGTCACTTCTCAAATTACTTCATGTGTCTGATGCAGGAGCATCCTCGGTGTAAGATAAATCTTGCATCACCAAAAAACATTTCCTTTCAGTTGTTTCAATGAGGGTTGTCTTAATTTAGAGTTTTTGTCTATGGAGGCATTCTACTTAGTAAGTCAATCATACAAGCTCTGAATGTTCTAATTTTAGTGGTGAAGGTTCATTTTAGTTATATCAATTTTTCAGTGGAGTTTCATGGCTAGATTATATGTATTTGTAAAGTTATTACAGATTTTTGATGTGTAATTTTGGTATAAAAACTTTAGGCTTAGTTTTGAGGGCCTTAGAGGCCTTAGATGAGGTCTGAATACTCAATGGATGGGCACTTGCACCAATCTGGGTATGTAGATCAGGAGCTGGGGTTTCCAAAAAGTGGTTATAATAACCAATTAGAGGAGTGGTTCGTGAGTTATGGTCTTCCAAAGTTGGGCTACTTGAAACTTCTAAAATAAATGTCAAAAGTGTATTTGGCCAACCCTATATATTGTTAGGGTTAGTCAGTCCTAGGTATTAAGTTTGAGTGTCTAGAACCTTTCTGGGTGACATAAAATTGCCTATTTAAGAAAGACCCAAACATTATATAGGACAATTCAGGGTGATAGTTCGCAACTTTGTCTTGCAGATTACTTAAATGAAGGTGCCCATGTGGGTTAGCATATTGTAATTCTAAATTTTTTAATTCCACATTTGCAGTGATAATAGGAATCCCATATTTTGTTCTCGCAATTGTTGTTGTTTCTTTGTTTCTGTTATGTGTTTATGGTATTAAGGGGAGCACCCTTCATCATTTTTTCTTATTAAAACTTAAGGTTTCAATTACAAAAGTGTGGTCCCTTAAAAAAATAATCTATTTATTTTTATTTAGTGATCTACATATGGATACAATAAAAGATTTCATGAAATGATTTTACATGTCCCTTTTATATCATATTTATTTCTTGTAACTAGATCTCACCTATCATTGACACATTGGGATCAAACCCTTATGGGAGCTACATTTATGTCCACATGCCAATGATAAATCATATTGCTACACAAGAAAAAAAACTAGTTAGAAATTTGGGATTTGGTCGTAACATGGATACATGTGTTGGTTGTAATGATGAGATATGATAGTTATTTCTTAGATCCATCATATCTAAATCCATCATGTTGACATATTTAAGGCTTAGTATAGATGTAGAAGAAACTGGATAAGTAAGGAAGAAAAAGTGGAAGTGGTCTAAGAATACAACATTACTGCTAGTCATCCCTATGATTCTTATGCCTTATTTTCCTTTTTTAAAACATGTGTTAATGTATTTCAAATTCATGCTTTGAATTTGTCTTTTAAATAGTTTCATGACTTATGTGAAGATACAAATAATACTTTTATGAATAAAGACTTTACATTTTCGGGAAAAAGATGTTAATGGTATATCAACATGTACTATGTTTCTTTATTCCCTCATAAAATATAATATTTAGGTGCATAATTGGATCAAAGTATATGTTTTCTTATTAAGGAATAAAATACATAATCATATTTTGGATTAATCGTCTCTTAGAAAGTAGGACTCTACCTGATTGAGCCTGTAGGTGAAAACTAGGTAGCAAAAATCTCGTTCGAATGACAAGCTACAAGATCGCATTAGATGGCTTATAAAGGCTTAAAATTAAATTTGTTTGAAGCACCCTTCATTCAAAGCCCCCAAAATACCAATTTTTACAAAGTTCTTAATTTTTCTATCAAATTTTGCCCTTTTGAGGGCTCAAACAAGCGAAAAATAGGTCTATTTTTAAAACTAAATATACCAGATTGTGCTACTTTGAATAAGCTTTCTAATGACTATACTTTTAATAAACATTGTGTTTATTGTGATGTTTTATTTATATTTTTAGTAAATATAGTTTATTTTCCCATCTCACAAGTCTCAGTTTGAAACTTCGGGAAAAATAGAAAATGGGAATTTTTTTTTTTCAAAAATATGTTCTTCTAGGGTATGTGTGTTACCTTTCTAGCAAAATAAAAAAAAATTCATTTCGATTTATACAAAATAAATTATATTCACTAAAATCAACCTATGTCTAATTTATTGTTAATGTCACTTTTTCGTTGAATAGAATCTTCTTTTTTTAACGAAATTGAACAAAACCAACTAATATGCCTAGGTATTGATGTTACCATCCTAACCTTTAAAGAATTTTGTCATTATTATATTTTTAAAAAAATTATGTTGATCAAAGAAATCATCACTCTTAAAAAATGCTGATTTTTCATATATACCACTTCTCAAAGGATATAACATAGTGGGCTTCAACCACTTCAGAAAAAATAAATAAAAAATAGTGTTAGAAACTAGACACAAAATTCTACAAATGACTAGTTTACATCATCTTTAAATTCTTTATGGTTTTTTAGTAATACTCATTTGAAAGTGAAGTTTTTTTTTAAATATCTATTTTAGTGTCAAAGTTGGCCAAAATGTGGGAACCATTATTGTGGCTTGACCCCGTCAAGGAGATTCAAACTTGTGACCAAGCTCTAATATCAATTCTTAAAAATATGTCATGTTTGTTGCTACATCGAAATGTTGGTCCCTATTAACACATGATACAACCACACAAATTATAGAAAATAGGATGAGGTTAATCCACGTCATGAATCTCGAAGGGAAATGTTGGTTGTTAGTCCAACACTTGGGACCCTAATGTGTAGACATGCTAACACTAGGATTAGGTTTAATAAACACATCCTAATAGATCTATATATTATCATTAAGTTAAGCATGTAAAGAATACTCAATATTTGTCTCCCTTTTATTATATTATCTTGGATATAATACTTCAAATTTATGCACTTAATGAAAAAATCTCCCTTAACACAATGGTAATGGATCTAAGACTGGATTCAAAAGGTTTGGATCAAATAATCGAGTTGGCCTTATCAATCTTGTGGAAACTTACATCTTATAGTTCACCCAAGGGGGTCAAGGTGTGCTTCTATATATTTTGAAATTGAGGTTTCTATTGGCCCTAAAGAACTAAATGACATTTATTTGATGGCTCACTTGTCAAAAAATAGGTAGGGAGAAGGAGCAACAATGACAACTTGTGCATGTTTAGTGTTAGTATATCTATTTCCCACAACATTAGTTTTCTTGTTCCAATATAAAGGATGATAATTATTGGAATTTTCATTTTGGCTCTCCTTTTAGAGATTAATAATGTTATCACATATTAACCCCTTCCCAACATTATATCCTTGATCACAGATATATTTGAAGATGCAAATGTAGTTCATCTGCATATTTTAGGTCATCAAGGGATGCACATTATCAATGATGGTTACCACATGTTTTTTAGGGATTTTTATGATAGAAATGTGGAGATAGTTTATTTATCACTAAAGGTAATCTTTAAGTTTTTTGACACAATTATTATTGGAACTGTAAAGATCTAGAAGAGAGATGACTTGCAGAATTATGGGCATATTATGACACAAAATTCCCTACTAACTCTGGAAATGTGTTGATATTAAATGATCATTACCACATGTTTTTTAGTGATTTTTATGATAGAAATGTGGAGATAGTTTCTTTATCACTAAAGGTAATCTTTAAGTTTTTTGACACAATTCTTATTGGAACTATAAAGATCTAGAAGAGAGACAACTTTCAGAATTATGGGCATATTATGACACAAAATTCCCTACTAACTCTGGAAATGTGTTGACTATTCCATATAAAATATTATAGAAGCATTATAGGGAAGAACCTCCTAAACTCCTAGGAAAAAGGTTCATGAGATAAAATGTTATTTAAGGCCACCTCTTAACAAGCCATATAAAATTCTTTCACATAGTTATTTAAATTTATTTCCCCTATATTTGTCAGATTTGAGTGTCTTGAAATGCTTTTAGAAAGTGATTGTAGTGATAGACTTGTTGAATGGATATAGGAAGACCTCCACAAACTTGAAGTTATTTGTTTCTAATTCTAAGCATAAATATTTTAGGGAATTATTTATTTTCTCTGACTCAAAGTTGATAGGATTCCATGTTAGAAAACTAATCGCATTATATCCTAGTACAAGATAAATATTGAGTTGCAATGACAAGTATGTGTCATTTTGATAGGTTTTTGAGGGTGATTTGTATGCCAACTATGGTGTCTTATAAGTAAATTTTATTGTGATGATTGATATGTTAATGGTGTGGGTATAGAGTAAATGTGCTACTATTGATGTGGTGAATGTTAGGGTCAATATTGAGGGAGTTGCTTGAGTTGATAACATGAATGCTATTTTTTTTTGATAAGATGAATAGTACACTTATGAAACTTGATGAGCTGATTATGGAGGTTTATATTTTTATTTTTATTGGGTTTTTGGTATACTAGTGGGATGAGTTAAGGTTTTATTTATTACTAAGCTAGCTAGTAAGAGGAAGGAGTTTATGTTTGAGTCAGATAGGGTTGATACAAAGTTACACTTCCAATAGCTACATAGGTACTTTAGATTGGAATGATGGTGGTTGCTATGGAGAGGTAGTTCACATGGGTGGATATTGGTTCCATGTGTGATATATGTTGATATAATGGTTTTGGAGCTACTATTTTTATGTAACTAGATGTGGGCACAGCCAATTAATTGACATATATAGGTGTAAATATGGGTTGTTGTTCTTAAGTTGATGGAAAAGATTAGGAAATAGTTTGTGTTGTAAGTTGGGGTGTGAATTCTTTGAGTATATTAAGAGGTGTTAAGTGGTAATAAGAGTGGGAATGGGAACTTGTTAGGGTGGTAACATTTGGAAAATATGGAAACATGATAGAGTTGAAGGGTGAGACAAGGGCTTCTTTTTGTAGGAAGTCTGGTCTCAAATACAGTGGAAGCTATTAGCATACATGACCTTTAATAAACATAGAAAATATGGTTGGTAGAGGATGGAAGGCATTAACACATCAACATAACCATAATCTAGTACCACAAAATGCTTAAAATGATATAAGGGAGGTGTAGTTTCAAAATTGATGGAGTATTTCTCTCATTCATACCATGGTCCCTTTTAATTTTAGAAAGACTAAAGCAAAAACTTGGAGGCTAATGAGTCAACAAACCATACTAAATTACCTTTAGGTAAACCCTAATTTGATTCATGCCACTAATATTTATTTGTTGATATATCATAAATAATGGACCATGTGTGTTAATCTTTTGAAAGAAAGAATTTTTTTCTAAAATACTATGATTTGTGGTTTACCCTTCACAAATTTTATTAATGGTGTAATAAAAATTGGAGGAAGGATCAAACTCTTAAAACCCTCCCTAATGATTTGTATTTTGTTACATGCACTTCAAATCAAGAGGAGTGGATCCTTGACAATATATATAATGGGGAAAAAGAGTTTTCTTGAAGGATTGGGTTTTAAACTTTTTTCTAAAATAGAAGTGGTTTAGGGGGTCCCTATATGTATTCATCTATACAACCTCTAATGTGATTACTAAGATATTGAATTTTTAAAAGCTAGGTCTTTTTCCAACATGGATGAAGGATTGGAATATGAAAAATATAATATTTATGCTTGTATTTTCTTCATATGTAAAGATGTGCACCTATTGTTAGAGATACATTGAAGTCTGCTAAATTTATTTGGAGATAAAAATTTGAATTTAAAGAGTCAATTTTTTTTGTAGAACTTGCTAGGTGGGGATCATGTGCTTGAGGAATGCACATGAAATCCTAAAGGAAAAAACCTTAAGTAGGGTTCCCTTTGCATATGTGGTAATATCTTTATGTAAGGAACTAGAGGAAGAAAATTTGAGAAGTCTAAAGCGTGCCAAGATATATAATAGAATCAAATGAGCCCCTAGGAATGTGGATCCTCTTTGAAAAATGAAAGAAGATAAAATATGTGATTGATTCTATTTTAGGCTATGGTATATGTTAAAATGTATATATGGGTGAAGATCCATCTTCTCCTTTCCATGAGTGTGGGGCATCTAAGAGGAACATTTTTAACAATGGTGTTGCAAGGGAATATATTAATAGTGTAAAATCATTGCAAATAGGTGAGATTGTACATAAACTTGCAACCAAAAATATTATCATTTCCACATAAACCATAATAGATCTGAAACAAATAAGCACTTAAAATCTACATGCAAGAGAACAGAAGATATCCAAAAAAATGTGACACAAGATATACCCTAGGAAACCTTCATTGAAGGAAAACTCCAGCCTCCAAAATCATCCATCACCATGTATTAGTCAACAAAAAACCATTGCAATACAACAATTGAATCCTTCAAAGACATAGCCATGACCAAACAGTCTATGTGAATAAGAATGAATCCACATATCCCGTGGCAGTCTTCCAACCTCCACAAATTCTCCCTTGATTAACCTATTCCATCTTATATTTTTTCAACATCTACTTTTGTGGTTGATTTTATAGTATTAATCTCCCACAAAACCACCAAGTGGTATACATAATCCATGTGCTACCTAAGTCATTTACCCACATTAAATATTAAGAATTTGATTTATTATCCCCAATATTAAATAATTATATCAAATATCATCACAATGTGTCAATACAACCCATCAAGAACGTTCGATTGGAATCTATCAATGTTGTACACCCATATAGGTTCTCCTACATGCAACATTACATAATAAAATAAAATAATACAATCCAATGTGTACTTCACATAAACTCTCAACAATCTCCCACTTATTGTACATTGTAGCCACATAAATGAGCAAGGGAATAATCCCTCCTACGACATCCACCATCATGGACCAAAGTACACAATATGATCCTTCTAGGTACATGTAACAAAATTAAAAGTATCTAGCATCTCAAACATGAATGATCTCACCTCCTATTATGTCACTACCACTAGAAATACATAGAAACCATCCAAAAAGAAAGCCTCCCACCCTGTCACATAAGAATCATAAAATCATGTACTAATTGAAATGCCAAGCACAAAACACCTTATCCAAAGGTAATCACATGTATCAGTAGCTATCAAAATCCATAGCTAAAATAGCACTCACGTCAAGTGCCAACCCATAAAACTATCTAGACCTCTAAAGTTATACTAAGTGAATCTCACATCATCAACATATCCAACTTGTAACTTGAAATCACAAGCCTCAAGAGAAACATGTGCTATATACACACCAAGAAGCTCCCATTGCAAAAGATAATGTCAAAATCTATAACCAATCCACTCACAACATCTTATAGAAAAATCCATGTTGTATCAAGGAAATTCACAACACAAAAACTAATAATCTTCAAGAACAACTCTCATAATAAGTTGATGCAGGGGCATCCAAGGGTCAAGGTTGTTGACTCAGATGTGGGTTTTGGTCAAGATTTACTTTTGTAGGTCATAAGTTTTGACTCAAACGTGGGTTTTGACTAAAATTTTATAGGTAGTTATGTGAGCTGGAGTTATTTGGATTGGTGATCAAGCTTGACTTGACAGGTGGCCAGTTTGACATTTTTTTGGGAGCCTAAAATATCATCTTGACCTTCGAAATTGGCTTTTTGTGTTTTTTCTAGTTTTTTTTTAAAGTTGTTTTTGTAATAAATCCAAAATCATATTTTTGATTTCATTAATTAGTTGGAAATTCATTTTGCCTTAGTTGGGGACTTTTCTTGGAAAAAATTGGGACTTGTAGGATGAGTTTTTAAAATTACCAAAAATGGAAAATCCATTTTTCCCAAAAATCTACCAAATATGGTCATTTTTAGAATTGTAATAAATAGTTAGTTTCTTTCATTGTAGAGGTAGAGTAGAGTTGTGAGATTTTAATGAAGAATTATGGCATTTAGAAACATCTGTGTTGTGTCAATTTCTAATTTTTTCTTTAAAGGGTTTGGGTTACATCACAAGTCTCCAACACTCTCTGAAGTTCTCCATAACCACCAAAGGAAGAGATAAAGAAATACCCATGTCATCTCTCACATGACATACATGAACAAAAACCAATTGTCACAAGCTCCAACCAATCTCAATCCTAATATAATTAAAATTGAACATCCATGAAGATAATGAAGACCAAAGATAAACCATGCAATTCATCACTTGTACTATGTCTTTCTACAAACACCTCTAGATGTAAATTGTGCCAAGTAAGATCTCCTCCATCAAATCCCAACAAAGAAGCCACAAAAAGGCCCAAACTATACCATGTAACTAATCATAGATGTAAACCTTTCACAAGAAGATCAAACTCATAAACCTTTCCTAACCCAAGGAATATGCCCAATATAAACCATCTCCCAAACTTAACCAACATAAAAAAAAAAAATGCACAAGGAGATAACCAATGCTAAACCATCTCTTAAATGAACCCTCTAGAACTAACTCATGTACATGTTACTTAATTTTTGCACATGTGTTAAAATTTAAGCATGCATGCAATGGAAGTATAGAATTGCTTTTTCATTTCATTTAAACAAATAGAAATGTCCTTGTATTTATTTACTTTCAAATATACATTGACATTTTCAAATAATGAAATGAAATGATAAGCTGAAAAGAAATGATCTCACACAAGCCGTGAGTATAGATCACTATACTACATTTCCTTCATAAGGAAATACATGAACAAATACATATGAACAAAAGAAATAACGAGTAGAGATAACCAGTCATTGCCTGTTGCTTTGACTGGTTATGAACTCTCTCCCTGGCGCACTCCAAGCTCCACTCTCTCCAACAGCTGCAAAAAACATGGAAACAACTGATGTTAGATCTCGAAGGATCTAAGCAATGACTAATTATCTCTAAAATGACATATTCTATCTGTTGATGCATTTCAAATGGAAAAGAAATTGGAAGAAAGAAGAAAAGGTCATTGTGAGTGTCATGAGCCTGTGGTCGAACCTCACATGATAATATGCTACAGCAAACGAATAATGACTACTAATCATAAATTGCAAATATGTGTACTACTGCAAGAAAGTATGAGAAATAACTAAAGGAAAATACTTCTTCAAGCTATATTTCATGCTACACTGAGAATTTCATTTGTAAATGTAAGACATGCTACTGGTTAATATATCTATGCTAGTACAGGAACAAAATGCAGATGTAGGATGAACTGCAAACAAATGATATCAGCGGATCAAATAATTCATCCAAATGCAAATGAAAGTATAGAAGATAGACATAATGATAGAAATGTCTATGGTCTTAATCAAATACTAATTATTGCAATGAAAAGAAAAGAACTAGATGAGTGAGCATGCTACAAGGAAATCAGCTAGCAAATATTATATGGAAAGAGAGGAAATGCTAGGCAGCAAGAAGCCAATGAAACATCAATATGAGATGACCATGGAGAAAATTAGGAGTCTTTGCAAGAAGCATGTTTTAAAAGGTTGATAGAAAAAGCACAAGCTCAAAATAAATAAAGACAAGCATATTAAATACATATCACAGAATAATAGTTTACGAGTGTCACAAGCCCGTGCTCAAACCTAGTAAAGAATATGCTACAGGAGGGGATTAGTGCATCAAGAATGTATTGGTAACTTGATCCATTTATTCACCGACAAAGTGGGCATGAGTTTTGAATAACAAGCCATAGATCAATGCATGAAACATAGTAATAATGGTTGCAAGGATAACTGAACAGCTGAACTTATCCTCATCTACAACATCCTACCATCAAATTGGGCTTTCTTCTTGGTACGAGACAAAATCTATTGGAAACGAAGGAAGGGGGTCTTTCTTGGTTTCCATGATCAATCCCTTCAGCAGAAGATGAGGATTTCAATTACAGTTTTAACTCCATAAGCTTTAAGGGAAAGGAGGGTTGGATTGTTGGAAAGCCAGCCATTTTACTTCATACTTCTGATTCTAGAGAATGTTGGGAGCGTGTACCTTTAAGTTGTCAGCTTCCTGGGGACCTGGTATATATTCAAGCGACTAGTGAAAAAAGTGCAGAGATGGTCACCAATGAAGGAGCCATTTATATGACTTCAAATAAAGGCTACAACTAGAAGGTTGTTGTACAAGAAATGGTTTCTACTACTTTAAACCATCTAGTCTCAAGTGGCATTAGTGGTGCAAGCTACTACATAGGAACATTCAACACAGTTAATCGTTCTCCCAATGGTAATTATGTGGCTGTTTCTAGTCACGAGAATTTCTATTTAACCTGGGAGCCAGGGCAACCATATTGGATCCCACACAATAGAACTAGTGCTCACAAGATACAGAACATGGGTTGGCATGCTGATGGTGGACTATGGCTTGTTATTCGTGGTGGTGGTCTCTACCTTAGTAGAGGCACTGGGATCACTAAAAAGTTTGATGAAGTACAAGTTTCTAGCTGAGGATTTGGAATTCTTGATGTTGGATATCATTCAAAGGATGAAGCTTGGGCAGCTAGAGGCAGTGGCATTTTGTTGAGGACATTGATGGTGATGGTGCCAATGGGGGCAAACTTGTAGATAATAGGGAAGAGAAAAAAAAAAAACTAAACAGAAGAACTCTAAGAAGCCAAAGGTGACTCTGACTGAAGCATTGATGGAAAAAGATGCCATAGAGCATAAGAGGAAAACCATTAGTATTGACAAATCTCTTCCTAATATAGCTAAAACTAACATTAGTTAGTCTATGATGTATGATTCACTTTCTAGAAAAACAAGAAATTCATTTTCTTTGTCAACGTTTAAGAAAGAGCAAGCTAAAGTAATTGTTAACTGATTAAAGTCCTTTTGTCATGTAAGAGGTCATCTGAAGCAAAAGAAGCCTATCTTAAGGGGAAAAAAATACAGCCATGAAACCCCAGTGCTATAAGTTTCAAAGATAAAGTTTTCCTGCAACTAAGAGACTTCCAACAGTATCTCTCATAGTGGCATCCAAAATATAAATGAAATTGAAAGTGTTATAAGATTCAGCTAAACAAAAGAGTTGCAATCACTTTCTTACCTCCAAAGTCAAGGAAAAGCCAACCCAGATGAAAAAAAATGATGGCTATCAACATTCACCAAAAAATCTCCTTCATGATGGTAGAAAAGACCAGTGAAAAGCAAAGTAAATATGGCAACAACAAGAGCCTAGAAAACCTGGCCGCGGCTTTAGAAGCCTCCAGAAACAAATAGGTGAAAATGACAACATTTAGGGTATTCAAGCTTAATCTTATGCCCTATGTTATTTTCAATAAAATATGAAGTCCGTGGGTTTTAGGAAAGGGTTGCTTTTATTTATTTTCCTCATTTGAGTGTAAAATTTATAAAGGTTTTTTTTTTGTTTTGCTTTTAGTTTCATATAACAAAAATATTAAGATGATTTATCATTTTAATATTTTTGTTTATTTTCAATGGAAAGCAAAAGGAGTTATTTTGTTTATTTTCTTTTGCATTAAATCTAAAATGTAAAGGAAAATTATATTAATGATGGCATTTATGAATCATTAAATAGTTTCCTATTGGTCATGCAAAAGAAAATGAGTCATCCTTTATTCCCTTGTCATGGTATTAATTCAAACAATTAGTTGGAAACATTTAGAGGGAATATAGAACTGATAGGTCGAATTTGATTTTGTCAAGTTTGTTTGTGGGTCTTTATGACTTGTTCGAGCATTTTTAGGGGTGATTTGATGAGTCATGGGGGGCACTTATGAGTTAGTGGAGTCAAATAAGTTATGAAACTTTATTTTTGGAAGTTTCTAAGTCCCTAATTTTATGGCTCTTATTCTGCATTCGACCCAATGGTTTTTTTTGGTACTTAATGAGTTTTTTTTAACTCATTAAGGGAGAGTTCTGATTTTATGACAGAGTTTTGAGATATCTTTGGAGTCCTAAGCTTTGTTACAGGGTCTGTAATTCAACATTTTGAAGAAATAATGCTAGTGACAGCAATGTAATTATGCTTTATGAAGTAAATTGTTAAGCTCATTTCCTTTCTACAAATTGTGTGTGTGTTTTTGAATGATTTGATAAGTTAACGTGTGAATGTTTACATTATTCCTTGTTTTATGTCTCATTCCAGCACCTTTTGTGGAAAAGTAAGTCTTCTTATAGGTTATGATATGTGTTTATAGGTGAAATTAGTCAAAGTGAGGTAGAAATTTATCCTCTTTTTGTAGTTTTAGTATTGAAACCTTATCATAAATCACCTGTGCAAGCCTTTACAGGAAGATGTGCTTTATCTATATTTCATAGAGCTATATAATCCTCTTTGTTACATGTGTGTTATGTCTTCATAATAAATTTTGGTTTATCACCTCTTTTCTTAGTTTAAACTTTAGGTTTTAGGTTTATTTTCTGCACTTTCTTACCTTTTCCCCTCTAAGTTTTCATTAAGTTTTAGAGTGTTTCACTGAAAGATCTTATAGGAGCCGACCTAGAATCTGAAAGTTTCATTTCATTATCCAGTCTCACATAATGAAATGAATCCCATGTTAAGTAAGGGTTAGTGAACATTGCCAGTTCAGTAGGATGAAAATCCTAAAACTTAACAGTACCATAGCTCAAGATCCATAGCAATGAAAGACAAGCTTAAACATAATGCACCTAGGAGAAACAATGGGCTATACCTCTCAAGTAATAAATCATTGAGTAAACCAAGAGTGGGGAATGAGAATTCTCATCAAGATATACAAGTATCCAACCAAGACTAACCTAAGACCAATCTCCTCTGAAGTCATATTAGGACAGTTCCCCTCAAACTTATTGTTGAAACTATCCACTATGCAAAAAAATAAATCTCTAATCTAAGATAAATGAGCATCACCACCATCTCTAAGTATCCATGAGAACTAGTACTCAATCAATCCATTCCAACTCTAAATGTAACATAGAAATATATTGATGTATTCAACAAATAAGCAATAGAATCAATACCAAGAAACTAAACCAAGATCAATATCAAAGTTCCAACCATGGCCTCAAGAACATAAACATGAGGATGTGATCTAAATGATTTCAACCAAAGAGACAACATGATCCATATGAACATACTACAATATGTCAAAAATATAAACACATATCAAAAGTATTGTTGGTAAATAGATTGTCCTTTCGATTTAACTCTTTAATGCCCAAATTTGTGAACAACATCTAATTACAATAGTTGGAAAGTTGTTATGAAATTACTAACTTCCCTCTGAATTCATAGGCACAGGTCCCTATTGTATAATTATTTGAAATGGATTATGTTTGCTTCTAAATCTAAAATGAAGTGTGTTCTTAACCTGAGAATAGGAAAGACAAACCAAGCTAGACTTAAATAGGAACTAAATTAGGAAAGAGTTGGTGTTTTAAGATTAGTTAAGTCTATGGATTCACACATGTTATGGACCCGCAAAGCTTAATGATTCAACAATGTATACTAGCTAAATTGATATCAGTAAGAAACAAACAATAGAGATTGAAAGACTAACTTGAAAGAAAGCACAAAAAGGGGATTTTGTCTTTAACTTATGATAAAAATACTATTATCTTTAGTTTATTATTTTGAAATAGCGGAATAAAAGTTTGTTCATTCCTTGATTCAATATAGATGAAAGAGAAAACATAAAACTAACATAAAACTAGAATGGAATAGAGAATAATTGATACAAAATACCATTCAATTGTTTCTGCAACATCAAGTATTTCACACCAAAAATTAGCTAGCCTTTTATTAATATTTTGATTTACTACATATAGGATTCTAAAATGATCATTGCAAAATGGGACTCAAATCAGTTCATCTCCTCAAAATTCACAAATGGCAAGAAGCCAATTTTTTTATTACAATCATTACATCAAAATATGAAAGGACGAGATATGAATCACTTTGTCTTCTTTCCCTTTTCTAACTTTTCCTTATAAGCTTTGGTGGTGACATTGATTGGAATAAATTCTTCATGTCTATGAACATGGACATTGGTGTATCCCAAGAGCCACTTGGAATGCTCTCTGGCTAAATCTTTGATTGCATTTAACTAGTCCTATATCTCCTCCATAGCCACATGTACACACCCACCAAGGTTTTGGAGCTCGAAAACACTATTCTGGTGATTGAAAGATATCTCCATCAAGCCATCTATGTAACTAGAGAAGTTATTTTTCATAACGGCCAATCTGATGATCCCCTTCCCTTGTCCACTGGTCTAGGAATTTGTATGTAAACCTCTTAAGAGGTCATAGTCTGTATCTTGATCCTTTTCTACTTTGGATTCTTTTTCTTTAAGTTCTTCCTCTACCACTAGGATCATTTCAGACTTGAATTGCATGCTCTAGAGCCATTCAAATAGAGGATCATCTCCTTTGGGTAGAGTCTTTACTTCCACAACTTCCTTAGCTTTCATGTGGATAATCATATTTAGTAAGGAAATACAATATTCCCTCTTAACCTTCTCTACAGCTAAGGTGGCTCAATTGGCTAAAATATTGTCCTTCTCTATTTTGAGCCTCAGTATTGCATTGCTAATCCGCTTTATAATTACAAGTCCTTCTAGCTTGAGTTTCCCACTCCACTCTCTACCAATCTACCTAAAATGTTTGACCTCTTGAATTTGGGAGATGAGTGCTTGAACATCAGTAGCAGTAAGGTCACTAGTAATTGACATTCTAGAGATGCTTGCCAATGAGGTGACTAAATGCCTAATAAAGCCATTGAGTTCATGAATTTATTCCTTCATTATGACTTTTGATAATTTAAGGCTTTCAAGTTGTCCCTCTATCACATCATTTGTTAAATTCCATAGGCCAACCTTGGTGTTATATCTAACTTCCCCAAGATCCACAAAATGTAGGGCAAAATCATCCACAGACGTATCTTCAATTCTTCCCTTTTTAGTGGGTTTAGAAATTTCCATTATCAAATGCCTAGTGTCAAGATCTTGCCCAAGAATTGATAAAGTCTTCTTGTTTTTTACTTTTCTCAGTTCTGATCTAGAGTAGATAGCCAGAGATGAAGTCTCTTTGTTAGGAACTCCTTCCTCTCTCCTCTTTCTTTTTTTGTCCAAGGTGTCCTCCAACCATGAATCTGTGTTGATCACCTTGGATGTAGTTCCAAGTGTGTCTATACTAAACATCTTTCTCTTGAATGGGGTCAGTGTTTGTCAGTGTTTTTGTAGCTAAAGAGAAAGGATTCTTCAAGGTCTATAAGATGAGCTTCAAAGATTCTAGGCCTTTCTCTACCTCTGTAGTCTTTTTGTTTGCTTCATTAGACTCAGTAGACTCACTCTCACTACTTCCACCATCTCCAAGATCCACTACTTGCACTTTGGGGGCTAGTGGGAAGGAGTAGTGTAGCATTTACATATAGGGTTGGACTACTATGGGATGAGAGAGCAAGAGTGACTGCACCATCTTTAAATTCCTTTGCCTTCTTCTCAACTTCTGTTGGAGTCCTGATTATAGGTAGAGAACCATCCTGACAAATTCTAGCCAAGGGAATGCTCTTTTCGAGAGGTTGATCACCTCCATTTGATGGTTGTGTTGGCCCTTGGCTAATAGATAAGGTTGCACTTGATGTGCCACCTTGGGAAGAGGAAGTCACTGCAACTTTTAGGGAAGCTTGAGCAAATTTTCCTTTGCTTTGACTCCTTCTAGTTATGGTCCATTCAACCCATTTTCCAATCCTTTTATAAATTTGAGCCATCATTATATCTAGTTCTTCCCTAGTATCTTCATAAGGTTTCAATCTTATTGGAGTGCCTCTAAGTTTTGTCAAGTAAGTGTTGCTATACATGTTGTGGCCATCATCCCCTACTCATTCTACATCAATGTTGACTTTGTACAGTTTCACCTAATCGATTGTTAGTCTGGTGAAGTCTCAATCATAGCTCTTGAACTCATTCTTGTGATCAGCCCAATAATCCTCAATGGTGGTAATATGCTTAATTACACTTTTGATTTGCAAAACATCTCTTGCATACCCATTTGGGTCGAACATGGGTCTTAGGAATTTGTACATGTTCAACTTATACTTCATCTCAAATACCCACAGATGGAAGCCCCCACCTTCATGGGGAATTCATACCCCTTCTTCTTCAAGCTCCCACTCAACACGTTCACCTGAATGGCCTATCACACAATCTTGATCAGCACGAGCATGTCACTAGTATATCTTGGTAGCTTCAAGGGGAAACCATCAAAAGTTGCAAGATGCAAATAAGAAAAGGATGAGAATTGGATGAAATAACTCCCAAATTGGTGGATGACTACCATGGCTTCAAGAATGAATCTCCTTTCTAGACATCCCTATAGCTCCTTGCAAATCCTCATAGGGAATGCACCATTAACTTTCACATACTCTGCATATTTATTTTCCAATTGTAAGCATGGATAAAACTCATAAGACTTCACATCATTAGGAAAATTCTCCACTCTTGGGAGGCCTGGCCATAGTTGCAATGAGGCTAACATATAGATGAGGAAAGAGAACATATAGAATGTATTGTAAAATTTTGTAGCACAAAGAGCATTGGACAAAGTTTTGCTTACCTCATGGGCCCAATCAATATATTGGGTGTCAGAGAAAATGACTCGCACTAAAAAGAAATACTACTCAAAAAAATTCAAAGCTTCTACCTCCCTTTCAACCTATGTAGGAGGATGAGGATATCAATAATATATGGTTTGAGGTTGGTCCCAAACAAGGTCTTAGGATCCTTACTCTTAGCACTCCATGGTTTCTAGAACCATGTCTGCATGATTTCTTTCCTCTAGATCATCTTCTTTGCAGAGAACTTGGAAATGGCTCTTTTGAAGGTCAAGTCTGAGAATTCCTCCCATTTTGGTACTCAAAGGCAATTCATCATAGTTTTCTTGTCAATCGAAATCAACACTATATCATCAGGTAGCACAATCTGCCTTGTTTCTGGGTTTCAATGATGTATACATTCGTAGATCAACTCCAAGGCCTAGATTGTAATCAAAAAACTAGATGCCTCAACCAATCACATCCTTGGAGCTTCTTATTGATGGGGTGAATCTACTTAGACTTCAATCTCTTTTAAAAATCCTCCATGTCATAGAAATGAAGAGAGGTATCTATGAAATTCTACAATTGGGATTTGATTCCATTCAACCCGTCAAAACCTACAAACTTGGTTTCCATGACTTTGAGAGTGAGATTTGAATTAAGAAAGTGAAAGGAGTGGCCAATGAAATAATTATTGGCTTTTTCAAAAATTTATGCACATTAATAGAATAACAGTTCAAAGAAAGAGCGGTAGTTCATTTAATTGTTTATGTTTCTATATATATGGGAGCCTTGATTCATATGTTGGTCTTCAAATTTTGTGCCATACAAATGAATTGAAGGAGATACCGATTGAAATAGTAAATGTGAGGGTTTAACGAGCATCTAGGGGTCTTTTCACTATTTCATTGGATTCAATGGTAACTTTCTATATCTCCACAACTCACTTTCCCATTTTCCTTTAAGTTTTGGGAAGTTACCATTAGAGTACTCTATAGGAGGATGTCCACTAAGTTAGATTATAGTCATTATCTCTTTTAAGTAATAGCTAGGTTCTCTTGATTATCACTTTTGAGATGTTCTATACACAAATTTGTTGGAATTGCAATAGGAAAGGTAAACTTCTGAGAGGGGGAGGTGAATTAGTGCTTTAAACTTTGACCCATTAGAATATTCACCACACATCCATCTCACATATTCAATAAGTAAACTAAAATACCATATAAAGCATATACATCTAAAGCATGTAAATAAGTAAGAATTCACATATATATGAAACAAGATATGATTACCTAGAAACCCTCCAATGAGAAGGTAAAACTAGGGTGGGGATGACACGCACAAATCTTCACTACTATAGGAATAAAGTGTATCCGATGAAGGTTACAATGTTTGATCATGAACCATGATCTACCCTGTGAAAAGTCTACCCTATTAAAGACTTACAAAGACTATTAGGTCTCACCCTGTTAGAAGTGTACCTAATTAAAGGACTTCAACTCACAATTAAGTAAGCACCTTGTTAGAGGATTTCAATATAGCCTATTAGGACTACTTTGTTAAGAGATTTAATTGATTCACCTATTAGAATGTCTCAGCATTGATCCTATGATTAGAACTTTGTTGCTTGATGATAGATCACCTCTATTCTATTGTGTGCTTGATCCTTCTTGATCAGATGATTCTTTGTTATTCATTGTTTCCTTCCTCTATTCTATTTTTAACTAATTCTACAATACAATTCAGATCATAATACCTTGGTTACCATGAATGTCCTAGTTTGTGCATGAAAAAATCTCCTTGATCATTCATTCATTCCCTTTCACACTCTTATAAAGTTTTGGGTTTTTCCTCCTTAAGAAGACCTAGGTGACTTTGGGTTAGGTATGAATCAACGACTGTGATTCATCCATATTGTTGTTTAAACCTTCTCTTTACCTAATTGGGTGCATGTAATACATATGGATTCCAACTTAAGATTATTGTAATTCAATCTTTAAGTCTGCTCAAAAATGGTTTACATAGTAGTTTGTGCCAATACAAACAACTATGACAAAACTATGTTACTCGGCACTTGAAGTCCCTAGTGCTTGCCACATACTAACTTCAATACTATCACTCAATATTTGAATAACTCAGCATGCACTACTTGCTCGACTCTTGAATCATTTGACACATACTATTTGCTCGGCACTTGAGTGACTTGGAATAAGAGTGACTCGACACTCACTATTTACTCGACATGCTCTAACTTATATGTTGTGCTTGGCATATGTTACTTGTTCAACATGAACTAAGTAAATGACTTAAGTGTATAGACACTCACTAGTCAAAACCAAATGTCTAAGATCAATAATCTCCCCCTTTGATATGAGTGTCAAAAACACTTGAGCATACATTAATACTCTTATTCTTATGAGCATAACATAAACTCTTATTTGACTTCTATACAAAATTTCAAAATATAAAAATTTTGCAACATGACTTATAGCTCAAAATATTATAACTCCCCTTGAGTTGTTTGATCTGTTATGTACTATGTTTTGTATCAAAGTCTTCCTCTTGTTGAGTAGATTTTCCTCAACTGAGACTCTTTCACTATTTTCTACTTTTTGCATCTTACTCCCCCTTTTTTCTTACTCTCCCATTCTTGCTACTCTCTCATTATTGCTCCCCCATAGCTCTTACTCCCCCTTTTTTACACTGATGTTAATGGGTTGTACACTAATAGTGTATTTGTCCAAAAAAGATTTATGGACCTCAAGAATAATTTTAAGAGTTGCGTCACAATTATCACATGCTACCTCCAAAGACTTAATTTGGATGGCCAACTCAATAGTAAGGTGTACTAGGCCATCTAATGTAGAAAGATTGGGGTCTTTCTTCATAGCCTAGCTCCTTGTGTAGAATCTACATGTGAGGAGTCACTGTAGACTGGATGTTGATCAGTTTAGCCCTTATGTTGGCTTCATCTACTTGTAGTATTGCTAACTAACTTTGGATTTTCAATAGGGTCCTAGAGTGTTTCTCACTTTGAGATGGAGTCATGGGGCATTTAGCTCTAGATGATTGCATTTGACTTTCCAAGCTTAGGATGTGACTCCTTGTCTCATGTGTGAAGAGTGTATTATTACACAATTTGGTGTATAGAGAGAAAATGTTCTCTAGTACCTTCTTCACACTTTCTATCTTAGTTTCCAATGCAACTTGTGTTAGTGTTGTATCACTAGATATCTTCTCATTCACTTTATTTTGAAACTTCTCCTTAGAACATTCTAATAATTTGGCATTAGTATCCAAGTCTGTATCACTTACTCTTTCCACTATGTTGGTCAGTTGTTCAATGAGTGGCTTTATTTCATCTAGAGTAGGCAAACTGAATGCATCTAAGAAAATATCTTTGATCTCAATCAAAATTTTCTTCTACCTATGCTCCCTTCTGAGCAGTTCTTGATGTTTCTTTCTTTCTAGGGCCTCTTGAAGTATACCCATCAAGTCAATTGTTATTGTTACAAGATCAAACTTGGGCAATACAATTTCTTCATCTAGGCTAACATCTCCATAAGTTATTACCTCTTTTGCCTTAGATGAGGTAGGAATCGGCATTGAGAATTGTAATGGTGTGGTATCTATGCTCAACCTCTGAAGAGTTTGACTGGAAGGAGTTCATGATTCTAGTAATGTCACTAGTGCTTGAATTGCTACTAGCTCCTTCAGCTTGGGTGTCAAATCTATCTCTTTAGGCTTGTCCTTTTCTACCTATTTAATTTTAGTTGCACCTTGAACTTGTGCTAGAGGTGCAGGTACATATACCTGACCTATTTGACTTATTGTCCCATCATTGATTAGTGTTTCCACCTTATCTTCTCCAACTATCTCATCCTTGTCTTTTTAGGTTCTTGAACATTTTCTGAGACTAGAGTGCTTTCCATTGGTGTACTAATAGTGCATCCTACTATCTTCTTCCTTTGATATACAACTAAGTGTGGTGAAGGTTGTACACTTGTGACTTGAGGAGTGAATGTAGTTTTTTCTTGTGTTTTCACTTCCTCCCCTATAGTCATAGACTCCTACTTCTTAATTTTATCAACACTTACCAATACAAGGTTGTCACATAATTTTACCTATAGTGTGGATTGGTCAAGTATCCTTTTCAAATATTCCTCTATTAGGAGATTGATGTTCTAAGCAGTAGGATTAGAAACATCCTTTACTATAACAGTTTCAATACTTACACTTATTACCTATGGAGGGGTTGCACTTAGTATTTGTGTATCTTGTACACTATGGTCTTGTTGTTGCTCTTCCTTAGTTGTTTCCTACTTATCAACATCCATATTAGTTCCTCCCTCAACTGTGCCTTCTTCATTGTTATCCTCTTCATCATATTTGACCTCAATAGGTTCTTGTTCATCATCTTTGGCTATGGCTAGTCCATATATGATCTTCCACATTTGTTTGGACTTGTGAACAACATTCTCTATGTTATTTTGTAATATGTTAAATGCCCTATATTTAGGTACAAATTTGATAGCATATTTCTTTATGGCTTTATATATTGGTGCCTTTCTAAGTTTTGGCATAGCTTGAGCGAGGGATATCTCCCTAATTTTCTTCTTTGTATCTAAACAATAGTGTCATTTTTTCTCAACTCTTTCATATAAACTCTTAGGTATGGAGTTGGAAATTTCTAAAGGGGCCTTCTTAAAAGTATCCATCATGGCATATATTGCCTCCTCTACTTGATTTTTCTCAATCTTTCCAAGGTTATCAAATTCAATGTGAGGGAAACTTGACAAATCAACATTGTTTCTTACATTCTCACATAAATTATCTAGTTTTGAGGATGGATTATGACTCACCACTTGGAATTGGATGTTGTCATCAGATTCAGTCCTTTCCTCGTCACCTTCTTTCTCTTTAGGCTTGGCTACCTCTTTAGCCTTCTGTGTAGTGACTCTTGTAGTAGCCCTTGTGGTAGGTGATGTTGGTTTGGGCTGACTTGGTTTTACAACCTTCTTTGGTTTTGTCACTACAATTATCTTTGTATTTCTTTTCTTCTTATCAATAGGAGTAGGTGCTTCCTTGGATTCTTCTCCCTTGGCACCTTCTACAACTTCTATCTCCTCCTCTTGTTGATCCTCTCCTTGACCTTGTGTCAATGCTAGTAGTGCTTGAGCCTGTGTGTCTTCTTCTTCTTCTTCTTCTTCCTCTTCCTCGACTCCTTCACCAAATTTTTATTTTAGTTTCTTCACCAATTTGTTCTTCTTCATAATTAAAGAATCAGTCTTCAACTCCATAATGATTTTTGATTTGGCCAATTCATAGTTACCAAATACTTTGGCTTCTTTGTCCACTTTTTTGGCAAGCAATATTGTGATTGTTGTAGAGGCCTCATCAACATTTATCTCATATCCTAATGGCCTTATCCATATCACTCTAGGACTTTTTGCTTAAACATATGTATGATTAGTGCCAACTAGGAAGAAAACATCATCATAATATTTCTCCACTAGTGAGACTAGTATCCTTAATCTCTTCTTTATAGATTGTTTGAAATCTTCAAAATAATTAGTCATTACTGACTCAAAGATATTGCCTAATTGTTCAATGAATTCTCCTATTTGTACTACAATAGATCTATTTGTCTTCCATCAACCTTGCCAAAAGTAGGAAATGTATTCTGCACATAGAAAAAAATACATACCAAAATAGATCCAAATTTGCATTGAGCACTCTTTTTTTTCCTTATTTCTCCAAGGTTTTCAATTAATTACTACAACTATAACTCGACAAAATCATAAGTATGATCTTTCTTCACAATCTTGTACCCATGTCCACTGAAATGCAAGGTACACTATTTAATCTACTTGATTGATAAAACTTGTGTGCAATTATCCTTGCTACAAAAGCTATCAGGGGATCTATGATTGTATTAATTATCATTCCCCTTTTATTCCATATAGCCCATGTGTTCTTTTCAATAACTTCCTTTGACTCCCTTCTCATACTCTTTCGCCGATCTAAGATTCGATACTCTATTACCCTATGATTAATTTACTTTGTGATTTTAACTGGCCCACTACCTAATCATACTAAGCTATCATGAATTCTTCTTAAGAAAATCCTTATTCACTTAGTTTTGAAGACATTCAAAAAATCTAGAGCATGAGTTAACCCTTTCTTCTCACCAATATTCTGCCTTCAATGCTCCATTTTCACATAATCTTCCATACTCTTCTCTAATTTCCATGTCACCTATGCTACCAATCTTGAAGGTATAACAATTTCTGACATCTTGTATCATTAAGACTCATGGTGGTATTACAGACAACATACCAGAGGGATCCTGTTTATATGTTATATCTAGAATAGCCTTGAAAATAGGTTGTTTTATCTCATTACTGATTAACTAAACATTTAAAACCTCTTTTCCCTCTACACCTTTCACTTTTGAAGAACTAGATGCCATCACATAAATCTAGGGTTTACAAAATTCAAAACTGTGTACCTCGACACACAATAAATACCTTGCAAATCTTGATGAAATGTTGTCTAACAACCATTCAAATCTCTTGAAAATGCTCAGATGAAATTCTCTAGATTGCCTTTAGCTCTTCATCTTCTTTCTTAAAGATTTTTCCTTGGTTTATAATAACACTTTGTATCTTTATTCATTCATATGTACTCTTTTTAGAATTAAATCCTTTGGAACTAATACATGGTATAACCTTTTAGATATTGGTCCCACATACCTCTTGGTTGCTTAATTTGATGAGGTGTGATCACTTGACCCATTAGGTGAAGTGATCCCATATGCACTTGATGTGCTGCAATCCTCCTTTCTCTTACATGTTTTGTTCATCTCATCTCTGACATTTTCAATATCTACCTTGCCTTTGTTGAACTCACAACTTGGTGCCTTTGACCTTGTTGGACAATATCAATTGATATGACTAATCTGCAAATAGCTAAAACATATGGTTTGACTCAACCACCTATTGTAGTCACTCCTAAAGTGTGTTCTAATATAGTTCTTAGGAACATTTCCATACTCTTGATAGTAGTGACAACTATACCTTGTACTATAATCCCAATTATAAAAGTTGCCATTGTTCTTTACCTTTGTTTACTTGTTTGATGACCACATGGGTTTGGATCTGCACTCAAAATCTCTATGTCCATACTTATGACACTTATAACAATATCCTTCAAATCTTTGAATGTGCATGGTCATAGTTTTGTGTTCATGTGCATGATAACCTTGTTTGTTGCACTTATGAAAGTGACCCATGCTCTTCTGCTTAACATTCTGATTTCCAGTCTTGCTCTTGCACACATTAGCAGTATGTCCTTCCTTACCACAATTATAACAAGTAGGTTTTGAGTTCTTACATTTGTTACTTCTTTCTTCAATGCTTTTGGATGATTCTCCTTCTTTAGTACTTGTGTATCCTAGTCTAGATGTATCATTGTTAGATCTAGGAGATCTCATCAATTGTTCAAAGTACTTGATAGCTTCATTTGGTTTATTGAAAATTTTAGCAAACTCCTTTTTCCTTTTTAGGTCATTTCTCAACTATTCATTTTGCAACTTCAGTGTTGTTATCTTAATGTCCTTGGCATTTAATTCATGGTTGGCATTCATCATTTGACCCAAAGTTTCTAATTGTATGTTAGTAATCCTAGTTACCTTTGATGATATCTCTTCCAGTTTTTTGGTCAAAACTCTTTTGTCATCTTCAATCTTGACTTTTTCTTCCATATCTTTCTTTTTCTGTTTGGTCACCTCACAAAGCAATATGGATTGTGATTCTTGTTTTGTCTTAAGATTTTTTATCTCTTCAGCTAGGGTTCTATTCTTTTCCATTAGATCTGCAATTGTTGCATCATATTCATTAGAGTTTCCATTTATAAATACCTTGGTAGTGTCCATCTCTTGGTATTTTGTGTCATTCTCCTCAATAAAAATTTCCTTCCTTCTCCTCAATGATTTCTTTAGATCTTCTCTTGCTTCATTCAACTATTATAGAATGAGATGTATATCAATCTCCTAGTTCTCAATAATCTTTCCCAACTTGTAGACTTCCATTTCCAAGATCTTTCATCAAATTTGCAAAGCTTCACTTTTAGAGAACAAGGCTCTGATACCAATTCTTGGAATTACAATAGGAAAGGTAAACTTCTGAGGGGGGGGGGGGGGGGGGGTGATGAATCAGTGCTTTAAACTTTGACCCATAAAAATATTCACCACACATCCATCTCACATATTCAATAAGTAAATTGAAATTCCATGTAAAGCATATACATATAAAGCATATGAATAAGTAAGCATTCACACATATATGAAACAAGATATGATTACCCAGAAACCCTCCAATGAGAAGGTAAAATTGGGGTGGGGATGACATCCACAAATCTTCACTACTATATTAATAAAGTGTATCCAATGAAAGTTACAATGTTTGATCATGAACCATGATCTACCCTATGAAAGATTTGCCCTGTTAAAGGCTTACAAAGACTATTAGGTCTCATCTTATTAAAGGATTTCAACACCCTGTTAGAAGTGTTCCTGATTAAAGGACTTCAACTCATAATTGAGTAAGCACCTTAATAGAGGATTTCAATACAACATGTTAGGAAAACTTTGCTAAGACATTTAATTGATTCACTTGTTAGAGTATCTCAACATTGATCTTGTGATTGATACTCTATTGCTTGATGATAGATCACCTCTATTTTACTATGTACTTGATTCTTCTTGATCAGATGACTCTTTCCTATTCATTGTTTCCTTCCTCTATTCTCCTTTTAATTGATTGTGCAATACAATTCAGATCATAATACCTTGGTTACCATGAATGTCCTAGTTTGCACATGCAAAACTCTCCTTGATCATTCATTCATTCCCTTTCACATTCTTAGAAAGTTTAGGGTTTGTTCTCCTTAAGAAAACATAGGTGACTTAGGGTTAGGTACGAATCAATGACTATGATTCATCCATATTGCCACGTAAACCTTCACTTTACATGATTAGGTGCATGTAATACATAGGGATTCTAACTTAAGATTCATCCTTATCACCAAAATATTGTAATTCAATCTTTAAGTTGGCTCAAAAATGGTTTACATAGTAGTTTGTGCCAATACAAATAACTATGAAAAAACTGTGTTACTCGACATCTGAAGTCCTTGGTGCTCGACACATACTGACTTCAATACTATTACTCAACATCTGAATGACCCGGCATGCACTTCTTTCTCAGCTCTTGAATCACTCAGTACATACTATCTACTCGACACTTGAGTGACTCGGCATATGAGTGACTCAACACTCACTATTTACTCGACATGCTCTAGCTTATATGTTGTGCTCGACATATGTTACTTGTTTGGTATGAACTAAGTAAATGAATTAAGTGTATAGACACTCACTAGTCAAAACCATTCTAAGATCAAAAAAATTATGAATCTATCCTGATCATTACCTTGATTTTCTTTAGAATTTAGGAAACTATCTTCATGGGTTGAAAACCTATCGAAGAGAATACAATTTTTCTTTCTCTACCAACATTTTCTTTCTTAGTTGAACTTTAGACCATTGCCCCTCTTGGAATCAAAAATATCTAATTGAGGCATGAAGAGCTTGTCGAAGATCACTTATTGTTCTTTTTCAGCCTAAACTGCCTTTTCAGAAAACCAACTTCATGGGTTGAAAACCCGTCGAGGAGAAGTTAGTTCTGAGTTGTCCACTAGGGGCCATTATGAGAGCCATGATGAATCTAAAACATTTTATGAAGTCATAATCATAAAGTGGGCATTGATTTGCCACAGGATGCCTTGTTAGTTTTGTGTGCATCATTTGGTTCCTTTCCTAAGAAATCATCCTCATGGGTAGAAAACTCGTTGAGGAGAAGACAATTTCCAAAATTCTACAAGCTTCTTTTTTTTGAAATATTGGTAGGCCATAAGTGGGTATAACTTGTAATTGATCATTGAATGAGTAACATGAATCTCCATCAGACTAGGCACTAACCTACCCATAAGATCATTAGACAAAATAAAGAACCACCCGACTATGAATGAGGAGAGGGAGAAAAGAGAGAATCTGATGGAGATTCATCCAACGTAAGAGGGCTTAGATCTAGACTCAATTACAACTAAGAATTCACTCCTCTCATATCAACACAAGTATTCACTTTTTCTAAACAATAGAGAACGAAAAATGGGGCAACAAGCATACCATGACATAATAATGAAACCATCCTAACACCAAGGATAACATTTCAAATGAAAGCATTAACCACACCTCTACCAAGAAAACCCATGATTCCTCAAGATGTAACCATCTCCATACACCATAAAGATAACCAGCACCAAAAAGTACACCATGCAAATTTCAAAGACTCTTTTGCAACAACAAGATCTAAGACACCCTCCAACATCTACAAACACTCAATAAATATATCAATTCTAGAAACTCCCTCTCAAATATGGTACTGATTCATCCATGGCATCATAAAATTCATATCCTACATTAAGATCCTCCAATTTTATACACACATAACCAAAGTACTAGTACTGAGTGAAACAAAGATCTCCAAACCAAGAAGATACAAACTACACCATGAATCAATCTTGCACTGCTATATCATCACTATCACAAGATCCCACTAAATTGTGTATCTAAACTATCCATGAAGTCATAATATAAAACCATCCTCTAACATAAGAATCAACCAAGGAATCATACCATCAAATAATTTAAAGTGCACACCATGGGATCCTTAACCAAGAAGATATATAACCATAACCAAATCAAGAATCCAAACCAATGAACATCAATAAATACCTATATATTCCAATCATGTTAAACCAAAATTCATGGCACCATGATCACATTCATAAACTAAGCATCCAACTCTAAAAGTTTCCAACCTTTCAGCATAAAATAATCAACCATAATCCTTCACCATGACTATACTTGGAAATAATATCTCATCACCTCTACATGAAAAAAATCAAAAAATTATGTGACTAAGGGAATAGAAAACCCAAATCCAAGCCACAAATCTGAATATGAATCAATAATGAAAGATCAATGGGCAAAGATAACCCATTTTCAAGTCATAAAAGAAACCTATATGTATAGACCACTTATAAACATACACAATTTATAGACCCAATAAGTCATCCTACATATCCAAACCAAACACTGATGACCATGTCATAAACTCACAATGTTACCATATTTAATAGAGATCATAAACTATTTAGATTAATATATCATGAAATAAAGCTTGTGAAAGCTCCACTAAATCTAAACCAATGTGTAGAACTCTATAAGAGATTTCCATTGACTATTCAAAATCCAAAATTCAACTCTATATGTCCAAATTATGCCCAAAACTATGCTAAAAATAAATATCAAATAAATTTTAGGCTCATAAAACATGACAAAATTTCATAATCATATAATCAAACCTATATCAAATTTTAGTCTGAATTATCTTTCCAATAACTCTAAGAAGTCTGAAATCTAACATCTTGAGTGAAAGTTATGGTCATTTGAACAAGACCACCTATTTGATTATATAAACCATTTTCAAAGAAAATTTTATTGATGAAAAAAATTTGATAGTATTAAATTTGACAGTCCTTATATCCTTAAACTAAAAAAGCTTTGAGTTTTGTCTCAACATGGTTAGACTAGGGCATATTACATATCAAAATTAATAAAAAGTTCAACTCTAATATGATGGTGAGGCCTATTTTTTCTCAGGAGGTCATCTCTAAAGGTTGTCACCTAAAAACCTCATTTAAATGAAACATCCAAATAAAACCTTTTGACCAATAATTTTATGTGCCCAAAATCTGTCAACAACCCATCATAACAACAAACCCAAAACCCTCGGATCTCCCCAAAAAAAGCTACAAAGCCCATATATCGTGCCCTTCATTTTACTTTTTCATGCATTCTAATGGATTGAATCTATGGTTACAACAACAAAACCATAGCTCCTATGCCACTTGCAAGGAAACTTACAACCACATTTAAAATTACCATTTCCACAAAACCCATAATATATCTAAAATAAATAAGCTCTTAAAATCTACATGCAAGAGAATAGACAACATACCCACAAAAATGTAACACAAGAAATACCCTGGGAAACCATCTTTGAGGGAAATTCCTAGCCTCCAAAAGTATCCATCACCATGTATTATTTAGCAAAACATCATTGCAATGCAACCATGGAATCCTTCAAAGCCATAGCCACAACCAAGAAGTCCATATGAACAAGAATGAATCCACACATCCATGTCATGCTTCCAACCTCCAAAAATGCTCCCTTGGCTAACCTGCCTCGCCTTGTCTTTTCTCAACAATTACCTTTCTGGTTTCTTTTATAGTAGCAAGTTCCTACAAAACCACCAAGTGGTATACATAAACCATGTGCTAACTAATCCATTGACCAACATTTAATATTGGAAATTTAATATACTTTCTCCAATATTAAATAATTACATCAAATATTATCACAATGTGTCAATGCAACTCATCAAGAATATTATGTGGGAATCTATCAATGTTGCACACCCATCTAGGTGCTCCTACATGTAACATTATATAATAAAATTAAATAATACAACATAAAAAATATCATGAAATGTTCCTACAAAACCACCAAGTGGTATACATAAACCATGTGCTAACTAATCCATTGACCAACATTTAATATTGGAAATTTAATATACTTTCTCCAATATTAAATAATTACATCAAATATTATCACAATGTATCAATGCAACTCATCAAAAATATTATGTGGGAATCTATCAATGTTGCACATCCATCTAGGTGTTCCTACATGTAACATTATATAATAAAATTAAATAATACAACATAAAAAATATCATGCAATGTGTGCAACACAGATAATCTCAATAGAGACAGGATTGCACAAAATAGTCTTAGAAGATATTTCTGTGGGGGATATGGATGCTTCAAATAGTTATTGAGAATCAAAATTTAGTGGGTCATAGTATTGATACAAAAAAGAAATGATAATGGTAGAATTAAAATTACAAAGGTAGAAGAGGTTAGTTTTAGAGATATTCAAATGTTTCCTACCCAATATTTGGATATTAAATAGTTTTTTTCTAAGATTTCCTAACTTGTAATGTAGATATCTTCTCTTAATTTGTAGGGGAAGAGATTGCTAAAGATGAATTGAGAATGAAGGCTTGTCTAGTAGGTAATAGAGAATATAGTCCTAGGAGAAATTATGACCCATAATAAGAAAGAAACAATGGGTGAAAAAAGAGAAGACAAACAAGAACAAATAGAGAGCTTCTTGAGATGGTTAGTTATATTTTTTGTTGTCCTACATTTTGTATCCACAAAATGTAGGTAACAATACAAAACTTTTTAAAATAGGTTTCACATATCTCTAAGATAATTCACTATTTAGTTGGTTAAGATTAATTATCTAATCATTCCCAATTTTCATAGAAAACCCTTTGACTGAAGGCTTTCATCAAGCCCTTTTTTTCATTTTTTCATTTTATCAGCCTATACTTGATTTTTGAAGCCTTCAAAGTCTTTATTTGCATTTTCAAGTATTTTTTAGTGTGATTTTATTTTATTTTTTCTTTCAAATTTTCATTCGATTTGGTATATTAGGACTTAATCAAAATTATTAGTCAAAAGATATGACCATTTAAACACCCAAAAAGTGGAATCTTTAGGCACAATCACATATTTAAAATATGGATGTTCTAATTTAATCACTTTGTAAAATATATAACATAAATTTACTTTAAGTTATGTTTTTAACTTACTTTATCACTTAAGTGACTATAGTACACTTTATGTTATATTTTCATGTTGAGTTGCTTTTCCAATTTTTCATGAAATGACTATAGTGCACTATATAGTCCAATTTAATGTTGAAATTTACTTTGATGTTTTATTCAAAACATCTAAGTAAATGTTTTGATTAAGTAAAAATAGGTTTTAAAGGACCCAAAACCTTTACATCAACAGAGTTCTAGAGATAAACATGAGAGAAGAACAACAAAGAAAAGTATTTGAAAACAACATGAAACAGACCTCAAAAAAAAAACAAAAGGTCATACAAGATAGAGCTGGAAAAGACAGCAAAAGAACAGTAAAGGAACAACAATTGACCAGCTAAGAAGTATTTATTAGGTCAACAACCTAATCCACCAGAGTGTGCATGGTTTTAGCAGCAGCCTTCACCTCATCTTTCTTACTGGTTTCCTCAATCTTCTTTGAGTGGGCCCGAGTTTGTTTACTTTGTCCCTGAGTATCAGCCCTTGGAGGGGAATCTTGGCCCTTATCAGCCTCATTCTTCTTCAATAAGTTACTCACATTGTCCACCATTTGTTTAACCTATTTATCCATATTACCCATCCTAGTTTCAAGTTTGGACACCTTCCCCTGAATGCTGCTAATATCCTTATCCATGGCCCTTTGTTTAGCTTCCATCACTAAAATCTTATGCATAAGATTTTTCACTTCTTCAACATTCCCTATGACCTCCAAAAGCTTATCAATGTGTTGTCCTAAAGTTCTTTCCCCTCTGGATGTTTTACTAAGTTGTTCCATTACCTTACTCAGCAACAACATTTTATGCTTGAGGATACCCATCTCCTTATGAATGGACCTAGGGTTGTTGAATATGCCCTTAGAAGACCCTCGCCCACCTTCAACTTTATCACCCAAATCTGACATGGACCCCTGTTCACCATCATCTCCATAGTCAAATTCCCCACTCTTCTTAGTATCATATTTATCCTTCTGTCGCTGCAGGGAATTTCTTTTCCTCTCCAACCATTGAGCCAAAGGCTCATCATCAAAATTAGGAGAGACTCACTTATCTTGAAATCATTTACCCTTTCCTTTGCTACCACTCCTTTTTTTGTAATGGTCCCTGACAATTTCCTCCACAAAGTCACTTTCTCGGTCCTGATTAGAATCTTCCTCCACAATATTCCTTTTCTTCTTTTTAGAGCTTCCACCCGAGCCTTTTTTCGAGCTAACTAGACCCCCTTTAGCTTCATCCTATGTCTTAGAGTCATAGCCCTTATCCTAAATACTCCCTTTCATATCCTGATCAGCCCCTTTCAAGGTTTTGGGTTTCAAAACTTTTTTGGATTTCAACAACTTCATAATCAAAACCATGAGACCCTCATGGCAAACATGCTTGCCAATTGGGTCTTTTTGGATAGCCTGGGTAGATATGGTAAGAGATTGCAAAAGATAGAAAGGAAAATTTACCCTAACATCATGTCAAAAATGGTTTGCCAACATAAAGTGGTATCCATACAATTTTGTAAATCTTCCATCCAGAGTCACGTATTCCATAATCAAAAAGAGCACAAAATGCCAAGGACGAGAAATAGAGGCCAGGTTATAATACAAGTTACCTATTTTAACCAGACGATTTCTCTCCTGATCAATCTCCACAAAGTCATCAATCGCCTTATCTGAGAGCTTCCTCTCCCTATAAAAATTTATCTCATCCATATCCAGCCCTTTAGCCTCCACAATAATCTCTTCCATAACAGCCATCCACTGGTTCTCGACCAACACCATGTTTTCCTTCCATTATTTAACAAATTGGTGTATAATTATAGGGTTATTTCCAATGAACTTATCATGCCTAAGAATATCCCACACCTCCAACTTATTTATCCACTCCGAATAGCTAGGCGGTTCCACTCATTTCCTCTTTCCCCCATATTCTTTGTGTCTAATTCACTAGTATGCTTGCTCTAAAAAACCCAGATCACTTTATGAACACCACAATTGAAATGAAGAGAAGAAGAAACAACCCAGAATCTATGCGAGCTGCCCACATTCCTAAAAATTAAAACCCACCTCACTCCAAAGGAGTTAATCTCATAATTCACTGATAGCATCATAATTAAAGGATTTTTCCTAAGATCTCCATTTATCATGCTTAACATGATCACAACCATCTAAAGGTAAAGTATCATATGACTCCCATATGATTTTATGATCATTAGAACACACCACCATCGAAGCCCAATCAGCTAAACCATTGGCCTCCCTATAGTTATGAGATATTATGCAATTTTGGAACAAATTAATAATGTTAAAAGCCTTAGATATAATATTACTAATGGTCCATGAAGGTGGATTGATTTTATTTAAATAATTAATGATATTGAGGGAATCACCTTCAATCCATGTATTCTTCAAATTCAAACCTTTGGCATAAATAAGAACATGAAGAGCAACAGAGGCTTTAGCAACATGATTAGTTTAGCTACCTAATAGTATGTCCATACTACCAACAAAGTCACCATTAGAATTTCTAATCATAACTCCACATCCAGCAGTACCCAGGTTCCCTTTCAAGGCCCCATCAAAGTTAATCTTAAACTAGTTTACTAGAGGAAAATCCCATATTGCATTATCCCTTGGGTTAGGATCCTTATTTTTCATATTCAAACTCCTTATATTCCAATTATTAAGCACCCCAACTTCCCACTCATTACAAGGTTGTTGTTCATCACCAAAAATTTTAATGTTCTCAATCAAAAGGACCTTGACTTTATGGAAAATTTGAGCAGGATTGGAATCTACCCCTCTAAAGATCATGCCATTGTGTTCCTCCCATATGCCCTAGCATAGATAAGAAAGAATAAAATCCCATTATTTGATAATCAAAGAAATCTTAAAAGGAGCCTTCCAAATAGAAAAGAATAGTTGGATGGTAGCATGGGAACCCCAATCCACATTCAATAAACTCCAAAATTTATCCCAAACCTTCTTTGTAAAGGGATAATGTAGCATAATATGATCCACCAATTCCCCATCATTCTTGTAGAGAACACATCGATTAACAATGATGAAACCTCTCTTCTTAAGATTATCAAGAGTTAATATTTTATTTTGCAAAAGAATCCAAAAGAAGATATTAACTTTGGGAGTCATACCTTTCACCCAAGCCTTGGCCCAGCAAGGTTCATCATGATCCTCAAAAGAATTAGTGAAGGCTGAAACAATAGAGTACATACCACTAGGATCGGATTTCTAGATAAGAGCATCCTCTTCATGGTTTAGATAGAAAGCATTCAAGCATTTAACAAGCTCCACCAAATTTAGATCCACCCTAAGAAGATTCACCCACATATCATCCTTCTAATAATCATTAACCAAAGTACCAAACTGATTCTTACACTGCTCCATATAACCATTCCACCTTGGGTCATCACAAAGGGGGTAATCCAAGATCCATATATCTTCCCAAAAAAGGACTCTCATTCCATTTCTCACCTTCCATTTTACCCCTCTCCTTAAGATATGTTTAAATTTTTTAGCATTCTTCCAGACCAGAGAACCCCCTTGATCAACATCAGAATAAAGGAAATGTTGAAAATCAAAGTGATCCCTATTATATTTATTAGCCTAGATATTCCTTCATTCCCCCTCTTCCTTGTGTGATCTCCAAAGTAGTTTAGCCAGTAAGAGTTTATTCATAGTAGAAATCCTTTGTAGGCCAAGCCCACCCTTCCCTTGGGAATACATACATTCTCCCAAGCAATAAGAGGAAGTCTCTTTTTAGTCTCCACACCATTCCACAAGAAAGTCTTCTATATTTTCTCAATAGCAAGTGCAAACTTTCTCAAAATTTTAAAAACACTCAAAGTAAAAAGCGGGACACTTTGAAGGATAGATTTCAAAACAATAACCTTCCCAACCTGACTAAGGAGAGATCCCTTCCAACCAACAAGTTTCGAGAGTATTTTATCAATCAAAGAATTCCAAAAGCTATCAGGAGGGGTTAATCCCAAAGGTAACCCCAAATAGGTTCATGGCAAAGAGCCACTCTCACAACCAATAATCCTTTTAATCTTTAATTGTCTCGCCTCACTAACATTGATAAAGTAAATCACACTTTTACTCTAATTAATGGTTTGACTAGTGGCTTCACCATAATCAGTCAACACCTTCTTAATGTTCCTAGAATTTCTCACCGAAGCCTCCCCCATGACAATAGAGTCATCCACAAATTATTGGTGTGAGCACAGGAGAGTAGAGGAAGAAGGGTTGAGACCCACAAAATCTCCTTTCATCACCATATTATTCAATAATCTTCCCAGGCATTCAACCAAGATAATAAAAAGAATAAGAGAAATCGGGTCTCCCTATCTTAGGCCCCTTGAAGCCTTAAAGAAGGAGGTAGGGGAACCATTAACAAGAATCGAGAAAGAAGCTGGAGAAATTAACATAAAAATAAGATCCTTGAATCTTTTATTAAAGCCAAACACTTCCAACCCCCTGAGAAGGAAGTTCCAATCCACTCTGTCATAGGCTTTAGAAAGATCAAGCTTGAGAAGAAACCCTTCCTTCTTAGACACCGCAAGAGAATGAATATTTTCATGAATAGATATGATGGAATCCAAAATCTATCTACCTAGGAAAAAACCATTTTGCTGCCTAGAAATGATAGCCAGAAGAAGGGAAAGAATTCTAAGAGTAAGAACTTTAGAAATGATCTTATAAAAAGAAGTACACAAACTGATAGGCCTAAACTGATCCATACCATCAGCACCCAGCTTCTTAGGAATAAGGGTAATAAAGGTCCCATTTAATTCTCTAAGAAGATTTCTAGAACCAAAAAATTCCTTCACACCATTACAAACATCGGCCCCAATGATATGTCAGTATTTATGAAAGAATAGAACAGGAAACCCATTAGGACCAGGGGCTTTATCACCCTCGAAAGAGAAAACAACCTCAGAAATCTCAACCACAGAAGGAATGGAGGTAAGGGATAAATTTTGGGCCTCAGAGATGCAAGAAGGAATGCTCTCTAGGAACATTTGTTGCTTGTCTAAATTCATATTTGGATCACACTGCAACAAGCTACCAAAGAACTCCATAGCCTTCCTTTTAAAAATCTCTTCATTATCAGTCAAACCTTCCTCCGTGTTGAATTTGGATATTCTGTTAGCCACCCTATGTTGCATGGTATTCATATGAAAGAACTTGGTATTTCTGTCTCCTTCCTTCAGAAAGACCTTTCGGGGGCGTTGTCTCCAAAACATTTCCTCCTTAGTGATAAGATCATGAAGTTCAACCAGTTTGTTACTCTCCTCTTCCCTAGAGTCCATCTCATAACCATTAGCTTCAATCTTGTCTTGAATGTCTTTAAGCTCCTCCACAATCTTTTTTTTGTTCTCAAAAATGTTTCCAAAGGTATTTTTATTCCAAATTTTTATATTCTTCTTGACATTTTTCAATTTAGCAACCACTCTAAACATAGTTGTACCCTCAACTCTGATGTTCCACCACTCCTTTATGAGGCTTTCCAAATTAGGATGAAGAGTCCACATTTTTTCAAATCTAAAAGGAAATTTCTTATCAAAGTTAATTTTTTCATCAGCAAAAAAGGTAGGGTAGTGATCAGATCCCACCCAAACTTGAGCATTGACTGAGCATTTATAATTCAAAATCTACTCATTACTAATAAGAGCTTGGCCCAACCTAACTTGAATAAGATCCTTACCAGCTCTTCTGTTCGTCCGAGTATACTCAATCCTATGTAAATCAAGATCATGTAGAAGACAAAGATCAATAAAGTTCATAAGATCTAATCTATTATCCAAGTTGGTCTGATTGCCTCCCCATTTTTCAGATTCCTTCAGAGGGGTATTGAAGTCCCCTATAACCAACCAATTATCCTCAGCAAAAAGCTTCCTCTTATTTGAAATTTCCTCCTACAAAGCCTTCCTCCCCCATTTGGTATTGGGGACATAAACATTAGTAAGGACCCAACTAAAATTGTCTTTTGTATTAACAAAATGAACATTCATCATATTTATGCTCTGATACAAAAGTTCCCCCTGAATCCATTTGTTAGTCCAAAAAACTGCCATACCACCTAAAGCTCCTTCAGAGTCACTACCAATAATCTTTCCTCCCTTAAAAATAGAAAGACATTCCACCTTATCCTTTAGCATCTTAGTTTCTTGAATAAAAAAAATGTCCGGCCTATTATCCCTAATCATATTTTTCAAAATATCATGTTTATGAGGGTTATTTAACCCTCAAATATTCCATGAAATAATCTTCATAATTTAATGAAAATTTTAGATTCAAGGATGGTCCTCTGACTAACATCTAAGTAAATGTTACTTTTAAATAAATAGTTATCATTATATGTAAAGTACATAGTTTAAATATTTTATTTCACCCATTTGAGTTATATTTTCTCAACAATCAATTAGACATGTGTTAAATAGAAACTTTAAGTTGTGCAACTCAATAATATCTCTTTTTTAAATAGTGTTACATATAAATGCATCTAGAGAATGAGACTTACCTCTTGCATGCAAATGCAAATAACTAAATCATGCAAATGCATCTTAAGAGTGAGATTTACCTTGCCTTACCCAAATGTATGTAAAGTCAAAGCATATTTTCAACACAAGAAAATACACTTGGAGAGTGCGATTTTGCACTTGAAAGGAAAAAATAAAACATGTCTTTGCATCTAGAGAGTGTGATTTTCCACTAGAACCCAAAATGCAAACTTAGCCAAATAGAATAAATGTTTTTAAAATATGTAATGAGCCTTCTAGAGTTTGATTTTCATGTAAATGAGTGTTCCCATCTAAAAACATTACATGTAGATGCCCTCCAAGAGTGTGATTTGCCTCTTGTAGATAGATACTTACATGTAAAAGTCATTTTAAAGGCATATATTCCCAAATGCAGCCCAGGTGTTACATGTAATAACATCTCTAGAGTGTGATTTGCACTTATACTCACAAATGCAAGAAAAATAACACAAGTGTTTGCATCTAGAAGGTATGATTTTGCCTTTGAGAAAAAACATTGAAGTTTAAGAGATAAATAATACATATTTTTTCCTCCTTGAGTAAGAGTTGCCTCATGAATGAAAGAAAACACCATTGCAATAATTTTTGTGCCCTAATTCATACAAAATGCTACATGTTATTGGGTTGTAAGATTCCATTTTTACATAAAAATGCCCAAAAATAATCAATTCCAACCCATGTGTTTGCATTTCTAGGAGGCATTTTGACTATGAAATGTATGTAAATGCATTTGGATTCCACATTTTTAAGAAAAATAAGCAAAAATTCCTAAATATTATGCTTTTATAGGGTACATTTTTGCATCAAAATGCCCAAATACATGTATTTTACAAAAACAAATTTCATGCAAGAGAGTTTTGAGACCATATTTTTGTGATTTCAAGCCAAAACATCCATGTAATGGGGCTTCTTAAATCCACTTTGCACCAAATAAGTAGGAAGAAAGAAGATTGCAACAAACATCTTGATCTTGCATTGAAAGTTTGAACTTTTCCTTAGTTGTTGCATGTATTTGCACTTGGAAAACCCAATTTTGGAGAAGACTTGTTCATTTCAACTTCTCTTTCCTCCATTCTTTTCTTGTTTCTCTCCAAGTAAGTATGAAGGTTTTAACTTTTCTTGCCTTTCTTACTTTTTTGCTAAATACCTACATTCTTGGACTCATTTTGATCTATTTGTTCTAATGCAGCCCTAGTTTATTACATTTAGTTTTGAATAAGTTTGAAATCTTCATTGTCATTACAAATTAAAAAAGTATTCCAACTCCAAAAATGAAATTGCATTTAAAGTTTTTGAATTTGTTAAACTTTGATTCAATAGAAAGAGGTATGTTTTTGTTTTGTTCTTAGTTTTTCTTGCATGTTTGTTGCTTGTTTTGATTTATTTTTGGAAGAAAGTCGAGGATTCTCACACAAGAATGCAAGTGCATATACCTACTTTAATATTCCATGCCAATCTACACTTCATAGATTTTCTAAACTTCATTATCCAACACATGAAATTACACCCTCCACACTTGATTTCATATTTTATACAATGTAAAATAAGAAGTTTTCACCATATGCAATGACATCTAGAGAACCCGATTTGGGTGAAAACTCACATTTTGAAATGTCAAAACTCTCATATTACACATATTTATATGCTACCAACATGCATTCTTTATCATTCAAACAAAATTTATTTGTTTGTCCATATGAAATCCACCCTCTTAAACATGATTTTGGTCATTTTTCCCAAAATACATGCCACCTAATTCATTTCTAGCCACCAAATGTGTTTAATAAGTATCCAATCCATACTATGAATGTTCACCTTTCATAAACCTATCATCAACACTCAAAATCCCAAAGCTTTAATGGATTCAATCCCATTGAAACTTTCATCTTGCAGCAAGTCAAGATATGTTATAATTTCTACAACACATAGAAACATCCAGTAAAGAAGGCATGCTTTGAATCAAAATAAGTATTAATTTATTTGGACTCCATTTTTCCAATGGTTCTCTGAGAGCCTGAGTTCATGTGGGAATGCACTAAATAATTTGCTTCAGAAAAAAGAATTAAATGTGCTGATGGAAATTTATTTTGAAGTTATATCAAACATGATCGATAAGGTTTTCAAAAAGTTACGAACTCCAAATTGTGTCAATCTACCAAAACTAATCGACAACAACTCAAACAAGAAAAAGCTTGATCACATCAAGTTTTCAAATGACAGCTAGAAACTCATCAAAAAGAATAGAATATTCTAGAATAAAGGAATCCTCAATCACATGATCATCATGAAGAACAAGGCTTTTGCTAATAGTCTATAGGATTGATTCATTCAAAATTAATAGTTTCAACTTTTTCTTCAAGTATTTTCTATATTTGTAGATGGAGGAGATGGATTGCATGTAATTCAATAATTCTTCTTTCCTAGTTAGAATTGGTCAAGGTGGTTGAGTTTCTCCCACCTTTTCCTTAACCTTTCTCTCACTTATTTTTCTACAAAATTAGTGTTTCTCTCATTCTCAAAACCCATCTTTTATGGTATGAAAGAAATCTCTACCAAAATTGTACAAGCATAAATTTGATTGCGTAGTATTAATTTGGAAGAAAAGTAAATAATAAGAAGCAATTGGATTTGAAGCTTTCACTTGAAGCAATTATGATAAAACAAATTGAAAATTTTCCTATAATTTGCATCTATTATCTTTGATTCAAATTTTATTGTATGTTTAAAAAATACAACATAGTGAGTTAAGAAACAATCAGAGCCAAATCTTTGATAGGGAGTGATCATGGTGATACAGAGACTAGAATTTTTCACTATAGCTTATATTACCATCTCAAATTTACGAGAAATAGTTAGGATTTCCCTACTTCTAGAAGTATTTTCACCCCAATGGTAAAGTTTTTTCTTATAGAATAGATTAAAACTAAGAATAAGTTATCTAATGGAAATCATTTACTTCTAGAAGTCTTTGCACCCTAATGGTAGTTGTTTTTCATATAAATTAGACAAACAGGACTTAGAGCCAAATCAATATGCTTTCAATCAATGTTTGATTTGGTATCAGTTTATTGGTATCACCATTTCCAATAATTAGATATAAGTGTATCTTAGAGATTTAATCTTGCCCATTACTCGCTCTATGGTTAAGTAAATTCTTTCCTAAAATGTAAGAGGAAAGAATATTGGTAACACCCCTTAAAAAATCTCTCAACTTCTTTGTTACCTTGAGTTGATCCAAGGAATGGTGAGAAGGGGGAGCCTTGCCTTAAAGGTAGGAGAGATTTGGTCTCATACGATGTGGCTGGTCTACCTACTTTGCGACTGAATTTTTACAAACTATTGGTTACAAATTATCCACCTAACATTTTTTACCAAAGAAAATTGATGAAGTGTAATCCCCTTAATAACAAAAACACACCATGGAAATAGAGAAGTAATAACAAGTTGCAAGAATAGAAATTGGCTTCTTATTATCTCCAAAAATATGGAATTTAAAATTTCAAAAATTTAGCATGCAAAGCCATATGGAGATTTTCCTTACAATATTCTATAAGCTAGAACACCATAACCCCCCACCACCCCCCACCCGCTCAAGTACTAAATTATACGACCCTACAAGCCTTCTTTATATAGGCAAATTTCTACTGCCCAAGAAGGTTCTAGAAATTTTAGCCCCAGATATTGAGGCCAACTAAACCAAAAATGTTATTATTATTCATATTTTATTACATTAGAGTAGGCCCCCAACAATGTTTTAATCTCAAAAGGAATTTTGAAGGAACTTCATGTTTGCTTGCTTTAGGTGGTGCAACTTTTGAAGACCATAACTCATGCTGGTTTCTTTAATTGACTATTATGATCCTAATTTGGAAATGTCATTAACTACTCTACATCACTTGATTCACATTAGCTCTAGTTAGCTTCCCTTTGACCCCTTTTTGAAGCCTCTAAAGCCTTAAAAATTGAGTTCAAATTTTTTACACATTTTTGCTAGTTCCATTTTTTTCAATAACTTCAAAACTTGAATTGATATTTGAATGAAATCTTACTACTAGACTAATATATCTAAAATAAACCTCAAGGGAAGAAATATGAACATTTTTAGCTTGAATAACCAATTTACTAAAAATAGTAAGATTCCTAAAATACAAACTTTGCACTGAAATAACCCTTATCGAAAGACAAATCTAAAATATTTTTGGGTGATACAAGATTGGCCTTACACCCAGGATGCTCTTGTATCAAAAAATGAGATTGGGAAAATGTTATACCTTTCATTGAGAAGGATACATCTCCTTTTTTGTAATATTAGGGGATGTAATACCCCTAATAAAAGACATTTTATTAAGAGATTACTTGATCAAAAAGAGTGTATATACTTTTGATGTAAGAAACAAATATTAAAGTTGATGAATGTCATGTTTTCAATATGTAAAATGATGGAGGATGTCCTTTGTTGAGGTTTTTGGTGCTTTCAAAGGTATGGATTTTTAATGGGATGAGACAAAGGTGGATTTGTAGATGGTTAGGAATGGTAATTGACAAGGTTGTAAAGACTTCTCAAATTTTTTGAATGTTTCTTCTATTATTTTGAATGTGCATGGTCTAATTATTGTGGATGGGAAGAGATCACATTTGTAGGAACTCCAAATTTTTCTTCTAGATGAAAGTGTCTCTTTGTGTATTATGGGTGCTAATTTTAATTCTATTCTTCACCTTGGAGAAAATAAAGGAAGTTTAGGTTGGAGAAGTAGAGCACAATTTGATCTTAGTAACTTTTTTAATGGACAATGGATTAGCAGAAGTGTCTTTCAAAAAGCAAGGCTAACAAATAATCATAATGAATCTTTAGATATTGCTAAAAAATGGACAGTTATTTCCTTGCAAGGGAGAAAGGTCACATTGATTGGGTGCATGAGACTAAATTTCTTCCAATAATAGGGACAAACCATTACCCAATTGACTTGGTCTTTCTGTTAGAAATAGGAAATATTGAGAGGGGGGGTGAATCAGTATTTCACAAACTTTTGCCCAAAACTGGATATCTTTAATTAACTTATAACTTGCATATGAAAGTAAACTAACTATGTCGAACAAAAAACACAACCATAAAATAATGAAACTCATAACACCATATTTTGTTAACTAGGGAAACTCTAGCCAAGGGAAAACCTCGATGGGTATGGTACCCACAAAATGATCCACTAATCAAAAGTATCTTGTGAAAGATATTGACACTATTAAGAGTTGTCATTACAATTTATAAATGTATGCAAGATGAGCCCACTATCCAAACATGAAATATATAATGAATTTATTCAATACAAAAGATAGATACAAAAACTTTTTTACTGTTGCTAATATCTTCAATATCTGATATAGCATTTTGTTGCTCTTCACACAACTTAATCATAATTTTCACTACTTTGATCATACATCAGAATTCGCATCACAAAACATAACACAATACACTTACAAATTTTCATTCAAGTTTGCTTTCTTACTCCCACATCTCCATATTCAAAATCCTTTCCTTTATATCATATTTCTTTAATTGTCATCCTTCAAGCCTTCACACGCTTTTCAAAATACAAAATTGAATCTTTTTTACTTAGGGTTAACATCTAGGATATTGTCTCTAATTAATTAAGTAATTATTTTGATAGAAAAAATAATTTCTTAATGCAAAATACTCAATTAAATATCTACTACCATGTTCTCTCTGCTCTACATAGTCACTATAAAACCAAGATATATCTGTATGTACTATATGTACAGAGTTTCACTCTTACACACATCATACTAACATATTTTCCTTCCTCTAGGTAAGTACACACATTCTAGAAATACCTTTGTGAATTGTGTTGATTAAAAAAGTTCTTGTATTGATAGATGTATTATGTGACACTTATATAATTTTCTAAGTTTACATCTCAAAACTTTATCTCCAAGATCTATTGACTTCATGTGAGATATGTTTTTTCATTAATGACAACATTAGATGTTGTTAACCTAGCCAAATTTCCAACAATCTCCCCCTTTGGCATTGATGGAAACATATGGAAAAATTAACAAAGTCCCAAAAACCAAAACTTCAAAACTTGTAATATTAGTTACACAACCATTAAAAATTTCAAAAAAATTGTGGATTATCATTAATTATACCATATTTTTCTTATATCTCCTAATTACAATATAACTGCCCTTATGTGTGTGTGTGTGTGTGTGTACATATACATATACATATACAGATACATATATACATACATACATATATACATATATATATATACACACATACAAATATAAATACATCTATACATTTTTATATATACATGTGTATATATATATATATATATATATATATATACATATACATGTATACATGTATATATATATATACATATATACATATACATGTATACATGTATATATATGTATATATATATATACATATATACATATACATGTATACATGTATATATATATATACATATATATATATACATGTATACATGTATATGTATATATGTATATATATATATACATGTATACATGTATATGTATATATATATATATATATATACATATATATATACATGTATACATGTATATATATATATGTATATATATATATATATATATATACAATTTCAATGACTAAGGTGTCAAAATATATATATATATATATATATATATATATATATATATATATATAATTTCAATGACTAAGGTGTAAAAAAATATATGCATGTCAAAATTGTATTGAACTTCATTAAATCTAACTTGATATCCATGAGATACAATCAGAAAAAATGGTCTTCAAAATGGAAAGCTCTGTAAGGAAACTCAGGTGCAGAAACAGCTTCCTACACTAATCTCATAAGGAAAGTATGATGCAAATCCTATTAAAATCTTCTACACTTACAGATTCAATATCATGTAAACAACAATATTGCAGCCAACCATGCATACAGAAAATAGATAGAGAAAGGAACACATAACACAAGGATTTGCCGATGGGGAAAAATCTTTCGGTAAAACAACCCCACCCCTTCAGAACCTGCACAATGTATTATCTTCAACACGAGGTTACAATACACTTGCAATGCAAGTTCAACATCAACAACAGAAGACTCTAGTAGCTACTCGCAGTACCAACAATACACCTTTTTCGCATCACATCTCTTCACAACCCTAAAAATGCTTATAACATGCGCTTCACTTTAGGGCTACTCCCAAAGGTAAACCGTATTAGGGTTTTACCATTCTTCGAGAAAATAGGAACCCCAAAAAAAATTTCAGGGCATCGCCCACTATTGGGGTAGAGTGTACAGTACTCAAATATCTTAGTTGCCACATGTCTTCACCTGTCATTGAATCTTCCTAACATAGCTCTTACGTGTCATAGGAATCCGTCATAACTGTTTTAGTCATGATCTCCTTACACACAATTCAAGATGTCGACATATCAACATTATTTGCAAGAAATACATTTTACAAAACAAATAATAAGAATAGGAATTATACAAGGTTAAGACACCTTATTCCTAACAAGCTCCATGTCCCATTTTTCTTTCACTGCATCATATATGTTGAGCATTACACATAGTGCATATGAAGAACTTTCCACTGCCTCCAAGTCTGTGTAAGAAAAAATTTCATAAGATGCCTTAACTGACTAGCATTCATCTAAATGTCTCTATATAAGATCATTTTTTAGAGTAAGGTGCTCCCTTAATAATGAAAATTTCTTTAATGTCCTTTCCTTTTATAGCTCCAAAATCCCAATCTCATCATGTAATTTGTTGACTCTGCTCTCTAAATCCATAATATGCATGGTAGGATTTTTCAATTTATTTAAAAATTCTTTAACTCTTCTAGTTTAATGCTCTATTCATCTGATATGTCATTGATAAATGCATGAGATAGAGCACATTTACCATATACTTCCTTTCCTTATGCTAGACATCTTCTTAGTTCCTTGATCTTTTCAGCAAGACCTTTCAAATCTCTCCTAATGTTTTTGTAGATGTTTCTGAATATTACTACATCATGCAAAGTTTGTGCCTTCTTAGTAACCATCTCTGATAAGTGAGTAAACTCTGTGTCAAAAACTTTGATTATAGATTTTACTCTATCTTAAGGTTTTGAATCTATCACTTTTTCTAATATAATGCCACGTAGCTTCTCTTTCACTTCCATCAATGAACTTTGAAGACTTTTCACCCTTTTATTTTTCTCAATAATTTTACTGAGCAATAATATCAATTCAATTTGATCATCATCTTCTGATTTGTTTCCTAACAAGGTTGCCAATGAAAGTTCAAGTGGTGACCTAGAAGGGCTAGGTTCACTTCCCTTTGATTGCTTGTGTTAGAGTAATAAGATATTGTCTTATTACTTAAATTATTTTGATTTAATTATTAAGTCACTTATTTTCTCTAGTTTACTTAAGCTAAACTTTAGGCATATAATAATTAATTATTTTATTAATTCTTAAAATGCAACCTAGGTTTTACCTTTTAGGGTTTTGAACTCCTTTTATAAGGATTGATCTCTTTGTAATTCATTAATTCACTTTTGATAATAGCAATTTATTTTTTGCTCATCAAGAATGTCTCATATATGGATCTGGGAATTCCAACCTCGATAGCTTTTGCTTCTCTCTTTCTGTGATAGGTGTTTGCATGTAGGTGATTCTTGGGAGTTGTGGGTTTGATCTTTCATCAACTTCAACATGGTATCAAAGCTCAAGATCTTCATGCCCCTATTTGATTGAGAGATTTGGCTTGTCTTTTAGATTTGTGTTTTTTTAATCTTTTAGAGGGTTTCATTTTTCAAAGGATTTTCGTACTGAATCTGGGGGGTCACTGATTTTTGGTGTACTTTATGACCAAATGAACATCACCATTGAACTCAAAGTGCCCAAAAACCCCTATTTTCAAATAAAATTTGTCAAATTTGGGTGGAATCTGAGGCAAAATAATATTGCTTCTAGATTGGGCACATTTGCCAATGAAGTGATTTTCTAATTTTTGGCACATAAATTGAGATTTTTGGTATGTAAATCGTTATTTTTGGCACACATATCAAGATTTTTTGGCACACAAATCAATATTTTTAGTACACAAATCAAGAATTTTGGCATGCAAATTGATATTTTTGACACAGGTTAAGATTTTTGGCATGCGAATTGAGATTTTGTATACAAATCAAGATAGTTTTGGTACAAAACTAACATGCTTCCCAAGGTAATTTCTAATACTATGGGCACGCTTTCTGAGGCATATTGGCATGGATCCTTTTTATCTACCTATGGTTTTCTGGTCATAACATGCTCATCCAGACTCCCTTTTTCATAAACAAAATATCATCGAAAAGTTGGTTTTGAGCCTGTCATAATGGAGTAGTTTATTTGAATTTTTTATGTTGTTTGGTTGTTGATTTTTATAGTCAAATTCAGAGGTTCTATTTTTTACTCTAGGAGTCATATCTTAAGACATTCTATTTTCCAAATTCTGCTCTAGGCACATCCCTTTCAATTTTTTTCTTTTTTTGCATTCTGATGGATATCTTTGTTATTTCAGGTCTGGAGATCAATTTTGTTATTTCAAATGATTTTTCATGGGTTATACTATCTATTGTATCAGTCTTATGTCTCTTTTGATCTTTGTTGACATTATTTTGAAGTATTTTTGCAAATACATTGAGATAAAGTGTCACTCTATTGAATTTTGGGATCTTGCACATCTTTGTGTTTTGTTGTACTTGCACTAGATTATAAAGTGCCTTGGGGGGTTTCATGTTGGCCATATTTTCCATCTTCCTTTTTCAAATGAGTGTTCCTTCCATGACATTAGCCTCAGGATGTGTTGATGACATGTGCTAGTATAGGTGTTTGTACTTCTTTTGCACTCTCAATGTTCCTAGTTCTTCTTTCTGCAGGAGATATTGCATTTAGTTTTAGTGTTAATGTATTACCTCTTAGCATTATAGGGGGGTTGTGTTGGTTCTATTTCTTTCTTGGTTCGATGGAGTGAGCTATGTATTTAGTATTTTATCCTATGTACTAGGTGATTGCAGTAGCTGGATACCTATGCATTTCAATGAGATGGGTCATTTACCATATAGACATTCTTTCATTCCTTTTTTTGGAGGCCATAAAGATACCTTCCATCTTTGATTGATCAGATCTTCAAACTTAGTCTTCTCTACCTAGTCATGTTCTATATAGTGCAGGTTCTTCAGATTAACAGTTTGGTAGTGTTTGCAGCTTCATGCTTCAATGGTGTTCTTCATGATCATCTTTTGTTCCCATCATCTGGGACATTCCCTAGTTTGGAGGCTTTTTCAGTCCTTCACTAGTTCTATTAGCATTCTTTCCATCTTTTTTTTTAGTAGAGTTTTTCCCATGTAGTTTTCTCCATTTCTCCTCTTTTCATAAATTTGGTTGTGCTTGGGTACCTCATCAAACCTTGTTGTTAGGACACAAATTTTCTTTCAACCGTAGTTTCTAGGTTTCTAGGCATATAATAATTAATTATTTTATTAATTATTATCATGCAACCTAGGTTTTACCTTTTAGGGTTTTGATCTCCTTTTATAAGGATTGATCTCTTTGTAATTTATTAATTCACTTTTGATAATAGCAATTTATTTTTTCCTCATCAAGAATGTCTCATCTGTGGATCTAGAAATTTTAGCTTCCATAGCTTTTGCTTCTCTCTTTTTGTGACAAGTGTTTGCATTCAAGTGATTCTTGGGAGCTCTGGGATTGATCTTTCATCAACTTCAATAGCTTGTTGGCTTTTCTTTCTTCTTTCATTGTATTTTATTCCTCCTTTTTTTCTTCTCTTTTTCCTCTTTTATCTTTTCTCTTTCTTCCTTTGTCTTCTTCTTTTCTTCTTCAATCTTCGTTTTCTCTTCTATATTCTTCTTTCTCTCTTCTTCTTCTTTATTTTTTTTCTCTCCACTTATTCCTTCTTATTTTTCTCTTCTCTTTTCTTTCTTTCTTCTATCTTTTGTTTCTTCTCTACCTCTTTTCTTCTTCTCATCTTCTTCTTTCTTCCTCTTTTCTTCTTCTTGATCTCCTAAGCTAGTGTAGTCCACCAAATTGTCAACAATAGCTGGGAAAAAATCCTTTAAATGATTCTCTATAGTATCCAAAGTGGTTCTTGTACTATCTATTTGCATAGTGTTTTACACTAGAATTGTGTACTTCTTTAAACCATTATATCCAAGGTCTTCCATGAGTTTGAAAGCTTGAATTGTGTCTTAGTGCTCTATAGTCATGGAGTACAAAGGTGTGTGCATAGGCATAAAAATAGCTCTCAAACGAGCCTTAGAGATGCCACCCTTGCTAGTAAACCATGAAATGAGAGATACCTTAGATAAGAGCAAAATTTCTAGTGTCAAAGAACTCTCAAAAATGAAATCAAAAGATGAAACTCTACTAGAATGAGATGCACAATGCAACTAAGCTAAATAAATGAGAGTGTTACAACCATGATAATTAAGCTAAGTGAACTATGATGTTGAAAAAGGAAATTAAACTATTGCAAATAAACTATGCTAGTATAAATATGCAAAGAATGAGACAAGAAGCTAGAAGTTCTCTACAAATGCTACAAGAAAATTTGTAAGTAAACCTGTAGCATCACAATAGCTCAAAAATGGGGATCCTTAGAGAAGGAGAGAGCCCTCCCTTTTAAAGGTGTATGGATGGTTGAGATCAAGATCAATAAGTCAAAGATTAAGGGTGGGAGTTTAATTTTAGCATGATCCATGTGCAAGATCATTTCCACCAATGAGAGTTGACTTTTCATGTGGTACAAAGTCTTTTCTCTTAATTTGTAAATGGGAAAAAGACTTTATGTGTGCACATTAGAGTGGGTTAGAAGAATGAGGTCTTTTACTTTATTAAAAAGGGACATGTTATTTTAATCAAATATGGAATTAGGATATTATAGTCAAACTATAGGTTAGAATCAAATAAATTAATTTTTAGAAATTTGGCCTAGGTAAATGATTAAATAATTTGGCCTAGGTAAATGATTAAATAATTTAGCCAAAATGGTGAGAAGGGAGGCTAATATTCTTAATGACCATTTTTAGGTGATTATATTTACCCCTCTTTGACTAATGTGTGATCAATCTAGGAACACATTGTTGAAAATGTAAGAGGAGTAACTAAGAGAGGAGGGGTGGATTAGTTACCCAAAAAAACAAATCCAAGTCCCTTAGATCTCAATACAAACTTTACTTCTTAAACCAAATACTTGCACTACTCAGTTAGAACTGAATATTCACTATAACTCAATTAACAAAGCAATCTTAAGATATTAATGTGTATTAAACTTTAGTAACTTAGTTTTAGAACCATAAACCATAAAGAAAATAACATGAACACATGAGACACTAGAATTTAATGTGGAAACCCAATTTGGGAAATACCACCAATGCAACTAGTTACAAACTTTTACTCTTCTGAAGTGAGCATTGTTTGGAGCCAATGCTATTAAAGGTTACAAAATACACAGTTAAGTGTGACCATGTTAGAGGATTTGAGTCACCCTGTTGGGAGTGGCCTTGTTAGAGGTCTTTAGACACTTCAATCTAGAAATGCCACTTTGTTAGAAGATTTGCAAAATGATTGTTAAGTCAACTCTGTTAGGAGACTTCTTCACTGTTATAATTGTTAGAGAGTAATAATGATTGACCTAATTAATGAAGCAATTGATTTTGTAGATTTAGATCATTGTTCTAGTTTATCCTCTTGATCCTTCCTTTTCAGAATATTCTTTGTAGTTCCTTGGATGTTCTATCTTCACTCATATATTCTTCTTATTTCACATCTTTCTCATACTTTTTTTTTCATAATTCAATCCACTACTTGACCTTTCATATATATATAACCTAATGACAAGTCATATTGAATATCCTTTCAAACAAATAATTAATATCTACTTAATTAACAATTAATAAGTTGGCTTGTATTAACCATTTAATTAACAAAAGTATTCTGATGATAGTCGACTAACACTAAAATGAGTCACTCGGTTAATACTGAAATTCTTCGGTAACTGACTTGACTCAATTAACACTAACACCCTTCATTGACCAACCTAATTCAATTTACACTAATTTTTTTTTATGACCAATTGAACTTGGTTCCTTCTTAATTCAGCTCAGATGATGCTAGAATCTCCTTTGGTGCTTGACTGAGCTCAGTTAACACTAGTTGTGCTTAGGTAGAGTGTGAAATTTGTGTAACATCAATGAAAATATACAATTTAATAATTTTTTTCAACAATCTCTATCTTTGGAATTGATGGGAACACAACATGTCATTATGCAAAGAAAATTTAGAATAATACAATGATTCATAAGATTTTATAATATCCTTAGTTTGATTCTGATTTTTCATCCATGAGAACTCCCTTTGAGATTCTCCCTGTAACATCTTATCTTCAGACTTTGTCTAGATCAACTCTTCACCTTTATCTTGAATAAATCTCCTCCTCAGATTCTTTTCTATGACTATGACTATGACATCAATCTAATCTCTCCCTCTTTGACATCAAATGCTAAAGAATATATTCAATGAGTTTTTAGTGTACCTAATGTAGTGACTTGTATGCATTGTGCTCTAAAAATCTTGCATGAACTTAATAAATCTTCAATACAACTTGGTTGATGCATCACTGATATGTACTCTAGTGAGCATCAAATAGGGGAATCACCCCTAGCTTACCTCTTAGATACAAAAATGCATCTTTAGGTAATGGCTTAGTGAATATGCCATCTATCTAATCCTTGATGTTCACATATTCTAATTGTACCTCTTTGTCTTGAACCAATTCCCTTAGGAAATGATATTTTATTACGATGTGTTTTGTCTTAGAGTGCATCACTGGATTTTTAGATATATTGATTGCACTTGTATTATCACAATAGATAACTACTGGTTCCTTGATTTCTTCCTTCATTCCTAACATCAACTACTTGATCCACATTATGTTAGAAAAATTAACTACTATAGAAACATATTCTACTTCTATTGTGGATTGAGAAATACAATTTTGCTTCTTACTTGTCCAAGACACTACCCTTTTTCCAATAAAAAATGCTCCTCCACTAGTGCTTTTTATGTCATCAATGGTTCCTACCTAATCTGCATCAATGAAGACTCTTATTTCAAGATTCTCTCCTTTATTTTACCATAACCCATAATTCTTAGTTCCTTTTAGATATCTCAGGATCATTTTGACTATCATCGTGTGATTTTCTTTAGGATTAGCATAGAATTTTGCAACCATGCCAACTTCTAATGCAATATAAAGTCTTGTGTGAACCAGATACTAACATTTCCCAATAATTAATCTATAAGAAGTTTGGTTTACCTCCTTTGAATCATCATCCTTTGAGAGCTTATGTCCAATAGACATGGGTGTACCAACCGGTTTGGAATCTTCCATTCCAAATACATTCAATGTTTCCCTGATGTACTTTGATTGAGTGATAAATATCTCATCCTTCATTTGATTAAATTGTAGATCCACAAATAATTTGATTTCACCAAGCATGGACATTTCAAATTCTTTCCTTATTTCTTCAGAGAATGATTTGCATAAGTTAGCATGTCCTATGAATAAGATATCATATAGAAATATTTCTGTAAGCAATATCTTGTCTTCAAGTCCTTTCTTGATATATAGATTGCTATTATCATTTGTCTTCTCAAAACTAATTTTTACGAGATATTGATGAAGTATTTCATACCATGCTCTAGGAGCTTTCTTTAAACAATATAGGGCTTTATGAAGTTTACATACCATGTCTCTTTGGCTTGGATCTATGAAACCTTCAGGTTGATCAATGTAGACTTCTTCCTCTAAGACTCCATTCAAGAAAGTTGATTTGACACCCATCTGATATATTTTGAATCCCTTTTGTGATGCATGTTCTAAAAGTGATATGATTCCTTCAAGTCTTACAATAGGGGACAATGCTTCCCCATAATAAATATCTTCTTCTTGAGCATAACCTTTGCAGACAACTCTTGCCTTATTTCTTGTCACTTCACCTTTCTCATTCAATTTATTTCTAAATATCCATTTTTTACCAATTACATTTTTATTCTTGGGTCTAGGAACAAGAGACTGGGTTTTATTCTTTTATATTTTCTAATTCTCTTCATTCATCTCTTCTATTAAATTTTCATCTTCTAAAGAATCTTTTACAGATCTAGGTTCAACTTCATTAAGTAAACATGTACCTTTTAATTTGTTCCTTGTCAATATGCCTTCTGACTCTCCTCCAATTATTTGATTAGGTGCATGATGCCTCCTGACATATTTTTAAAGCCTTGGATCTTTCCTTCTTTTCTTAGACTTGATTCTTCAAGATATTCCTCATTTTGTTTAGGTTCCTTTAGCATTCCTAGTTGTAGCTCGAGTGGTACTACCTGTGACTTAGGTTGCACTGCTTGAGGCTGCAACTTGGGTTGAACTGCCGGTGAATTGCTAGATGTACTTGGTTAGCGAATGGCTTGAACCTTCTGAGGTAAGGTTTTAGGTTCTTCATATTATACAAACCTTTTGTAATCCTCAAACTCTTTATTGCTCTGTATTTCACTTCTTTTCAAAAACTCATCAATTTTCACATGTGCATTTTCTATGAATTTGTGAGTAGAAATATTTAGACATTTGTATGCCTTTCTTTTATTGGAGTACCCTAGGAGTATTCCTTCCTCACTCTGTGCATCAACATTTCCTTTTCTTACATCTTTTAAGATATAACATTTTCTTCCAAATACTCTAAGATAACCAACATTAGGCTTATATCCATACCATAATTCATAAGGTGTTTTGTTTGTACCTTTCTTTAATTGAACTCAGTTTAGTGTATGAACTATTGTGTTGATTGCTTCTCTCTAGTACTTTTGTGCAACATTCTTTTCTAATAATAATGTTCTTACACATTCCATAATGAATATATTCCTTCTCTCAATAATTCCATTCTATTCTATATTTATAGGTGTTGATACCTATCTTTTGATTCCTATTTCATTGCAGAACTCATTGAATTCTGTTGAGGTGAATTGTCCTCCTCTGTCTAGTCTCAGGAGTTTTAGATTTTTTCCTATTTCTCTCTCCACTCTGGCCAAGTACCATTTGAAATTTTGAAAAGCATTAGACTTATCTTTTGAAAACATTATAGTCATCATTCTAAAGTAATCATCAACAAATAAAATGAAATACACATCTCCACAGTAGCTTTCTACACCATTTGTCCCACAAAGATCTATGTGAACTAGTTCCACAACATCTTTAGAGTAATAATACTTTCTTTTGAAACTTATTTTACTCATTTTTCCAATTTGACATTGTTTGCACATTCCTATCTCAAGTTTCTTTAGATAAGGTATGCCTCTTACTCTATTATTCTTGCTTATGTTGATCAAATTATCAAAGTTAACATGACACATTATTTTATTCCATAAACAACTCTCTTCAACTTGAGATAATAACAAGAGCTTTTATTGAGATCCAGATAAAACAAATTACCTTTAGTTTGATTTCCAGTTCCAACTAGTTTTCCCTTTCGATCCAATAGTTTGGCTTTCCCATTCATGAATTCAACTTTGTATCCTATATTGTTTAGCTATGCTACACTGAGTAGATTATGTCTTAAACCTTCAACCCAATAGGAATTCTCACATTTGATTTCATCAGTTAACGAAATGATACCTTTTCCTTTTACATAACATGGTTAATTATTCCCAAATCTAACACTTCCACCATCATGTTGTTCTAAATGTTCAAATTTTGTTTTATCACTAGTCATGTGATGAGAACAACCACTATATATTATCTATGTATCATTTTTGCTAACATGAGAGATAAGTGCCATCTTTTCATTTTCCTCATTATTAGATTCATCTTTGACAACAATATAAACTACTTCATCTTCATCATCATCACTATCAGAATCTTTTACAATATAACATGATTTCTTACCACTTCCTTTGAAGTCCTTATAGATTTTGAAGTCTTTCTTGCCTTTGAATTTGTTGAACTTCCTTTCTTCTTTATCTTCCTTGTTTAGACATTTAGCTACAATGTGTCCAACTTCCTCACATGAGAAACAAATCAATGGAATTTGTCCTCTAAATTTTCCTTTTCCTTTTTCTATCCTTTTTGTTAGGAGAGCCTCAATAACTTCAAGGACCTCATTTGAATCTTCTTCATCTTCACTGACAACCTTTTTTCCTTTTGAATTACTTTTTATTTTTATTTTTACCAAGGGTTAGTTTAGTTTTGAATGCAAATTCAAGATTGTTAGAAGAAGGAGCATAATTATCAAAATTTTCCAACTCAAAAGCAGTCAATCTTCCCACAAGAGTATCTAATGTTAGATCATGTGCAAGATTGCATCTCATCTCTTGTATAGCTAAAACTCTAATTGCATAAATAGGAAGAAGAGTTATTAGTACCTTGTTGATTACTATTTCATCATCAATTGTTCCACCTAAGGCTCTAATTGCACTAACACTTTCTTTGACCCTTTCACTATATTGGGTGATGTTCTCACCTTCTTTCATTTTCAATCAATCAAACTTTTCTCTTAAGCTTTCTGCCTTAGCTCTTTGTACATTTTTGTCACCTCCAAAGACTTTCTTTAGTTTTTGCCACATGTCAAAGTAGTAGGGAAAACCTTGACTTCATCAAATTTAGAGTAGTATAAAGAAGATGCAATATCAATCATCATAATGTTGTGCTACTTTGCTTCTTTGATTTTCTCCACAGACATAGGCTTGGGTGGTGCCACATATTTTTTCTCCAGATAGAATACACCATCATCACTAATGCTAGATATATGAAGCTTCAATCTCCCTTCTGTAAGACATCCTGATCTTTAGCTTAGGTCTTAAAACCTTTCCCTGCAAGCACTAATGCTCTAATACCAATTCTTGGAAATGTTAGAGGCATAACTAAGAGGGGTGGGGTGAATTGGTTACCAAAAAGTCTTAATCCAAGTCCCTTAGATGTCAACGCAAACTTTACTTCTTAAACCAAATACTTGCACTGCTCAGTTAGAATTGAATATTCACTGTAACTTGATTAACAAAGGAATCTTGAGATATTAATGTGTATTAACCTTTAGTAACTTAGTTGCAGGAACATAAATCATACATAAAATAACATGAACACATGAGACACTGAGATTTAACATGGAAACCCAATTTGGGAAAAACCACCAATTACAAATTTTCACTCTTTTGAAGTGAGCCATGTTAGAAGACAACCTTATTAAAGGTTAAAAAATACACGGTTAAGTGTGACCCTATTAAAGGATTTGAATCACCCTATTAGGAGTGGCCTTGTTAGAGGTCTTTAGATACTTCAATCTAGAAATACCACCTTGTTAGAGGATTTACAAAATAACTTTTAAGTCAACTCGATCAAGAGATTTCTTCATTGCTACAATTGTTAGGAAGAAAAAATGATTGACTTGATTGATGAAGCAATTAAATTTGTAGATTTAGATCATTGTTCTGGTTTATCCTCTTGATCATTCTTGATTATAATATTCTTTGTAGCTCCTTGGATGTTCTATCTTCAATTAGATATCATTCTTATTTTGCATCTTTCTCATACGTTTTTTTTCACAATTCAATCCACTACTTGACCTTTCATAAATATGAAACCTAATGTCAAGTTAGATTGAATGTCCTTTCAAAAAAATATTAACATCCACTAAGTTATCTTGTATTAACCATTTAATTAACAAAAGTATTCTTCTAATAGTCAACTAACACTAAAATGAGTCACTCAATTAATACTAAAATTCTTTGGTAACTGACATAACTTGGTTAATACTAACACCCTTCATTGACCAACCTAAATTTGTTTACATTGACTTTCTTTGATGACCAACTGAACTAGGTTCCTTCTAAATTCAGCTCGACTAACACTAGAATCTCATTTGGTGCCCGACTGAGCTTGGTTAACACTAGCTATGCTCGATTAGAGTGTGACATTTGTGTAACATCAATGACAATATACAATCGAATAATTTTTTTCAGCACACATTATGTCAAGAATGAAGAAGCCAAGTAGGCAGCAAAAGATAGAGAAATTTGACTTTGAAGAATGAAAGTGCGGAACTAGATAGCAAGTCTTAGATGCACAACTTGGTAGCAATAGTACTAAACACTAGGAGAAAGAGGTGATACTAGAAGTCAAGAAGAGTACTAATATCAAGCAAAGAACATAGATCAAGAGAAAAATGGGAAGGTCAAACATATGCTCCTAAGAAATAGATAGCCATAGCAAGAAAGCAATGATAGAATATTCTTGCCCCCTTGGGATCAAAATCAAAATGAGGTAAAGGGGATGCATAAATAAGAAAGGTAGATAAAGCAAGGTCCATGATGACAAATAAGTGATTAAAACCAAAGAGTGACCATAAGGAAGTGATAGAATGCCCTGGTTTGACTAGAGTTGACCAAGAAGGGTAAAGTATTAAAATTAGGTCAAATCAAGTAAAAAAATGAAATACATTGAAATGAGGTGAGGTGAAGTAGGTAAGAAGCATATAAATTATGAAGACATGAAGATGCCCCAATGAAGATTCAAAGATTAGAGCTCAAAAAGTTAGCCATTTGCATAGAAGAAGGATAAAATTTTAAATACAATTTTGACTAGTAAGATGAACTTAGATTTCAATTTTGATCCCAACAATGGATCTAGGATATTGAAATTATGTAGAGGTGTAATTTTTGTGGAATTTTGAGGAGTTTGGAAAATGGGTCAAAAGTGAGTCAAAGGACTATATAAGGGGTTCAATGGTCATTTTCAACTCATTTTGTCCTTTGTGAATTTGAGAGATTTTGAGTGGTCTGAGAGAGGTAATGATGGCTTTGGCAGGAATTCCAACTCATGGACACCATTTTGAGTGCAGCCGGTTGCACAACTAGCCAATAGAGTACGAGGCCTCGATAAGTGTTCTAAAATTTTGAGCTTTTGAGTCATTTATTTCATGTTTTGACCCATTTTTATTCCTTTTTATGTTTTTTGTCCAAAATATCATGTGATACTTTTAAATTATTGCATGCCTATTATGACATGTCATAGGATACTCTTAATGGTCACAATGTATCGCTCGACTATTATAAAATGTAGCACATCAAAGGTACCCAAATATCGCATGACACAAAAGTATCACATGATGCGAAATATTGCATGACATTGTATTACAAAAAAGTATGACCTCACTATTATAAAAAGTATTACACAACTTATTTTTGAGCATTTTTTCATGTTTTGAGGGAGAATTTGAGCATGTGAATTTTGTTTTCTTCTGTGCTTAATTGTTTAGAGATTTTCTTGATCTCTTATGGTGAATACTAATGCTCTTTTGTTTCTCATTTGGGTTATGCAAATAGTTTTCCCAATATTATTGATCAGAGCCCCCAAGGTGGTGGGGTTATGAGTTGTAGGTTGCTTAGATGATGATAGGCTCATAGTAGTAGAGACCATGGGCTTTAGCTAGTTACTTTATATGCCCCATATCTGGGCAAAACCTGGGTTATTGAAAATGTTGGCCAAGAGGTGGCACAATAAGAATAACACCTTTTATTTTCCCAATGGTGAGGCCACAATCACCCTCGAGGATGTATATCACATCCTACATGTACCATGTCATGATGACCTAGTGAGTGTGATAGATATGTCTTGATATTTTTTCTTTTAGGTTCTTGATTTCCATATGAGGCATATTGATATGAGCTTTTGCATGTCACAAGTGTACTATGATCAAACCTTGACAGAGGGGAAGTTATTGGTACAATAGCTATTTGAGGATGTCACCATCTTAGACCACCACCTTAGCTAGGAGAGGTTAATACATGAGTATGGGGACCAACATCCCTTAGCCTACCTTGTTTTTTCCTTGGTAGCCCCACCCCTTGTCACAATTAGGAACCAGAAGGGCTTCCCTCTAGGTTGGGGTTAGTTAGTGGCAGATCTTATTAGGTGGCCTTGAAGGATGGCATGGGGACTTATGATCCTTGTTGATATGTACCACAAGTTGCATGAGATAGCATGCTGAGAGGGGCAAACATGGGCCTACAGTGTATTTTTATCCCAGATTTGGGTGTGGGAGCACATAGTAGTGGTGCAACCTTGGGTATAGCCACGAGAGCAAAGTTATCCATTCATTTATAGCTATATAGGTTTCATCCCATAGACCCATAGTGGAGATGTCACATATTACTGAAAGTTACTTGATAAGATCACAACATTCGTATGGAGGCCATACTGACAATGTGCCACATGGGTGAATACATGGGAGCTGGAGTACATGTACTACAACAGACCACTTGTTGGGAGGTATTCAAATATTATAGTGCACTTTGTGATTAGGCAAGTATAAAGCCAGTTTGGTTAGGGATAGGGGATATTGATAAAGACCATGATATATGCTCATTTCTAAAGAGAGGAGGATAAGGGATGGCTACCTATGTTGGATTATCAGGCAACACTAAGAGATACAAAAACATTGCAGTGAGAGCCTTGGGACTACCATCTAGATCTAGTAGATGCAAGTGTTGATCTGGCTTACTTATATGAAATGTAAAGACATCTATTTCCTCAGTTCACAAGACTTGATGCACTACCCAAGGCAGTGTGATAGGGAGGTGATGGCGAGGATGGAAAAGGAGGCAAAGGTAGAGGGGTGAGGTGGATGGAGGTGGGGAGAAACTCTTGAGGGGCTATAGGGAGATGGATGCGGTCACATATTTAAGCCATGAGAGAGGAGGAGGAGGAGGAGGAGGAGGAGGAGGACCGTGAGAAGGAAAAGTGATCATTGAGGTGAAGGAGGGTAGAGAGAGAAGAGCCTTGACAGGAATAGTCGATGGGTGGAGATGGGGAGGATCCCAAGGATGCTTGGATTTGACCACTCAAGGTGGAGATACAAGGGTTGAGGATGGCCATTTAGGTCAAAGAATAGAAATTGGTGGTTGTGTGAGCCAATGCTAATAGGTAGGAGTGGGCAGTAAGGGATGATATGACAAAGGCTCGACATGAGGTAGAGCGATATGGAGTGTAAGCATCATACTATCATTGAGTTTATATCATTGTAGTTCTTGTGGGTTAGTGGGTACTTGTGTATTAGATCAGACTAGCCACCATTGAGGTCACCGATGGCTCCTCCTTAGACATAGCCTACTCATGAGGGGGGAGTCAGTCTTAGGTCTAGGACTAGATCTAGGCTAATTTACTTATATCATGTGCTAATGTATATATGCATTTTGAGATAGTTATCCAAATTTTGGATCTCACATGTACATGTACTCTTGATTCAACTTGATATATACATGAGATACTAGATCCAATTGATCATCATTATATTCGTGTCTCATCTTGTGTTTATGTGATGGTTTTAAATGGATGTTTTCAGCACTTCTATTTATGGTGTAGACTCATGTTTTAAAAATGTGATACTTGGATATTAAATATTTGATGATGAGATTAATCCCTTGCGATGATATGTTTAGAAGAAGCAAGAAAGTGGATGTGATCTACAAGAAATGAAAGACATAATCAAGGGAAAGAGTAAGAAGAGATGAATGTAGTTAGCTAACATGTCTGTGAAAGATGAAGAGAGAGCACTCTTCATATGAAAAAATAAGTCTAATCTAGAATGATCCTACAATGAAAACTAGTATGCAAAATGGTTTACTAGCAAGGGACACATAATGTTTAGAACCCAATTTCATCATTGAGTGTTATTAGGGACATCGGAAGATCATACAATGCTCACTAGTATAACTATGAGGATATGCATATGATCTATATTGGATAGGTATGTGGGAATCCAACATAAGCATCAAAGACATGTAAGTCAAGATGACTAATGCAGTTAGATTCCCTAAGTTTTAGTAGAGCAAGATTACACTTGTATCAAGGCATAAGTGTTAGAATAACCCTTGAGTACAGTCTTGCAAAAATAGACAAGGATGATACATTGTAGGACCAAAGTGTCAAGTAGGACAAGCACAAAGGCTCTCAACACCTTAGACTAAAAAAGTATACCCATAAGAAGAAAATAAGTATAATATGCCCCATGCCCCCAATTCTCTAGTCCATGACATCCTTGAAAGACTATTAGGGAGGAACAATCAATAGTAAAGAAATCATCATAGATAACACACAAAGAAGATAAAGTTCAACATGTCTGAATGAGTTTGATGTTTAAATGTGTGTGTGTGTGTAAGTCACATGTCCATTTCTTCAACACTCATCTGATAGTGAGAAATATCATGGCATCCTAGACCGTAGGTAAGACATCTAAGAAGTGTTGAGAAACACTCGATGTTAAGGGGGGAAAGTGTTGAGAAATTTTGTTTTAGACAAGGTGCCAAAGGAACCCTAACGTACAAGAAGACCCTAATAAGTTAAGTAGTTGTGCCCCCTAGATGAGGACAAGAGTAGATTCCAAGATAGGAAATGTGTTGTGAAATGAATGAGCATGAAGTGAGACTGATAGACATAGGTGTGAGGGTGACAAGTAGCTCCTATTTCTAGATTTTCACCACTTGGTAGATTTTTTCAGGACTTTTTATAATTTTTTATATTTTATATTTTTTTGGTGATGCATTAAAGTGCCTATTGCTAGGTTTTCACTAAGATGGTCATTTTTCAGGACATTTATACTTTTTAGGATGTTTTCAACATCCTTTATGATCTTTTGGACTATTTTTTCAGAATCATAAGATATATACAAATAGCTAAGCAGATCCAAATGTTGTTGTGACTATGTAAGGACCTAACCAATTAGGCTCAAATTTTCCCTTGTGTTCTCTATTTTGTTGTTTCTTAGGATTCTCTCAAAGAACAAGTTCACCCACTTGGAACTCATAAGGATTGACCTTTTTGTTATAGCTAATAGACATCCATTTATGATAAGCCCTCATGTGATCGAAAGTGACCTTGCGATGTTCATCTAGGGTTTCTAGCTCATGAATCCTCATAGCTCTATGGTCCTCATCGGTAATTAAACCATGTAGAGACACTCACAAAAAGAGAATCTTGACTTTTAGAGAGAGGACAACTTAGAATCATAGACTAGTGAAAAAGGTGTAGCCCTTGTAGGAGTGTGTATAGTAGTCATGTAAGCCCATAGTACTAGATTTATTTGAAAATGCCAATCCCTACACAATTTGTGAACTATTCTATGTAGGATTTTTAGTAGTATTTTGTTTGAGGCCTCAACTTGGTCATTCCCTTGAGGGTAGTTTATAGAGGACAAATATTTTTTAATCTTGAATTTCTTGTAGAGTTGCTTGAGGTCCTTATTTTTGAACTGCCCTCCATTATTGTTGACAATAGAGGCTAGAATACTATAGTGATAGATGATATGGTTGAGTATGAACAAGGCAATATATTTGTCTGTAGTAGTAGATAATGGAACAACTTCAACCCATTTCATGAAGTACTGAGTTGTTGTGATGATAAAATTATGCCCACTAGACGAGCTTGGGTGAATTTTACTAACCAAATCGAAGGCCCATTGCTGAAAAGGCCAATATGTGACAGCAAGAATGAGTTCACACATAGGAGCATAAATCAAGATAAAATGTAACTAACACTTCTTACATGATTTGGCGTATTGGATAGCATCAACCTGCATATTTGGCCAATAGTAACCCACCCTAAGTAGTTTTTGAGCAAGTGCAAGGCCATTAGAGTGTACCCCATAAATGTCATAGTGGCCTTTGGCTAATTCCTTTTTGGAATCTTCTATCTTTAGACACCTCGGAAGTGTTCTATCTATACCCTTCCTATACAAGTCATGAGAGACAAGGGTGTAGTAGGAGACATTGTGAATGAGTTGGCATTTTTTATTACACATCATATTTTCAAGAATGATTTGATCGCAAAAGTAGGATAAGATGGTAGAATAGCGAGAGGAGTCGTGACCAACAATAATGCATATTACATTATTGTCAAGGGAGTCACAACTCTTGCATCAGGAACTCAAAGTGAGACTTGTGTTCTTGCAATTGTAGAATAGATGCTAAAGTGGTCATAGCATCCACAACCTTGTTTTATGCTCTAGGAATCTACTAGAATGTTACAAATGTGAAATAGATCCTTAGGGCATCAATCAGTTTCTTATAAGGTACTAGATTTTCATCTTTTTGATAGTCATTACTAACTTGATTAATGACAATTTGGGAGTCCCCATAGATGTACAATTTTGTAATTCTCCATTCAAGATCCATTTTAATGTTAGTAGTCAAAGCCTCATTCTTGGTTATGTTATTAGTGCATGGAAACAATAGTTTGTAAGACTTTGGAATTGTGTATTTGTGATATATAAAAAACAAAATCCCTACACTAGCTCCATTTTGAGTGTGTGAGTCATCGAAGAACATCTTCCATGTCCTTTGAGTGACATACATTATATAAGCATCTAAAAAGTTAGTTTGCATTGGGGCACTATCTGTAATTGGGAATTTAGCTAGTTGATTAGCAATTAATTGTCCCTTCATAGATTTATGTTCAATATACTAAATATCAAATTTGGAAAGAATCATCATCCATTTGACAAGTTGACTTGTAACCACAACTTTACTTAGAGGTATTTTAAAGGATCTATTTTTGCAACCACTTGCATATGTGCAAGCATATAATTTTTGATTTTCTAGGACACAAACACTATTACTAGGCAAGCCTTTTCAATGTTGTTATAATTGAGCTCATAGGATACCAAGGTACAATTGATATAATAAATGGCTCTTTTCTTCCCATTTTCATCTTGGTGTGCCAAAAATGCTCCTAATAAATTTGTTGTAGCTAAGATATAGAGGATCAAAGGTTTCCCTTGAATTGAAGGCACGAGAATGGGAGATTTTATAAGATATTCCTTTATTTAGTCAAACTTTTCTCACATTCTTCATTCCATGTACAAGAAACACCCTTATGTAGATTCTTGTTGAAGGGTTGTGACCTATCAATAAGTTGAGAGATGAACCTCCAAATTAACTAAAGGTGTCCTTGCAAAATCCTCAATTGACTAATGTTTCTAAGAGGTGGCATGTCCATGATAGCTTGAACCTTTTTAGGTTCTAACTCTATGCCTTCAGTTGAGATGATATACCCTAGCAACATTTCTAGTGTGACACCAAAAGCACATTTCTTTGGATTTAGCCTAAGTTAGAATTGTTCCATACGTTCCAATATCAAACTCAAGTATGACAAGTGAGTGTTTCATTGTTTGGATTTGGCCAAAGTGTCATCAACATAATCTTCCATATTTTTGTTCATCATGTCATGGAAGATAGTGGTCGTGGCCTTTTGATTGGTGGCACCAACATTCTTTAGCCCAAATGGCATCACATTCTAGTAGAAGGTTCCCCATGCACAAGTAAAAGTTGTTTTCTCCTCATCTTTTGGAGTTATCTTGATTTGATTGTACCTAGGGAAACCATCCATTAGGGAATACATTTCATAACCCGCGGTCATGTCCACTATCATGTCAATGTTGGGAAGTGGAAAATCATCCTTGGGGAATGCTTTATTAAGATCCCTAAAATCAATACATGCATAGATGGATTTGTCATGTTTTGACATAAGGACAATATTGGAGATCCATTCTGCATAGTCCATAGCTCAGATGAAGTTTGCACTTAACTATTTTTTGAGCTCAACTTTTACTAACAATGCCACATGAAGGCGCATTTTTCTCATCTCTTGCTTGACTAGTTTAGCGCCAAGAGCTATGGGGAGATGGTGCCTAATTAGTTATGTATCTAATCTAGGCATATCAACATATTTTCAAGCTATGATTTCCAAAATCATAGCTTGAAAATACAAGATGAAAGCATATGTTAAATTATAAATAACTAGTTACAAGATCTTTTTAGTTTTTACTTGCAATGCAGGTTAACATAACCAATTTCAAGAGACTTAAATAACAAATAACATTAAAGAAGACATTTTAGGGTTTAAATTACAACTACATGTTGTTTGAATGTTATAAGGGATGAGAAAATTGTATTTTAGGATTTAAGAGATAACTTACAAGTTTTTAAATACAACAAAGGACTTAAAGTGCCAAATTTAGCTTTCAAATGTTCACTTTATAAATTTTATTAAAAAGACACATATGTTAAAAGGGATAACAACTTGCGTTTTGGGTTTTAAAAATCCTAAAAACTTGATTTGCATGTCTATAATTTACATGTTTTTAATATTTATGTCTATCCTTATGAACTTGTAATAACCTTTTGAAAACCCAAAATGAAGTAAATTTGAAAATCATTTGTAATTACCAACTTGCAATCATGTAATCAAAACTTGAAATCACCAACCAAACCAAGGAAAACTATCTTAAGAACTTGAAAATTGACAAAAAAAAAGACAAAAAACTAAGACCAAACAAGACATGACTTAATTCTTATGAGCCTTGGCCTCATAAAGCATGTCCTAAATATTTAAACTACATTTTGAGCTAAAAATGTGCAAGGGTCTCTTTATTTTTTTAAATTCAAAATTGGAGAGAACAAGTGTCTAACAAGACACGACTCTATTACATCATCCTTTGTCAAAGAGGTATTCATGGCAAGATAGTCTTAGTATTGGTAGATTACTAGTAACTAGAGTCTACAAATTTGTATATGGTTGAGAGCATCTTTAGAAACACCTTTGCATTGCTTATCTATGCATAAGAAACTCACTTGAATACAAATTGTGCATGAAAAAAAAATCTCATTCACATATTTTTTTCATGATGTCCTCTCACATTGCTCTTGTTGTCCCATAACTTTGGAAAACATTTCTTCATGCACTTTACAAACCACCATTTTATACTTTTTAAGGTACTATCTCAAAGCATATTGTAATCCATGATTGCAACCCCATAGGCTTATTATCTTTATCATTGATTTTGAAGCATTATTTGTTTCTTTGAAAACCTCATTCTATATGGACATTAGGAATCTATGTTCTAAATATAATGATATGCTTCATGTCTCATAAATTTATCACATGTCTTCTTTGTACTAATATTGTTATCGCGTGTTATTGGCAAACCCATGAAAGTTTTTTCAGACAAAAGGTGTTACAAAAGAGGAATGTGCATGTAAATGTGAATAACAAAGGTACATGTTAAATGACATAAATATGGGATCAAAGGTGAATTTTGGGTCATGAAGACTACATTGAAAATGAGAAATAAATGCATATGTTCACTTGTTATTAGGAAAAACAAAATTGCAAGTTTGTTGTTCTAATTGGGTCCTAGAGCCCTAATTGCAAGTGAATGATAATGCACTTTGAGGTTGTAATTAGGTCTTGAAAGTCATATCAAAGTTGCAACAAGGATGAACTTGCAATTTGGGTTCTAGTACTTGAAATGCAAGTTGTAATGCAACACAACTTGCAATGACTTGTATGACTACTTGCATGGTAGCCCAAAGTTCTAGTTTAACATGTTAAAGAGGTAAGTTATTTGTAATGGTGGGTCTTGGACTCTATATTACATGTTGTGACACAAGTTTCTTGGAATGTTGGGTCTTGAACCCTACATTGCAAGTTCTAGTGCAATATAGTTGTATTGCCAGGTCTTAGACCCTACATTGCAATTTTAAATGGAAGTTGGTTGTAATGTCAAGTTTTGGACCCTACATTGTAAGTTGTAATGCAAGTTACTTGTAGTTTTGGGTCTTACATTGCATGTTGTAATACAAGTTAGTAGTAATGTCATCTTTAAGAAATAAAATTACAAAAAAAATTACCTTCAAGTCACTAAAACTTAATTAAATAGAGACTACAAAAATTTTCTTTATCAATGAATGCCATATAGATGGAAATACACCTTGAAATACATGTTAATAAACTTATAATAAAAAAATGGATAAACGTTTAAAAGGTTATCTCCAATTTTCATTCTGTTGAAATTGGGGATAACAATAATTAACATGGATTCTAGGACTTCAACCAATAGGACTTCATTGGTTCTTCTAATTTTTGGTTTCAAGATAGTTTCTTTATAAGTCTATCCGACTTGGCTTCACATTTAACTTCATAATTAGGAGACATACTTGAGGGGATTTCTCTCCTTGTTGATGATAGTTTTAGCACAACTATATTGTCACATATAATTTGTATTTGGAGATTGATGTTGACGAGTTCTCATATTCACTTAATTTATCACATTTCTTAGTTGATTTTTAACTTGGTATTGTGATGAATTATTTTTAATTAGAGAGATCTAATCAAATTTCTAAGATTTCTATTTGGAGACATCCTCCTTTTAGTTGGATATGGAGTGACATTGTCATCATTTGGTCAATTTGTTTCTTCTCGAGGCAATGCATTTGTTGTAGATATTTAATTGTTTTTTTATTTGCAGACATTCTTCATCGACTTTGTAGCTTCTTCATTATGAGGAGGGGATCTTGTCTCTCTTTTGCATTCTTGTGGGAGAAAATTGATTATATGTACATTCAATGCATGTAGTCCTTGGGGGTATGATTATGTCCTCCATGTGTCATTCATGCATCATCTTATTTCTTACTCTTATTTCATTTGAAGATGAGTTTTCTCCCATGTGGTTTTCTCCTTTTCTCTACTCGTTAGAGGTTCCTTGCATTTAAATCACACACAAATACCTAAAATTGTTGTGTAGATTGCACCACATTGCACCTTTCTCATCTTGCATAATAATTCTTCTCCCTAAGTTACACTTGGGAAAATATTGGAGTAAATAGGTTTATCCTAATTAGTCTTATTTAAGCTTACTCAGGCAATTATTTTTCATTATGTTAATTCTTGCTCTTGCCTTGCCTTAATAATCATGCTATTGTACACTATGTATAATCATGAGTGAAACAAACAATCATTTCTTCTTGCATCTCATTATTTCATTTCTTTATGGTTGGTTGTCTCCTATTGTAATCCTAAAGACTACAATTTTATGGTTATTTCCCATAATTTCCTACAAATTACTTAACTCAACAAGGACCATTGTGGACAAACTTACATAAGAGATATGAAATTAAGTGGAAAAAAAAATACATAAGAGATATGGATTTAAGTGGAAAACAACACTTTTTTTTCTCACTTAGTTTCATATTTTTGATGCGAGTCCACCATGTTCTCAAGTTGAGTTAAATAATTTAAGTTAGTGGACTTAATTTCAACTAATTTATTTTGTCAATGTGGTTGTCTTAAATTTTCCTCTTACATACATTTTTATTTTCTCATTAGAGTTTGAGTAATTGTGTATATTAATATCTCATTCATTCATTCTCTTATCATTATGTTTCCTCCATGTGTTATTCCCTTGACTTAGCCTCTCCTCAATAACCATCTTGGGTTAATGACGATTCTCTAAATTTTAAAGTGAGGTTATTTTGTTTTGTTTTTGTAGCTCAATAATTAGACCACTATTGGTGTTGTACTTAAAATTTTATATAAAATTGAAGTTTCAATTTTAAAACTAATTATAATTTTAAAAATGAATGAAACATGTTCAACATGCCATTTTGATGGAGACATAATGACTCTAGACCCATTGAGTGTTTTGATCTATGATAACAACCATATAAATTCTAAAGACA